>CP092094.1:17430000-17440000 GCA_029203775.1 Neoneuromus ignobilis | reverse complement strand
TGATGAGGGAAAACAAAGTTTTGAAATATATAATTAAATAAATTTTACTTTATTAAAAATGAAGTTTTATATATTCATGTATAATAGTACAACCAAATAAATAAATATATATATATATATATATATATATATATATATATATATATATATATATATATATAGGAAGTAAGTGAGCACATTAAAGAATATAAAAACTATTCAAAATCACTTTGTCAAAGTCAAATTTAAATCATAATAATTTTTGAACTAATAGATTCATTTGAACTCTAAGAAATAAATAACAATACTTTTAGTTTTATACACAACACACGTGTAAAGAAATAAATACACAAATGTTCATATTTATCACAGTTATGTGCGTTTATGCGTATATTTAAGGAAGTAATTTATTAATATTAATAAAAATTTATTCATAATATTGCAATAAATCATCCAACATATGAGGTCATAGACCCATACAAGTATAACAAATTAAATTAAAAATAAGTAAAAAAAAAAAACTTTGACCTTTCACTATCTGATATAAAAATAGATTAATTTGCAAGTTTTGCAGATGTTTCAAAGTAGCTTAATAAAACGGAATTTTGTATATAACTGTTTTTCGTTACTCAACTTTTTACTTACAAAAATAACTTAATCAAAATGTAATGAATTATACAATTTATGCAATTTGCAAAGCTTTTACTAACACAGTAATTAAATAAAACTGTAAACTTCAGTCAACTGAACCATAAAAAGACAGCTTTAAAATACAAGGTTAAGATATCTGGCCATAGAAATAATAAACAAATTCATGAACGTATAAACTGTTTGGCTAAGTGCTTAAAAATGTCATACATTTTTTACTGATGTTAAATTAACAATTTACAGTTCAATAGAAAAAATATATTGTCTTTAAAAATTAATCTTATTTAATATCATTCTATACATACAATTAAACGTCTCTCTTGTTTTATACTTAAATTATATTTTTTTGTATTTTGTCGAGATTAAAATTTATATTAAACATTTATAATATTTTAAGATAAATTTTGTTTGTCTGTTCTTATTTAATAAAATTAAATATAAATACATACAAATTACTATTGATTTTTTTTAATTTAATAGAGATCTAAATTAACAATATTTTATTGTAAAACTGAATTTTAATCGACCATAATTCTCATTCATTTTTAGTTATACATTTCATAACTAAAAAATAATAAATCTGGAATATTTAAATTGCAAACGACATATATATTTTTGGTAACGATTACGTCAATAATTCACTTGAAATTTAAATTACTTGAGGTTATAGTAATAATTGACTTTAATTTTCTAATATTTCTAACGAATCGTTTAATCGATGATATTTCAAGGTCGTAAGTCGTAACAAAGATTGTATAAAAATATAAATTATAAGCGATTAATAATAAAAAATATACATTATATATATATATATATATATATATATATATAATTATTTTAAAAATAAATATAAAATATTATTTTTTACGATATATAAATTACTCGTATATAAGTTTCATAAAAGGATGAAAATATTTAAGATATCAGATTATGAAAATAATAATAGACAATATATTTAAATACAGTGTTGCTTTATTGCTTAAATTAATTAAAAAAGGAATATTAAGGAAAAATTGGAAAAGTGTAGTAAACATTCTTGTATTTATAAGAAATAAAATAAAAAAAATATATTGATCAGCTAGTCTAACGAGTCAGACAAATAAAATAATATTTATGATATTATTTTAAGTTAAATAATTTTATTTATGTACACATTATTTTTATTAGATTAAAAAAGTCTGCATTTTAAAGTGACTTTATTAAAATAATCTCAAATAATGTTAATATAATTTATTAAACTATTAGACACTTATTAAAATCAGATATTGTAATATCTACTTTATATATTGGTTGTTTTGGAACTGTGGCTGATTCACTTTACACAAATGAATTTTAACCCCAATACCACAATAATTATTGTGGTGTTGGGGTTAAAATTAATTTGTGTAAATCTACTTTATAATTCGTATAAATATTTTTGAAATAGTCAAATGTAAAGTAATAGAATAAGTATTTATGATTATTTAGAAGAATACAACATGTCAAAAACGAATAAAAAAGATATTTATTTAAAAATAGATTAGAAATATATATAGTGTGTGTGCGTGTGTGTGTGTGTGAACACATAAATAAGTGTTCACAAGTAAAAAATAAGGAAATGTCAATTTTTAAAAATATACATAACCTTTGATATGATAATAATAATTGTAGGGCTAACTCAAACCAAAATTTTATGAATTGGCAAACCGTGCTATTCATCTTGATATAATTTTGACAGCAATTATAGTCATCAATGTTATGAAGATTAAGATGTCATTATAATATTTGTAATTAAAGATCATATGCATGGACAACAACATTGTTAGATACATATAAATTATTAGTTATGAAGTCATCGTTAATATTATTCGTATGTTTAAGATAAAAAACTAAATGTTTTCAAAACAATTCTTTTTGATTAAGCTGGAATGCGTTTCAAGACAAAGTTGTGTATGCACAAGTTAAAAAAATGTATTGTAATAAAAATGTATTTAATTTTCACACTTATTTAATTTCAATTTCATTAATTATAAACTTATACAGACAAATAAAATAGCATTTTAACTCGATTTCTATAAAAAAATAACTAATGCAAGGAAGATTTTAAAAAATACCAATAAATTACCATTCTTTTAATGAGATTTACAATAGAATCAATTTATATGCATCATTAAATTTATAACAAAAAAAAAAAACGTTTTGACAATAAAAGTTGTACTAAATATTTATATATTTAATATGCTGTTAAGTTATTATTCAATAAATGTTCTGTCTAATTTATTATATCTAACATAATATTTTTTTTACAGACATAACGGAGCAAGTCGAGGAATCTATTAAAAATGATGATTTAGTTATTACACTAAAACATATAAAGCCAAAGCGACGTTTACGTGGATCTATGGAAACATTATTAGCAATTGACTTCCCTGGGTCGCAGCAAAAATTCGTTATTATGTTAGATCGAAGATCAAAACGAGGTGAGTTTATATACAATATTTTATATACATATGTATATGCATCTATGTACGTTATTTATAATAAAATTTAAAATCAACTTTCTAAAATTTATATATAAAATTAGTATAAGCAAAATATTGTATTTCGTAATAAAATTAAAAATTCTATATCAAATGTTATTTGATAATCTTAAATCAAATAAAATGCATTACAAGAGGTTTATTAAATTTGATAGACGTGCATGACCTCGTAGCCTAAGCACATTCAATTTATGACGAGTAATTTCTGTTATATGCAACTTATCATTATCATATAATAAAATATGTAGATACTTTTTGGTTAATCAAATCGAAGTAGTATTTCTTAAATTCTTCTATCAGTTATTGTTAGTTTCGCAAATTATTAGTTATTATTTTTTTCGTTTTGCAACGATTCAAAAAATTATTCTAATTATTGATCAACAATCGGTCAACAAAATTCTTGCACTATAAATGTTTTCTTTAACTTATATCTGAATTTCTCTAAATAATATACTCCATTTAATCATTTTTAAAAACATTAGTTTTTACATTTATTTGCCAATTGTTACCTAAATTTGATTATAATTTCAATAAGTTTTGCATTTTCATTAATTATAACTATTGTATTATACAAAAACCATAAAAATTACTTCACTCATAATGAATCCATAAAACAAAATTAAAATTAACGTATTGGAAAAAATATTACTAATATAAATATTAGATATAAAAAATGGTAAGCATAAAATAGTTTATTTTAATATATTTAAAACAATTATTTATTTATGTTTATGTATTTATACACACACACACATACATACATATATATATATATATATATATATATATATATATATGTACATAAATTTTAAATTAATCTATATAATCAACTAAATACCCTGAATTCAAATCCAAACATTAATCATATAATATCTTCCGTTAAGAAAACGATTGTCTAAGAAGCTTAATACGCTTAATATCAGTAATACTCCACAAGAAAGCACTTTTATGTAAATGTATACACACACACACACACACACATATATATATATAAATCATACATAATTGCATATTTAATCATGATTTATTTGGGAACTGTGGCGAATTTACTTTCACACAAATAAACTCTCACTCCCAACGTCACAAGATATTGAAAAAGTATTCAATAATTATTTATTTTTAATTTTCATTATTTATAAGCTGATATGCATTTCAATGGTAATATCATAATCATTAGACTGATGCGTTATAAAATCTGGCCAGAAATATGATCTAATTTGATCTCATATTTTATATAAATCTGATTTGATTTCAAATTTTATAACGATATTCTTTGATGATAATTCCATTGACATATAAATGTACATCAGCTTATAAAATAAAATTGAACAATAAATAATAATTGGACACTTGTTCAATATCTTATAGTATTGAAATGGTAGTTCATTCGTGTGAAAAATATTTAATCTATTAAAACTAATTCTCGGTTTATTGTACTGAACAAAGGATTATAATGAATTGTCTCCGATGGGAATAATAATACAGTAATATGAATAGTAGTTGAATAGTGATAAGAAAACACGCAAAATCAAGTAATGGTATTGATTTAACTCCTAGATACATATTATTCAAGCTGACTGTCAGTGTTTGATTAGAGAAATATATCTTGCAAATTTAACCATCTTGTAACTTCAAACTGGACGTCAAGTATAACGTCTTCAAATAAGTTACATAAAATGTTGGACAAAGAAATGGTCATTAAAATGTATATATATATATATATATATATATATATATATATATATATATATATATATAAATGAATAATTCTTATATGTGTATATAATAACACATTATAAAAAATGTTAGTAATAAACTATTCTGTTTGACAAAATTAAATGTATTTACGTTAGGATTCATAATTAGTAATCATTAAATATTATTGAGATAGGGTGAAATATGTGAATTATGAAAAATGTACTTCGATATATTTTTTAATTGTACTGTTGCTATATAATGAAATTATAAAATGTAAACCAAAACGTGTATCATAAATTACAAAAGCATAACTCAGAACTGAAATATGAGAAACATTTTATTTTATTCAGTGATTATACTAATGTTTTTTTTTCATATTAACGTAATAATAATAATTATTTTACTACAGTGAAATTATATTTGGAATATTTGTAAAAACGTAATATTTGTTAAATAAAATTTTAGAAAATACTGGCAATTAAATTTATATAAATTATAAACTAGAGAAAAAACATTAAAATGAAATATCATTTTATATTATCTCTATAGAATATTATATATATATATATATATATATATATATATATAGAGAGAGAAAGAGAGAGAGAAAGAGAGAGAGATTCATAGAAAATTTTAATTGTTTATCCTTGAAATTTATTTTTTTTATAAATTCTAATATAATTGTATTTTTACAAATAAAATTATACAGTATCAATATTACTCATAAAACATAATATAAGTTTACTAATATTATATATTATAATAAAAATAAAAATGTACAATTACAATTGTTTAGGTAAAAAATTTTAAGTTTATAATTAGACTTAAATATAGTTTTCTGTGATTTATTTTACTTATTGTTTAATAACCTAATATTATATCATTACATTTCTTTTTGATAGTTCTATATTCTGACTACTCCATACATCTTGAATATTAATTTCCATTAAGAGTTTCCCTACTTGTGATTTCCAATTATAAGTAATGCTTTGATTACTTAGTGCTACTAATTTTATGTTACAAGTTTTCGAGTAACGACTATTTGACATATCTAGTTTATTCCATCAAATAATTGAACATTTTAGTACTATCAAACTGATTTTATGTCTTGTTGCTTCTAGCCTGACATATAGTTAAATGTATGAATAATCAAAATAAATAAATTAAATTGGCTGATTTTTTCCATATAATCAAAAGTTTTAAATTTTCACATTTAAAAGGCTGGATACGATTATAAATTCAAATTATTTTATTATTTATTCCTATAAACTTGTTATATTAATACACATAGTCTGTAAACTGTTTTTATTAAAAATTTTTTCATTATGCTATAATTTCTCTAAAGACCCTTGAATATATAAAAAATAATGTTTTTAATTTCTATTTCTTTATATATGTATCTAAATTTAATCGCATATTTTATTTATTTTCCCTAAATATCATTAACTTAATTTTGTATTGGTTAACCCATCAAAAATAAATTAATATTAGTAATTATTTATTTAAAAAAGTCATTAAAAGTTCTTGTAAACAATTATGTTATTTGAACGTTAAACTATAGTATATAAATTATATTGAAATATGTTATAGTCAATAAATATATAATTTTAATATGTGAAAATTTATGAAATTAATTTCCATCCTATATTACAATTATTGCAATATTTAATAACGTAATAGTAAATATTTACAATAAAGAGCATATCGATAGGAATTTATATATATATATATATATATATATATATATATATATATATATATAAATTCCGTATATAATAAACAGAAATATTTGCATTGATATAATTATTTTAATTTCAGTGATAATTGAAACCGTCGAAGATGGACGTACACGTGCACAGCACTTCACAGTGGATACCTTAACGGATAGCACAGTTTTACGTTCTCTAATTTTCGGTATCTACCAAAGTCGGCCTGATTCGCACGTATCTTTGCACCTGGATTGTATGCCATATGGAACAATCGCGACACCGCGTACGATGCGAGACATGTATTCAAAAATGACAAGACCTCAATTGCAAGTGGTAAGAAAATTTAATAAATCCAGTAATTTTTATACATTGCCAGTGTTTGATATGTTAGATTTCAAACATATATATATCCAAAAAGTTTGTATTAAGTTTACCTTAAAAGGTTACGTGTTTTTCATATTAAAAATATACTCGTCATTGATTTCACTAAGCATCTTTTCGTACGAATAATTAATTGACTGTATATAACAATTTTTATAATTCAATCTCTTAATTTTCTCATACACATGATTGGATTTTACCAATCATTCAAATTTTTAGAAATTACTTTCTTAATCTTTATTTTTCCATATTTTTGTTAATATATTTTCTAAGAATAAATTATAAATAGATAGTTTTTAATAATGTTATTTGTTTCTTTTTATATATTTTATTCAAGATCATTTAAACACCATTAAATCATTAATAGCTAATAAATGCACTCATAATGGTTACATTTTATTTGTAAAAATTGTATACACTCTAATATGATTCTTTCATGTAAATACTGTATATAACTAATATAAATAGAGACTATATCGATCAAATATTTCTAAAACATAAATTAGATCAAAATGTTATATATATATATATATATATATATATATATATATATATGTATGTATGTATGTATGTATGTATGTATGTATGTATGTATGTATGTAATTTTAATTAAATTATTCTCAATATTCTTCTTACTACTAAAAAATATCCTTTTTATCATTAAAATCAAAATATATAAACTGAAAATAGTACATATCTTTAACAATATACACATTTATCATCAAAAAGATAATTAAAATTGTAAACAAAATCATTTTTTTAAAAATATTATTTTTATATAGCCACAAATTGAATGTTTTTAAACATATTTTTAATTAATTGCACATTTGTTTGTGGTAATACCAAATTATTTTAATAACAAACATGAATGTAATACAAAAATAATTACATTATACTGTTGTAAACACGCTTATATGACTATAAATTCGTTTTATATGCACTGACAATGCTGAATAACTGAATGAATATCAACAAATGTTATTCATAGTTGTAAGGAAAATTAAATGATAATTTGATTTAGAAATTATTGAGGTCACTCTCAATGCATTCATATACGTGAAAAATTCGTTGGCGACCGGATGTGGTCTGCAATTCACCAATTGGTGACACTATTACTATTGTAGTATATAGGTGTATATATACATATATGTGCACACGTGTGTACATTAATAATACTTCAAGAAAATTTTACATATTATCAAATAATTATGTACGAGTTAAATAAACGCCATTTTTATTTTATACACAATATTTAAAAAAATATACTACCTTTATTATTAAGCTGTCAAATTAAAATCTATTAAAAATATTTATTGCGTCAAATGTATTTCTATAAATTGTGTAAAATATCAATATATATATATATATATATATATATATATATATATGTGTGTGTGTGTGTGTGAGTGGGCTGCAAATGCACGTGTACACGCACTTTCATAAGTAGATCACACGTGGGAAGATTATCCACAACTTGACTTATGTTGTGTTACTCGCTGCAACTTCTACACCTACACTTGTATGCATGCGTAATTAGTTTGTATTGAAATGATTTTTATAAGATATTATATACAACTCGCAGAGTACAATTATAGCAATATTTTTTTCGTTATAATTGTTACTATTATTAACTAAAAGTAAATGCAATAAATACATGTCCACCTTCACACAGTTGCATATTTCTCAACAAACGAGATGCCATCTGAGTACTTGAAACGGTATTTGTTCATGTCATCGAGAAATGTATCTTCTAAGAATGGGCATACATTAAACATGTAGTATAGAATTGTGATCGTTAGTTTTTAGTATAGAATCCAATAATTTAACGGTTCAATTGCAACATTACATTCGACTCGTTTGTGAGAATCATTTTTTTCCAGTTAGGCATATTTGATATTCTTGTTTTGAAACAATAACATATTATATTGATAAACCATTTTTGTATCAAAAATATAGTCATTTAAACTTTATATATAATTGGTTATTTATAATAAAAAAATATTTTATATAATAAATGATTAAATATCTTATTAATAATTTTTTTAAAAAATAAGTTTATTGCTATTCGTTTGGTACTAAATATTGTTCATATTTAGTTTTGTAGCTACAAATATAATCACTCTAGTTTTTATATTTTTTAAAATATTCTACTTTATTTAAACACACAATAGATTTTTTAATCTTTAATATAAATATTAAAAAAGTTCATTAATAAATTCATTTTTTTTTTGTTCTGTTATATATATATATATATATATATATATATATATATATATATATATATATATATATAAGTATAAATAATTCCTAAATGTGTGTCAATACATCTAAATGCCGTTCTAAAATCTCTTTAAAAGAAATACCATGTGTGTATTCGATTTTGTATTCAATTCAATAATTTTATATTCAATTATTGTTCATATGTGTAAGTAAACCTAATTTATTAACTCATATATATTTCTATAAATATAATATATATATATATATATATATATATATATATATATATAAATGTATATGTATATTAATACACGCATACATTTTTTAAAGTGATATTTTATTCTTTTAAGACTATAATAAATTCATCGGAAATCGACCTTTTCCAACATAGTAGGTTTTCGTAGAATTTCATAACCATTCTCTGCCAAAAGCAAAATGATTTCAACGTGAATTAATATGAAAATATAGCACATGTCCAGTTGATGTGTAAAATATACTTTTTTATATATTCTAAAAAACACACTGGATTATATTAATACGCAACAAATTTTCCGAGAATATATTATATATCTTTTTACATTTTCTAAAGAAAATTTCAACATTTAATTTATTTTTTCATTTGATATATATAGTACTTGAAGCAGAAATGATTAAAAATTAAAAATAATACAAAACTGTTCATTATATAAGATAATTTTTTCATAAAAGTTGAATTATGTTTTTAAAAGTGATAAAAAGAATAAGTTTGTTCTGTAATGACAAAGTTAACAACCAATAAAAACTGTCAACAACTTTTAAATGATGTATATATATATATATATATATATATATATATATATATATTTA
>CP092094.1:17192500-17425000 GCA_029203775.1 Neoneuromus ignobilis | reverse complement strand
TTGTTCATGTGTCAAATTGATCCGTGTCCGTAGAGATAGAAATACATGAAACGTCCGTAAATCTAGTGTTAATTTAAATTTTCGATAATAAAATTTAAAAAAAATATTTACATAAAACATTTTGTGGAAATGTTATTTCAGATAATGCACTGATTAAGTTATTAAATGAACTTATTCAATTAATAAATAAATTACGACATGAAGTGGATGAACAACATATCGAAGTTAGAAGATTACGCGAATTTATCGAAAATTGTGATGCTTGCAAAAGTAAGCCACAAATATCTTGCGCAAACAATCCTCATCCATGCTTCCCGGGTGTAACATGCCATGATACAGTCGAAGGGCCACAATGTGGGTCCTGTCCGGGAGGTTATGTAGGTGATGGACGAAGATGTGTACCAGGTAGAACATGTGCTGATCGGCCTTGCTTCCAATCAGTGAGATGTGTAGATACCGTCGAGGGATTCCGTTGTGACCGATGCCCACAAGGATTTGAAGGAGATGGAGAAAGATGCGTACGAAGAAATATTTGTGATCGTCGACCATGCCATCATGGTTAGTTTGAAAAATCAAATTTTGTATTATTTAGTATTCGGTAAAGAAAATATAGAAGCTTCATTGAAATTCTAGAAAATAAAATTATACCCTCTTTTGTTAAGAATTTAATTTTAGAAATCTCTAAAATACTTACTGCTATCTGTACCAAATGCCGATATGACGTGCATAGCACGTCGTGTGATCTTTGCTAAGTTAAAATAACATCGGAGTTCAGTTAGCAAGCATTTCTGTTTTGAAGACATACAAGTGCGTTTTTGTAGAACTTCATTAATTTTACATATTTTTATTAAAGAATAATCAAGTAACTACAAAATACAATATTTTTTTATTATTATAAAGAACTATTTTATCCAAGAACTATTTTACCCAAGAACTATTTTATCCAAGAACTATTTTATCTAAGAACTATTTTATCCAAGAATTATTTTATCCAAGAACTATTTTATCCAAGAACTATTTCATTCTGATAATAGCGCATCAGAAAATGTTGTACTGGATTTATGAAGACCTTTAGTTGATTTTGAATATATCCTCTTTTTAGATAACTGGTATTCGTTACCAAAACTGTATCGGAAATTACATTTGCAAAAAATTAATACTATCGAAACAGTCATATCTAATAGAAAGAATATGTCAAAAGATCTCGCAAAATTAAAAATTTGAAGTTCTTTCAAGATCTTGCAATGGTATCTTAACTGTAAAATGGAAGACAAAAAAGATATATATTTGCTTTCTTCAAAACATTCCAAAATAGAAATGATTAAAATAAAAAATAAAGAAATTTTACCGACCAAAATAGAAACATTACAAAACCTAATATAGTTTTAGATTACAATGATGATATGGATGGAGTAGACCTATAAGATAACTACTTATCATTTTTTCCTTTAATGAGAAAATTTACAAAAAGTTACAGAAAAATATTTATTTATCTAATGGATATGGCATTTTTTAATACCTATATTCTATTCGGTAAAATAACAAAAGTACTAAAACCCAAGAAATACTCCTTTTCAAAAATTATTAGTATTGTTAATAAATTTGTTAATCAATTTAAGAGTTTTACTATAATGTTAATGTTTGTGTGTCTAAAACTATAAAAAAAAATATTTCAAATACCAACTCGTTGCGAATTGCTTTGGACGGATTTGCCACGCGCGCATGTTAATTAATTGCCAGCGCAAATGATTAAAGATTCAAATTACTGACATAAAAATAATTATTACAGGTGTTCAGTGTATTCTTTCTGAGAGTCCACCATATTATAGATGTGGAGCATGTCCCACTGGATATACTGGAAATGGTACAGAATGCCATGATTTAGATGAGGTAAATAATATCATTTTTTTAGGATATACAATTAATTTTTAATACTGAAGAGTAATTAAATACCACAATAATATACAATTAATTAGTTTTTGAATTATGTCTAAAGATTTTTCTTCATTATTTTGCAAATAGTCAAAGGTATAATTTTTAAATATATCTTTAAAATGATTCTAAGAATATTACCCTAAGTGCAACTAAAAAAAAATATAAATTTCTAAATTTATTGTATAAATTAAATTTAGTTTTCTTTTTTTATAGATTCAAATGTCTAGTCCTGAAAATATTTCATTAATATTGCATTATATTCACAGTGTGATTTAGCAGAACCTTGTGACCCTCGTGTACGTTGCTCAAATCTTTCACCTGGATTCCGCTGTGATCCTTGCCCAGCAGGATTTACCGGGAGTGCTGGCCTCCAAGGTGTTGGTTTAGAATTTGCCACTCGTCATCGACAACGATGTTATGATATTGATGAATGCAATGATGGCCGTAATGGTGGATGTGCACCTAATTCTATATGTACAAACACTGAAGGTTCTTACCACTGTGGGCCTTGCAAGTAATTTGAAATATAACAAAATACTGTTAAATAACATATTATAATAACGTTATGAATTTGTATTAATAAAGTTATAGGATATATATTTATTTTTAATTTTAGACCAGGATTTCTTGGCAACCAAACAGTAGGATGCCGAAATGATCCTGGTTTATGTGCTGATGGTACTCTTTGCGATAAACATGCAGAATGTGTTCACGCTGGACGTAATACATACAAATGTAGATGCCGTGTAGGATGGGCAGGAGATGGTCACACTTGTGGTCATGATAGAGACCTTGACGGTTGGCCAGATTTTGATCTTGGATGTAGAGATCCAAGATGTAGAAAAGTGTGTATAACAATTGAATATGTTATATAAATTAAAATAACTTAGCAAATTAAATGTTCAAACTAATTAAATTCTTTTACTTCAAATACAATATTTTCAAACCATTTGATACAATGGCAAAAACTGCATTGTATGCTAGTTAAAAAAATATATATTATTAAATTTACATAAAGATTACTATTTTTATCAAAAATAATTATTAACTTTATCTATAGAAGAAACATTAAAAATTTGTTAAAATATATAATCAATAATTCAATTTAGGATAACTGTGTTTCTATACCCAATTCCGGACAAGAAGATGCTGATGGAGATGAAAAAGGTGATGCTTGTGATCAAGATGCTGATAATGATGGAATATTAAACAGTCCTGTATGTAATAAAGACTGATGTTGATATATTGAATATTTTTAAATATACATATTTAATTTTTAAGGATAATTGTCCTTTAGTACCCAATCCAGATCAGTTAGATACAGATCAAAATGGAGCTGATAAACAAGGAGATGCTTGTGATAATTGTCCTACAGTTCCAAATCTAGACCAAGAAGATGTTGATAAAGATGGAATTGGAGATGCTTGTGACCCCGATATTGATAATGATGGAATCCTAAACCATCTAGATAATTGTCCAAAAATACCAAATCCTAATCAACGTGATTATGATAATGATGGACTTGGGGATGTATGTGATAACTGTCCACGAATATCAAACCCCAACCAAATTGACTCTGATAATGATTTAGTTGGAGATGCTTGCGATAATTCAAATGATAGAGACAAGTATGTATTTTTACAATTATAAACAAAGTTCATTTTATTATTATATATTTAAAACATTTTTAGAGATGGAATTCAAGATAATCATGACAACTGTCCAAAGATTGCAAACAGTAATCAACTTGATACAGATAATGATGGCCGAGGAGATGTTTGTGACCCTGATATAGATAACGATGGAATCAGTAATGCAAATGACAACTGTCCATTAGTCTACAATCCTGATCAAACAGACTTAAACCGTCAGTAGAAACAATCCACAATTTACAAAATTATAAAAACCAAATTTTTTAAATGTTAATTTACCAATAATTTTAGATTTAAACTTACTAATTTTATATACAAATTAATTTTGTATTTAAATTATTTTACATATAAATTTGCTATAATATACTGAAAAAAAATATTTTTAGATGATGGATTCGGTGACATCTGCGAAGATGATTATGATAAGGACAGAATTCCAAACTATTTAGATAATTGTCCAAACAATTCTAAAATACATAAAACAGATTTCAGGTAAATAAAATATTAAGTACTTTTTATTACAAAAAATCCATTCCAACATTTCTAAACATACTTATTTCATATCTTTTAGTAAATATCAAACAGTAGTACTAGATCCAGAAGGTGATTCACAAATTGATCCTCACTGGGTCATATACAACAAGGGAGCAGAAATTGTACAAACAATGAACAGTGATCCAGGGTTAGCTGTTGGTTATGATTCTTTTGGAGGAGTTGATTTTGAAGGAACATTCTTTGTTGATACTGAAATTGATGATGATTATGTTGGATTCATTTTTAGGTAAATATTAAGAAAATATTCAATACATAATTTTTTTATCTAAATCATAATTGCTTCCATAATTACTTTATTTTTTATGTAGCTATCAAAATAATCACAAGTTTTATACAGTAATGTGGAAGAAAAAAACCCAGACATATTGGCAAGCTCAACCTTTTAGAGCAGTAGCTGAACCTGGTATTCAACTAAAGCTTGTTGATTCAAATACTGGTCCAGGTCAAATGATGAGAAATTCTCTATGGCATACTGGAGATACTGAAAATCAGGTGCTTTTTTTTAAAAAAAAACATCAACTACAACATAATGTGCAAAATAAGAATACATATTATTAAAATTTATTTAAAATTTTATAGGTGAAACTATTATGGAAAGATCCTAGAAATGTTGGCTGGAAAGAAAAAACTGCCTATCGATGGTTATTATTGCATAGACCCAAAATTGGACTCATCAGATTAAGAATATTTGAAGGTGAACACATGGTCTCAGACTCAGGAAATATTTTTGATTCTACATTAAAAGGCGGTAGACTTGGTGTATTCTGTTTCTCTCAAGAAATGATTATATGGTCTGATCTTGTTTACAGATGTAATGGTAGGTTTTTGTCAAACAATAATTATTTTCTCAAAAAAATATTACCTCAACATTCAAAAATAAAAAGTATATTTGAAAAAAAATATTACAGTTATCATAAAATTAAACTCTAAATTATTTTACTTTCTACAATTTATTTCTTTTTAAAAAAACATTGATGATTTATTAATAACAAATCATTTCAAATAAAAATTAAAAACAAAAGTAATACCAATGACTTCAGATCTATTAATAAAAATAAAAATTATTTCTGTTATAGATAATGTACCAGAAAGTATTTACAGAGAATTGCCACAACGATTACGTCATGAAGTGCACATAGATACTAATCAATCGCCTATGCCTCATGCAGTATAATTTTGAAAACTACCAAATAACTATTTTTTCATATAACACGATTTTTTTTAAAAAAAAGATGCAAAATGAATCTTTTACTTTCATCAGTTTGAAATTTTAAAAGACAATTTTTTTACATCATAAAAAATACTTTTGTTATAAAATTTTAATTTTGTTATATTTTACATGTCGTATAAATTAACAATAAAAAAAAATATCTATTTGATATAATTTCAATATTCAATACCACTGCTGACAAATCAAATATACAAAATTAAATAAAAAGCTATACACAATTTATCCATTGGAAATTAATGACAATGTCTAGTCATTTACTATCCAAAGTATATATAAATCACATAAAAATCCAATACACTTTCATAATTCTATTATTTCACACAATAGAATTAGAAGAGCTACAATTAAAAATAAACATTTTATAATATAATTAAATAAAATATTATTAATCATAAAACAACTAATATGAATGTGATATCAACAACAAATGCTCAACAACATATAAAACTCTAATAGAATTATATGTTTAAATAAATTTATATCATTATCAATATTATAAATGTGAAAACATTGAAGTCAATATCTAAATTGTCTAAAGCAGAAATTTATAGAAAAAAATATATTATATAATCTTTGTAATAGTTACTAATTGTTTTGGAGTTGTGGCGAATTCACTTTTACTCAAATGAACTACCACCTCAACACTACAAAATATTAAAAAAGTGTTCAATAATTATTTATTGTTCATTTTATTTATTTATAAGCTAATGCACATTTCAGTAACAATACCATTAAATATTTTGATGGTGAAAGTATTGCCATCAAGTACACAACAGCTTATAGATAAAGGAAGTGTACAATAAAAAAATACTGAACTCTATTTCAATATGTTGTGATATTGGAATGATAATTCATGGGTGTGAATTTTATAAAAGTTATATAAATTAATACTTTACATTATACATTATATTTAACAAGTAACAATGGAAAATTGTCTAAAAAAATTCATATGCATTGAAATAAATTCAATATTAGTCAGTAATTATAATTATTTATGGCATTCATTTCAATTAAAAGCTTTTTTAAAAATATTTATTTTCTGTTTCCAGTTATATAATACTTGTTATAATTTATATTTGTAATTACATGACTTAAATGTAAAAAATATATGATTTGATAAACTTAATCTTAATAAATTATCAAATATAAATATATATATACAATAATAATTCATGTCATGTAAGATATATAGCAAAAGTATTAACTGATCAATTACGATAACAAAATTTTATGTATTTGAAATAATTATTATTAATAATATTGTGTATAAACAAAGTTAAATAGTTAAAATACCTAATAAATTGTACATATTATATGGAATTAAAAATATGCATTTACATGAAAAAATATCTTAAATGTCTGTTTAACCACTAATCACAAATATCAATTGTATTTTATATATTAAAAAAATGTGTACAATACATAAATCACATAACATTAAAATATTTCAGCAATGTATCATTTTTATTAACAAGTAAACTTAAACATGTTAATAATTAAACAATACAACAAATATTTCTAAAAGAATGTATTCATAATTTTCAGTTATTTTAAAATTTATTTTAATCATTACATTTTTAATTATGGTCATTTACATAGAAAAATTATTTTTCATTCATATTTTTAATCCTCAAATATCTTGTAGATGAAAAACAGATTCTTAATTCCATCTTCAATCTTCATTAACAAGTCAAAAATATCAGGTAAGAAGAATATATCCTAAAGTTTTTCAATATTAAAAATATAAAAAATATGTTTTACAGTAAAAAAAATAAATTTATTAAGTTTATTAATTTCTTTCAATTACAGAAATGATAACGAAAAACACACTGTGGATAAAGTATGAAACAGTATTTATTTTACATAAAAATGCACATAAATATAAAAAAAATGTATTAATCATCAAATAAAATAAACCACCAAATACATATATAAAACATTTATTTTTACATACCAAAGAAAAATGTTACAAAAGTTAACCTGAAAATTAAACAATATTAATTTTAAAACTTCTAGTAGATCACTATGTTTATAGTTTATTAGGAAAAACATTAATATTATAATACCTATTAAAAAAATTAATATTATTAAAAGTATAAATGTAAAATAATTTTTGTCATCAATATAGAGAAAAACGACTTTCCAATTAGAAATTTGTTCCACAATTATATCATATTTATAACAATATGATTTTCAATAAATAAATTAATTAATTATATACATACATAATATATATATATATATATATATATATATATATATATATATATATATACATATGTGGATATTTATTATATTTAAAAATAATATTTTTTTAAAAAATTAACAACTGTAATAATAAAAAATATTATCACACAAATGGATTATCATCTCCAACACCATTAATTGTGTTATAAATGATATTCATTTGTATGGAAATTAATGCACCACTGTTTTAAACAAATAATAAAAAACATTTTAAATTACAAAATTGTTTATTTATATTTTCATTTCTTGATCATAAATAAGAATGTAAAGAAAACAATAATCAAATAAAGTTTAAATATAAATAAAAACTATATTTAAATATAACTTAAAAATTGTACTTACAGTTTAGAAAACCAACTCATACAGAAGAATAACTACGTACTTGGCAAATGAAAATCAGACATCTTAAATCAATAATATTGGTCTTGCGTATAGTTCACAGAACTCGATAGAGGATATCGTTAATTATACATATTTTTCAAATATATATATATATATATATATATACACATATACGAGGGTCGTTTGATAAGTATGGTAAAAAAGTAAGAAAAACTAAATTGAAAAATGTAATTAAATTAAACAATAAATAATTTTACCATACTTATCAAACGACCCTCGTATATATATATATATATATATATATATATATATGCATGTGTATATATATATATATATATATATATATATGCATGTGTGTGTATATGTGTTATGTATGAATACATATTATATTGAAGAATGAATAAATTAATATTAATTACTTAGGAAGAAATATACTTAAAATTATTTATTTTAAATATATATATTCAAATATTGAAACGAATTGTTTTTTAGAATTGAATTTAGTTTTAAATTAGTTTTTCTAATCCAGCTTTGAAAACGGGTAAATGTCCTTTTTTAGATTATTGATTATAAATGTCATATTAGTTATATATTTATTTCATATATACATTTAATTTTGATTAAGACCACAAAATAAAATACTTTATATATTATAACATTCTTATCAACCAAAATCAAATATATATATATATATATATATATATATATATATATATATATATATATATATATATATATATATATATATATATATGAAATTAGAGAACGACCAATTTTTCTAAAAGAAAATAAAAAAATACACTTATATAACACTAACTTTGGTAAAACTGAATATAATTTAACAATCTTTTGCAGAACAAAATATTTTTATCCTATTGAAAATTCGATATAATTAGATAAATTATTCCTAGAAAATGTAATCGTACTTTGAATATTAAAATTAAATTATAAAATTTTAAATATTTCTACTATTTAAGAATACTTCCAAGTTTTTATTTATTATTTAAAAATTTTAAGACCTAGTATCTATTTTAAATTAAGAAATCTATATAGAATTTTGAAAATAAACTACTCATTTTACATAAACAATGTAATTAGATATATTTGAGTCAAATATAGTTACATACCTATTATTTTATTAAATGAAAAAAATATTTAAATCCTAATTAAGAATCTAGTTTGGATTAAATTTAATAGTTTAATTTTTGGAAATAATAGCACACCTTCTATTAGAACTTAAGACAACTATTTATAATAAGCTAATAAAAATTTAATAACTAATTAATATGTATCAGTTAATTATAATACAAAAGAATTTGAATAATTATTTAATATCTGCAAAATACATCTATAAGCATACTTGTATGAAATTAATAAATTAATTCACTAGATTTATAAATATAATTGCAATTCATCACTATTATATTTATTGAAATATTATAGTAATATATGTATAAATTTTATTATATAAAATACTTTTAATAACATATTCAATTTTTTCCAAATGAATAAATATATACATACATTACTATACTAATTTCATTTATTAATTTTATATTTTACAGTTCATGTCTTAATTCTTTTTTCTATTGTTAACGGTTGATTATAATACACTTGATCCAATCCAATTAATGTATTTATGGAGCATGAAAATTATTTGTATATATATATATATATATATATATATATATATATATATATATATATATATATATATATATATATGTATATATATGGGCATATTTCTGAGATCTATTTTAGCGTAGGAATTCAGTAAATACTAGCATTTTATATTATAATTTTAGTGTTAAAATGCCACCTTGGAAGTACGACCACGTATTCTTCACATATTTTATAGTAGGTTGATGCGGTGTAGTTGTCCCCTACACATTTCTTACGTCAGAATTAACTGTTCCTTTTACGGCAATGAGATCAGCAATACATATATAGTATATTGTGATGAGTCATCAAATATAATTTAATATTAAAGTAAAATTGTAAAAAATGTATATAAATAAATAAGAAAAATATAAGCAAATATTAAAGTAATAATACCAAAAACATAATGATTTTTTAGAAATTGATATTATATTGCCAGTTTTTTAACTGTCAGATTAAAAAAAAAATAAAAAAAAATTTCATTCGTAGAAATATACGTTAGTAATTATTAAACAATTATTGAATTGATTGATTGATAAAAACTATTTTTTCACCTTAGGTTGATCTATGAGCATTGTACATATATACAAATACGAATAATTTTGTGATATTGACATTTGTTATATTAAATATTTAAAACCGATAAAGTTAATGTAATAATCAAAATATGAAGTAATAAATTTTAATTTCATGAATAAGAATCATATATAAATAATGATTCATTTATAGTTGGAATACAATTAATAATTATTATTTTTATCATATATGCCTATGTATATGTATGCATGACATAGGCATTCATACACATATTCATTTATGTATATATATTTGTTCTAATTCTACATAAATAGTGCAATTCTGAATTAAATTCTTTAATTTATTACATTAGAAAAAAACATCTGTATCTTAGGAATCAATATTAATATGAATAAGATATTTTATAAAATATTTCATATAAGAATATAAATAACTATAGCTAAAAGAAATAATTTTTAATTATTTAAATATTAGAAATAATTCATAAAAATTATTAAAAATGGCAATCAATATTAAAAATTTGATCAAAGACGGTCATTTCAGTACATGAACACACCTTTCCGTAAAAAAATAGACTCGTCTCCAGCACCGCATACTGTCTGACCGTTAAAACTAACCAATAGCAAACGTTGAATAAAGGCGTTGTTTGTGACGTCATGTTTCCTATAAATAGGTAGAAACAACGAAATTTTGTTCATTGTCTGTTTGGAAAGCTTCATCGCCGCTTCTCTAAACGACACTATTCGTACAGCGTTTTATAATTTATTTTATAATAAAAAACTGAAAAAACTTCAAAATGGTAAGTTCTTTTGTAGATTTTACATTATTAAAGTGTAATTGTTAATTAATATACAACATTTTTACATTGTTCATAAAAATTGCCGGCGTGGCATTAGTTAACCGCCATTTTGATTTCATTTCATTTTTACAGCGTGAGTGCATTTCTATCCATGTTGGTCAAGCCGGTGTTCAAATCGGTAATGCCTGCTGGGAACTGTATTGTCTGGAGCATGGCATTCAACCTGATGGTCAAATGCCTTCTGACAAAACCATCGGAGGTGGAGATGACAGTTTCAATACCTTCTTCAGCGAAACCGGTGCCGGCAAACACGTACCACGTGCAGTATTTGTGGATTTAGAGCCAACAGTAGTCGGTATGTTTCACAATATTATCGAATATTTTTTAAAGTTATTTTGTAATAATACATTATTTCTTTGCAGACGAGGTTCGTACCGGTACTTACAGACAGCTCTTCCATCCTGAGCAACTGATCACCGGCAAAGAAGATGCTGCTAACAATTATGCCCGTGGTCATTACACGATTGGAAAGGAAATTGTCGATCTTGTTTTGGATCGCATTCGCAAACTTGCTGATCAGTGCACTGGTCTCCAAGGTTTTTTGATTTTCCATTCCTTTGGTGGTGGTACCGGCTCTGGATTTACATCTCTTTTGATGGAACGTTTGTCTGTGGATTACGGAAAGAAATCTAAACTTGAATTCGCTATTTATCCTGCTCCTCAAGTCTCTACAGCTGTTGTTGAACCTTACAATTCTATTCTCACCACACATACCACTTTGGAACATTCCGACTGCGCTTTCATGGTTGACAATGAAGCCATTTATGACATCTGCCGCCGTAATTTGGATATTGAACGTCCAACTTACACAAACTTGAACAGGCTTATTGGTCAAATTGTGTCATCTATTACAGCTTCTCTTAGATTTGATGGTGCTCTTAATGTTGACCTGACTGAATTCCAAACCAATTTGGTACCTTATCCACGTATCCATTTCCCACTTGTTACTTATGCTCCAGTCATTTCTGCTGAAAAAGCATACCACGAACAATTGTCTGTTGCTGAAATAACCAATGCCTGTTTTGAACCTGCAAACCAAATGGTAAAATGTGATCCTCGTCATGGTAAATACATGGCTTGTTGTATGTTGTATCGTGGTGATGTCGTACCAAAAGATGTCAATGCTGCTATTGCGACAATAAAGACCAAACGTACAATTCAATTCGTCGATTGGTGTCCAACTGGTTTCAAAGTTGGCATCAATTATCAACCACCTACTGTCGTACCAGGGGGCGATTTGGCTAAAGTACAACGTGCAGTTTGTATGTTGTCAAACACTACTGCCATTGCTGAAGCTTGGGCTCGTTTGGATCATAAATTTGACTTGATGTATGCCAAACGTGCTTTTGTACACTGGTATGTTGGTGAGGGTATGGAAGAAGGTGAATTCTCAGAAGCACGTGAAGATTTAGCTGCTCTTGAGAAGGATTATGAAGAAGTTGGCATGGACTCTGGTGAAGGAGAAGGTGAAGGCGCTGAAGAATACTAAACGGACATTTGAACAAATTATTTTTTTTTAAACTTGTATCAATGTCTCAAATATAAATTGATTCACATGGATTTTGTTGTTTTATTTTTCAACTTTTTCAGAGTTAATTTTTTTTTTATATGTACTTTTGTATAGTTTATGCAAATGCATATATTAGAAATGTTATAATACATATTTAGGATCTTTAACAGGATAATTGTATAAAAGTGAATTTTTTAGTTCCAAAATTAACAATAGCATGGTGAAAGTAAATTTTAAGATTCAAAGTTTTCATTAAGGTTGATTAATGCATTAACTAGTTCTATCTAGTAATAAAATTTTTTTAACTTGTATATTTGAATCTGTATACTCATGAGTTCAAATATAAACAAAAAAATTATTTCGTTTTATATACTTTATTAACATTAATCATAAAATATATACTTAATAACAAAATTATGGTTTTTAGTTAATATAAAAAATAATTCTCAATGAGTTTTTTTATTATCTAACAGTAAAATGATTTAGGCATCTAATATCGTTTATTAACAATAAAAATACTTAACACTAACTAAAAAATATGTTAATATTACAATTTTAGAAACTCCAGTATAATATTAAGTCATAAAACTTACAGAATTTTTTTAATTATTAAAACTACAAGTTAAGTATACTTTGTAAAATTGTATACTTAACGTCAGTCGATATTTATGATTTACACAATTAAGAAAGTTAATTACAAGCATAAGTCTATTATAATTTTATAATATTATTTTAGAATAATTCATGTATGAATCTGCAAATATAAAAATGTAATTGACCTAACTTTATTGCATATATATTTTATATATGCCTATACTGTATAAAAACTGTATAAGCCTACTTATAAAAAATCACTCTTAACATATAGACTTACTACATACTTTACATTAATTTAATTTATTTACTTTCATAAATATTTACAATCAAAAATAATGAAATTAATTGTCTTATTTAAAAACTTCTATTAACATAATATAATTGCAAGCTTCAAATATTTGATCAATTTCTTGGCAGTGTAATAAATCCTTTAAAAATAAAAATTATTGTTTACATTTAAAACAATATTACATATTTAAATGATTACAACAAAAAAAATTCATGACAAATTCACACTTCTATTATCAACTGTTACATTTAAAATATTTTCTGTGTTATCAATTTTTTTATCAGAATTTATAAAATCAAGATTTAGACTAAATTTCATTGGAATACAAGTATTACCTTCACAAGTGACTAAATTAAAATCTATTTTTGCTTTTGCTGTATTTTCTTTTATTCCATTTGGAACTTTTATGTTTATTTTTAAAGGATTAATCAAAGGACCATTAGCTGGTACTGCAATCCAATTTTCAGGTACTGCGACGATAAATTTATTTGGAGAATTTTCAGTTAATTTTAAACCTGGTTTGAATTTTAAGTTTATATGTAAAATAATATCAGTACCAATACTATCTACTTTGATTGACTTAAAAAGATTATTTTTATTACTGTCTACAGTGTTTTTAGTAGAAAATATTAAATGTAATTTTACTGCTGGTTGTTTTTTTGTTACATCTAAAACTCTAACTGAATGATTGTTAGTATCTGCAATATATAAGTATTTTCCTTTTTTTCCTATACATAATCCACCTGGTTCATTAAATTCTGATTCTGATTTATTTTGACCTATGCGATCTCCTGGTTTTCCATTACCACATAAAGTTATAATAGTATTTCTTGAAGCATCAATTTGTTTTATTTTGTGATTATATGTGTCTGCTACATATATATGTCCAACATCTGACCAGGCTACACCGAGAGGATGTTGAAGTTTAGCCTCATATAATTGTCCATCTGAATCACCAAATGCAAATAAATTCTGAAATAAAATATCAATATTATCTTATACATGCTAACATATAAAAACTATAATAAGAATATAATTAAGAAAAGAATTTTGAAAACAAAATAATTATGTAAATTATTTATAATAATAAATCTGAATTATAATTTAATATAAAACATATATTAACACAAACAATGTTTACCATTGGGTTCTTGTCACCACCAACAACTCCAGTTACTTTTCCATCTTCTAAAGATACCCTTCTAATACTTGAACTTTCACTATCTGCAATAAACAATTCTTTTGTTTCTTGAGAAAGTGCTAACCCTGAAGGTTGGGCAAATGCACTTGCATGTGGATACATGTTGTTTCTATTTTCTTCTTTTCCTGATCCTACAATTGCAACACAACATCCAGCTTTGTATTTTTTAAATTTCCACCAAACAGTATTTTCCAAAAACAATGCCCATATTTGATGTGTTCCAGCCATTGCTATTAACAACACATGCTTGTGTTCAATTACTTCATCTGGTCCATGAAAACTCATATCCATATCTTTAGTAGTATAGATACAAACATCCCATGGAGATGATATTTCTTGATCAGTACCTTCTTTACCTCCAATGCGATCAATACCTTGAATTCCACATCCAGCCACAGTTGTTACTATTTCACTCTGTAAATCAATTTTTCGTATTGCGTGATTTTCAGTATCAGCTACATATATAATTTTATCATTTAAAAAAACCAATCCTTGTGGGGCATTAAATCTAACTTCATTAAAAAATCCATCTTTGAAACCTGATTCTTTACCTCCAATAATATATATTATTACACCTGCAGTTGTTAAAATAACGATTCGATGATTACCAGTATCAGATACAGCAAGTAACTCTTCACAATTTTTTTCTGAATTGCTTTTATAATATGTTATTTTTCCAGGAAAAAGAAGTGGTTCTGATTTTGACAAAAGGTACTGAGCAAGAGCAATCGGTAACTGATGTTTTTTTATTTCATTTCGTTTTTTATAAAAGTTTAATGTACTTTTTATACATATAAATAAATCGTCTTTGTGACCTTCGCCCATAAAAATAAATAGTGGATTTCCAAGTGGGCTAATTATAAGTAATGTTGGCCAACAACAAATATTTAATCTATCCCACACTTCAGAATTAACATCATTAACAACTGGATGAGAAATATTATATCGTTGTACAGCAGACAATATGTTTGCAGACATTTTTTCATTTTCAAATTTTGCACTATGTACTCCTACCTAAAAATAAATAAAATATATATAGTGAATAACACGTATACAAACAAACACACACACATATATATTTATATATATATATATATATATATATATACTTTTCCCTGTTTCAAATAAAATATTTAAAAATTACAAAAAAAGTTACCACTACTACACCATCTTCAATTGAAAATTTTTCTTCTAATTCTTTTAAATCAGGAAGTATATGCATACAATTAATACAACAATATGTAAAAAAATCTAATATCACAACTTTGCCTTTAAGATGTTGTATAGTTAAAGGTTCTGATACATTGAACCATTCAGCACCTGTAAATATACATCATAAATTACATGAACTGCAATATAAATTTATATATACACAATTAGTAATTAGCAACTCATTACAATAGAAATTTTAGATTCTTTTTTTTAATGTATTATGACATAAAATATACTTTTAAATCTTTGTTAATTTTATTAGTTATTTAAAAACATCATTTTCGTTGTCATACAAGAATATTTAAAAAGTTATTATTTAGATTTTTTATTTTTTTTATACTTTAAAAGAAACCAAAAATAATAATTATTAACTTATTACAAAATATTATATAAATTGTATATTTATACCTTTCCTATTTTTATATGAAATGACACTGAATTAATCGTAATATTTACTTTTAATATAAGCAATTAAATAAATAAAATGAATACATTACCATTTACAATGTAATCTATTTGAGGAGTTCTCATCGAATTTAAATATTCTTCAATACATATATCTCGTTCAATATCATTGCATTTAGAACTTAAAAGCTCAGACAACATACTTGTTGCAGTTGTTAATTTATTATATACATTTATATCCATAACGAAATATGTATTACACTGACTTTTTTAGGTTAGAAACCGCAATATACTTATCACAGCCAGAGTGTACCCGCATAACTAAAAATAAAGATTAAAAATTGATTAAGAAGAGAGGGGATATTTGGTCAAATATTTATCAAAACATTTTTATTAAGAAGTTTACATTTTTTGACAGATTTCTTTTATGAATCCTTTAAAATTTATGTATTGTTGACTTTTTCGTTACAAATATTTTAAATATTCCATAAATACAAAAATTTTATCTTAACATTGTCAATGCAATTTATTTATTTAAAGTACATTTTACAACTAAATTAATAATTCTATAGGTGGCCCAAATGAAATTGAATATTTGAACATTTGTATATTACATTTTTCAGTCTCATTTGAGTCAATGCATATGTATATAAATATATACATGTGCATATATATATATATATATATATATATATATATATATATATATATATATATATATATATATATATATATATATATATATCAATCATTAAACCGTTCATATCAATATAAAATTGATAAAAAATATATTATAAATTAAAAGCTGAATGTTCTACATTTATTTACACACATTATATGATTGTAAAAGTAATATTATATATTTTCATAATACTATAAAAATTTAGAAATATAAATGAAACAGAAAAATTTTGTGAAAGTTTTATGGTACAGTAAATTACGTAAAAATATGTTAATAAATCATTCAATTAATATTTTTAATATATTTATAAATGATAATAACTACAATTTTATAAGGAATAGATGATACAAATTTTGATAAATTTTGTCAAAATATAAATTAATGTTAATTTTTTAACAATTTACACATATATGCATATCTATATTTTAATATTCTAATCCTATAAATATTTTTGAGAGATATAGTATCTAAGTTTAGTTGATTTAGATTTAAATAAAATAAAAACATGTATATTTATCTAAATTAATATTATTGCTTAAAAAGTGTTTAAATAAAATTTACAAAGTACGCCAATGAAATTAAAAATTCTATTTAATCTATTATTTACAATTTACAAAACATGATTGACGTATATCGTGGCGACATAGTTACCAACATTAAAAAAGGTGTTAAAATAAAAATGGAAGCTTGTACTGCTGTTGACAGAGAAGTTGACAAAGTTTTATCAAAGTTTGGAGGAATAAGTGAACATGCCGATCGAGTATTACATGATTTGATTTTGCACATTGATAGTTTGAGAAAAGAACTTGAAGTAGGTATGTGTCAAAAGTTTCATTAAAGAAATAATTTCTTTATAGAACAAAGAAAGTTGTTTTTCATGTATGATATATATACATGTATATTTATATATATATATATATATATATATATATATATATATATATATATATATATATATAAAGTATGTTCATATAATTAAATAGTTAAAATGTTTGTTTATTGATAATAATGAAATTTTAGCTCCACCAGATCATGAATTAACTGCCGGTCAAGTAGGACTTTTAAAAGAATCCATGATAAAAGTAAAAGAAACAGTTCAACGACTTGCTACAGATCATCGTGATCTTCATAGTACTGTGTCAAAAGTAGGTAAAGCAATCGATCGAAATTTTGTAGCAGATTTTGCTTCAACTAGTCGTGAAGAAGTATTTTCTAGGCCTGATAAAGTGCAATTATTAAATCAAGTAATTTGTCAACATTTTTATCGACAAGGTTTACAAGATGTTGCTGATGAGTTAGTGCAGGTATTGTTAAAAAAGTAAGTTAAATTTAATTATAATTTTAAATAATTGTTTTTTCAGGAATCTGGTATTACAGCTGACGATGGGACAAAAGAACCTTTTATTGAATTAAATTTTATATTAGATAGCTTAAAACGTAAAGATTTAGATCCAGCTTTAGAATGGGCTAAACGTCATCGAGAAAATTTAGAAGCACAAAATTCTTCATTAGAATTTAAATTACATCGGTTAAGATTTATTAATCTCATACAGCAAGGTCCAAGTCATCAAGAGTATGCAATTAATTATGCACGAAAATTTATTAGTCAATTTGTTCATAGACATGAAAGAGGTACTTGATTTCATAGCATCATGTTTTTTTAATTAATGTGAAAATAAATATCTTTTCTACATTTAATTCTATACAAGAACATTTTGTTTTTTTATACTTTTATATCAGTGCTATTTTAGAGTAATTAAAACTAGTTTTATATTAGTTAGAATATCAGTTATATTTTTATATAAACAACAAAATGGTTTGTAGAGTTTTTAATACTAAATTGAATTGATTTTATTAATGATTTTTAGATATACAGAGTTTAATGGGTATGTTTTTATATGTCCAAAAAGGAATTAGCACTTCCCCATATAATTATTTATTAGATCCAGAAATGTGGACAGAAATTTATGAAGTGTTTACACGAGATGCCTGTACTCTTCTCGGTTTAAGTGTAGATAGTCCACTTGCTCTTTGTGTAAATGCTGGTTGTACAGCCTTGCCTGCATTATTAAATATTAAACAAGTTATGACACAACGACAAGTAACTGGTATTTGGAATGGAAAAGATGAACTTCCTGTAAGTTTTAAATCGATTTTTTTTGTTTGTGTGTGTATATATATATATATATATATATATATATATATATATATATATATATATGTATATATATATATATATATATATATACATACACAGCCATATATTTATAAACACACACACATAAATGTACATATAATATTTTTTAGATTGAAATTGACTTAGGACCAGACAGTAGATATCATTCAGTTTTTGCTTGTCCTATATTAAGGCAACAATCAACTGAATCAAATCCTCCAATGAGATTAGTGTGTGGTCATGTGATATCAAGAGATGCTCTTAATAAATTATGTAATGGAAATAAGTAAGTATATACATATATATATATATATATATATATATATATATATATATATATATATATATATATAAATTATTTATTTAAATATTTGTTTAATAAACTATGTATTTTTAAAATTTTCACATGCTTTTAAATTACAGACATAAAAATTATATATTTCAAAAATTGCATTTAAGAGATAATTAGTTTTTATGTACACACATAGTATAATATAAATATTTGTGTTTTATTAATTTTTCCATTCTAGGTTAAAATGTCCATACTGTCCTGTTGAACAAACTCCAGCAGATGCTAGACTTATATATTTCTGAAAACTATGTTTTGTGATTATTTATTAATTGTTTTTAGTTCTATTACACTATACTTATTTAAATATAATTTTTAATGAATTACTATACGTACAAGTTTATTTTTAAATTAAATTTGTGATCATTTTGATATATATATATATATTTATATATTATATATATATATATATATATATATATATATATATATATATATATATTCACAGAGATTATGTACTCTAATTTCTAAGTAGAAAAATTAAATATGTTATGTTTGAATAGTAAAAATTTTTAATTACCAAATTAATCCTATATATTCATTTATTAAAATTTATTTAATATGCTGATTTATATGCTTATGACAAACTGATGAAGAATGTAATTCCATATATTCTAGAAATATTGCATATGGTAAGGCAGTGAGTATAATATGCATAGTTGTGAATTTATTTATTAAAATTAATAAAAGGTGCTTTGTAAAATATTATAGTAAAATTATAAATGAAATAGTATTGTGTTTAATGAATATAGTATTGGATTAAATATTATTTAATGTACATGGTTGATTAGGGTAAATAAAAATCATTATATATATATTATTTATATACATAAATAATTTTATTTATTATAAATTACTTATACACAAAATGTTTATATAAATCACAATAATTTTAAAATAATGACATTTTTAACATAATAAATATACACATTTTTATAAAATTACAATGTATTTTTTAATACTTTTATATAATAAAACTATTATGCAGTTAAATTAATTCTGCATACTTTTTTAGTGCATCTTTAACTACTTTTTGATTAACTCCATTTTTAACAAGTACTGAAAAAACTCCTTCTTTTTGTACATCATTAATATTTCTAGATTCATCATCAAAAAATATCATGTCCTTATAATCAATTTTAGATTTATCTTTTATAGTTTGAAAATGTTGTACTTTACGGCCAGGATATATTTCCTTATAAGTAATGTATTTATCCCAGTCAAACAAGTCTAATAATTGATTTGCACCTCTGAGTTCAGAAGTTCTAGATGCAATTCCAATTATGTAACCTTTGTTCTGAAGATAGCTTAAAACTTGTGGTACTTCACTATAGTATTTAACTTTTTCTCCAGTTTTATCAACTATTTGATCATTTGATTGTTTCCTAAATGGTGGTGTTACATGAGTATCAACCCAAAAAGGCCATAATGTGTAATCTAAGTCAAAAACTATTAATTTAGGCTTTTTAGACATTCTGTAAAAAATATAGTAACAATTTTTAATTTTATAAGTGAAAAATATGTTTGATAATTATTTTGTCAAAAACAATATTTTTATTATATGTTATTAAAAACAATATCATTTTCATGGAAATAAAATGATTTCAAATATATAACTGATTTTAAATATAAGGAAAATGTATTTGAATATTTAAATATTGATTAAGGTATATTAAACTGAACATAAATTATATGTTTCTATGTGTTGTTCATAACTATATAGTAATCTAATTTTTACTTTAGATGGTACAAATCACTGATACTTATTGAACTAAATATTTATATTTGGATGTATGTCACTCAATACTAGTTTTTAGATTAAATGTTTTTTCTCCATTGAAAATAGTTATTTTCAATTTTTTCATTGAAAATACAATTTTAAATAAGGTTAATTTTGTATAGTATTAACGATCCTTTTTAAAGAGATTATTGAATAGAAACATTACCTTTAAATGTTATTTTAATTATCTAATAATAAACTAGTTGTCAATATTAAATTTATTTAATATTTAAATAAAATGTAGGTACTTTAAATACTATGAGACAGCTTTAATACATTTTTGTGTAGATTAAAGTATATATATTTACATAGATGGCAGTTTTATCTAACTTATTTTCCATTAGTAAATATTTTATTCAAGTTGACAGCCCAGGTTATATGTCGTATTTTTTTTATTTATAAATACATATTTTTTTACTATAATAAGACAAAAATGTCGACTAGAAATCCCTCGACGCTTATGAGTGTTACAAACGACGAAAGTTTCGATTTTCTTTTTAAAATTGTTTTAATTGGTGACTGTGGTGCAGGGAAAACGTGTGTTGTACAAAGGTTCAAATCAGGAACATTTGTTGAAAGACACGGGAATACAATAGGAGTTGATTTTTCAATGAAAACAGTTATGGTAGATGGAAAGAAAGTAAAGGTATAATCAGTATTTTTGTACGTATTATGTAATTATAGATAATATTTTTATGAAATATATTTTAATTCGTGAACAGCTTCAGATATGGGATACAGCAGGTCAAGAACGTTTTCGTACTATTACACAAAGTTATTATCGTTCAGCAAATGGTGTTATTATAGGTATAACAATACATAAAAAAAATATAAATTGGTTAATGAAAAAATTAATATTTTTAGTTTATGATATTACTAAACGTTCTTCATTTTTATCCGTCCCCCGTTGGGTAGAAGAAGTTCGAAGATATGCAGGAAGTGCAGTATTACTTGCATTAGTAGGTAATAAAAGTGATCTAGTATCTTTAAAAGAAGTAGAATTTGCTGAGGCAGAAGCAGTTTGTCAATATATTCCAGAAGTTTTATTTGTTCTTGAAACTTCTGCAAAAGATAATTCAAATATTGAAGATGCTTTTATGTGTATAGCTACAGAATTAAAGGTTAGTAGAGTTATTAATTTTATCTTTAAAAGTTTTTGGAGTTATATATGCATAAAAATAAATTTTATATACATATACAGTTATATATAGTTCTTTTTCAGGTATTTGACTAAAATTTAAGAGAATTGTTGGTATTTAACATAATGAACATTTTTTGTCTACATTTTTATATATTTTTATGAAAATGTACAGTAAAATTTAGATATAAATTGCATTATATAAGTATTATTTAAGTTATTCTTATAATTATTATCATCATCATTATTTTTTTGATATATACAACATTCAAAAAACAATTCAAAATATGTACATTTTATTATAAAAAGTTCCTAGTTTATATAATATTTTTTATCAATTAATTTAATTAATGTAGTTATATTTTTTTTAGGTAAAATGCTTTTAATACTTTTGTTAAAATTTATAGTAATGGTTAGATTGTTTATAAATTTATAAATTCTTGAATTTCATTTTTTTAAATAATGAGTTAGTTTATTCACTTATGGTTTTGTAAATTTAGATTATAATTAAAAGGTAGTATTTTATTAAAAATATAGTTCTGGGAAATATATTTAATCATAATATTTATTTGATGAGGAAAGGATAATTGTGTTTTATGAATTGTAATTTATAAAGTATGAATATAATTTAATTACAAAAATAATATTTCAAAACAAGTATGTTGTTTGGAATTGTATCAAATATGTTATGATTATTTGATATATACATTAAAACGTATGTGTTAGTTATATTTTTCTTTTTATATATAGCGACGACATGACATGGGTGGATTTTCTGGATCCGATGAAGATACAGTACGATTAGATAATGGAAGAAATATATCTAGATGTAGTACTTGTGCGATTGGAAATATTGTTTGAATGTTAATATTTATTTTATATGGTGTGCATATATGTAAATTATATTTTTAATTATTTTAGTTACATTTGAAAAGTTCAAATTATGATCCAAAGTACATGTTGATATTTTACTTCAATTTTTATATGTTAACGATTTATAAATAACTAATCAAGTTGAAAATTTAGGAAAACTTAATCGTGCCTGTACAATTACTAAATGACTGAATAGCATGACTTAGTAGTAGATTATAAACTAATCAAATATTGATAAATTCAATATTAGAAACTAATTAATACAATTTTGTTGATGTTAGTTTCAGTATTAGTTAACTTATAAATTGAATATCTTGCTTTTTTAAATTATTATATAAATTATACATTAATCAGAACTACTTTGTGTGTGTATGTATGTATGGATGTGAGAATGTATAGATTTATGTAAAAAAATAAGTAAATATTATTTTTAGTATAGTTTTATTAACATTCAATTTATTTTTATGGTTTTCCATGGATCTGCTCCAGTAAATAAATATACAAATTATAAAGTATTTCATATGTAAAATAATAATTGTCACATTATACATATATATATATATATATATATATATATATATATATATATATATATATATATATATATATATATATCATACATACATATACACATGTAAAAACCTGTATAAATATATATATATATATATATATATATATATATATATATATATATATATTATATAGTATTAATGTTTATAATAATATTAGTATTGTTAAAAAGATCAAATAATAGAATCTCAAATAGAAATTGTTCATAATATTTTTTCTTATTTGATATTATTCTATGATGAAGTTAATGCAAGTAGTATCTGTTCAAATATTTTTTGAAATTTAAATTATTCTTATTTTTATAGTTGTTAGGTGCGTTGTTGATTTTGAATACCAGTGGTTAATTTTTGATTTTTTAACATTTTAATAAAATATATTTGGTATTTATTTTGAAATGCTATTAAATGGTTAATTAAATATTTACAATTTCATTGTGGATTGTTTTTAAACAGTTTTATTTTTATAGATTTAATTGATTATGTAAAAATGTGATTGATAGTCTCAAAGGATTTTATTTTTTTATAATTGATTTTATTTGATAGTAATATTTATTTGGTGTAAATGTTACTGAAGGTAATATATTAAAAATCCATGTATAATTATATTATTTTTCTAAATGCCTTTTAAATTATAAGTAACATTTTTAATAAAAAAATACACTTTTATTTTGTAATATGTATTGTTAGAGAAAATAATATTTTCAAGTATTGGAGGTCAATAATAATGTATTAACTTTAAACATTTACAATTATGACAGTAATTTTCAAATTTCATTATTTAATAAATACAGTAAATTCTCTATTGTTCATGTTAATAAAAATCAAAAAATATTGTGTTTCTGTTATTTTATTATATTGAATCTATACTAATTTTTATTGTTTTATATTATAAAATTCCTAAGTGCCATGATATGACTGATATAGTAGTTTTCATTCTTTTTTTACTTTTATTCCATTAAAATTATGATTTTTTAAATATTTGGCCTATCATAATAAACAAAAGCAGAAGTGTATGGAGAACATTTATGTTCAAATAATATAAAATGGCATATTTTTTTCTTGAATAATTGAGAATGTTTTGTATTTATGGTATATTTAATATAATGAAGTATATTTAAAAGCTGTTGTTTAATGCTGCTTTTAAATGTGACCTTTTTAGAGATTATATAAATTATAAATAAAATAAAGATTCATTATCTTTAAAAAATAATATAAAAACTTTTATAAGAAACTTTAATTTTGGTTTTAGAAATGAATGATATTAAAAATTCTGAATATATATATATATACACATACATATTTATTTATTGAATCTCTGACTTTTCATTTCACTCATTTGTATATACATTTACACATATTGTATATAAGTTTTAAAATGTAATTGTGTACATGATAGATGTTATTTTTTCCACATGTATGCAATTTATAGATGTGATAGTAAATAGCAATATAATGCAGTATAATTGATTGTGCCTTATAGAATCATAGAATTACCTCAGTATTTGTATTAATCATTTGTTTTTGTAATTTTATTTTATGTTTATGAGACATTAGTGAAATTTATATATATATATATATATATATATATATATATATATATATATATATAAAATATGTTTATGTATGTATGTATACGTAGTAGAATAACTGTAAAAACGCTAATGCCTTTAATACTCTCTATTATTTAATAAAACTAATAATAGTTGGTGTGTAGAGTTCAGAGAAAAAAATTGTTGCAATTGTAAGAACTTATTTAAAATTCATCATCATCATATCGGCTTATATAAGCCTACTGCTGGGTAAAAGCCTCATTGAATGTAATCATTCACCTGCACTTGGTTATACTCACCATGCTGACTAGGTGGGTTGGAATTTAAAATTAATGATTTATAATAAACTGGAATAGATGATGAAAATATTTGTATTTTAAGAAATTATTTGTTGTTTCTGCTAAAGATTGTATTAAGTTTTACTTATTTACTTTACAGCATAGTTTTTGGTAATATACTAAATTTTCTTTATATAAATTTAGTAACTAAAATACACATACATGTTAGTTTAATTAACATTTTTTGAAGTGATATAAAAATAAATTAATTTTTAAAAATGTTTTAATTTTTTTCGACCATTATTATTGTTTATTTTTTTTAATAATGATTGGAAAATTTTTTCAGGTGTTTATAAGAGCTATATATATATATATATATATATGTATGTATGTATGTATGTGTGTGTGTGTGTATGTATGTATGCATGTATGTATGTACTTATTTTGGATTTGTGTACATTGGATGTTTGTTTTTAATAAATATAACTTAAATTGACATACATTGAACATATAAAGTGCAGCATTTTTTATATTAAATATATAACAAAATATTGTATCACCTTTAGAAAATTACTGATAAAAACTTGTTAATAAAAAAATTGACTCTTATTTGTTGTTATTGATTATTAGAAATGTCTTAAATTTACTACCTGTTTAATTAATTTATTGGCTATAATTACTTTTTTCTTTGCCTATGTATCCTAGAAAAAATATCCTTTTGTTATTTTTTAGTGAATAATACAGTTTATGTAGGATTAAGAATGTTTTATCACAGTAAATTTCATTCAAGAATTAAATTTTTTATAATATTAATTTTTTTTATTGTTAAAAAAATATTAGTAGTAAATACATAATTTATATTAAAAATAAAATTCATTTCATATATAAAGGAAATGAATTTTATAAGGTAATTCATCTTTTATTTAGATATTTTTTGTGGTAATAAATTGTGTTTTTTTTTAAAAAAAATTTTAGTTAAATTATAAAAATATAAAATTTATTGAAAAACAAGCTGGATGTTGAAAAATATGTTTCCATTATTAATACTTACACGTTTTTTTTCGATTTATAATTACGAATTTCGTATTTAAAAGTAGATTTTAATAATGAAAGCCAATACTATAGATTTGTCTAAAATAAGTGTTCATAATTAATAAATTTGTAGATTTTATATGATTTTTAATGAAAATGCGTTCTTTCAGTCAAGGATGAATCAGTCTAATTTGAGATGGTAAGAAAAAAATATGAGCATTTAAATATTGGTTTATACAATGGTGGATGATCTCTTACAATATTTTTCACTTTCAGTAGTCCAGTGTTTTTTTTATTGTACACTGACAAATTTTTTCATTACTTTATCATGAGGCACTTGAACTTTTTAAAAATAGGGTTCCTATCAATATATATATATATATATATATATATATATATATATATATATATAAATAATTTATGGGAGAAAAATAATATCCGATTTCATATTACAATCCTTAAAAAAGTCGCAAGAATTATCTTTCTTACCTTTCTCGATTAACTACTAATTTTAACAGTGAATTAAACTTATGCATATGATAAAAAATGATCGAATAATTTTAGGATATTATTTAATTATTTTGTTTGTTTAAGATATATATATATATATATATATATATATATATATATTTGTGTTTTATTATTAAATATTTTTTGATTATTAAATAGAATATTTCTTTTTAAATAATTTTTTATGTATGAGTTTCCAAATTGCTTTAAAAAACTTTCTAATATTAATAGGATTTAATAGGTTAATCAAAAAATATATACTCAAGAAATATGTCTAAAGCTTACAAAAGTACATAATAAATATTAACTGCGATTTTCTAATTATTTTGTAGATATATCATAAGAGTAAATTTCGTAAATCCTTATAGATGAGTATTATGAATATAAATTTAAAAAATATCGAATTTTCACAAGATGAGCATAATCTAAAATATTTTTTAAAGATACTATAAGGAAAATTTTCTAGTAAAAGATTTTTTTTGTAATAGCATTTTATTTATAATAAGTACAGTCTTGTTTATATCAATTTATAATATACCACTACATATGCTGGCGAATAATATGTATAAAAGTCGGTCAATAGGCTTCAGTAACACTGCCTTTAGTTAATGTACCAGCCTTAGGCAAGACGAGTTTACTATGACATAACTGGTTAAGTCTAAGAAAGTGATAGTTCATCTTAGTTTGATACAATAAAAGATCAACGAAATTGTGTTACTTCTGATGCTTTCTTTTAATTGTTGACTTCTTATAAATATTGTATTCTTATAATATATATATATATATATATATATATATATATATATATATATATATATATATATATACACGAGGGTCGTTTAATAAATATGGTAAAAAAGTAAGAAAAACTAAATTGAACAATTTAATTAAATTAATTAATTAATTAAATTAAACAATAAATAAATTTACTATACTTATCAAACGACACTCGTGTATATATATATATATATATATATATATATATATATATATATATATATATATATATATATATATATATATATATATAGATAGATAGACAGATAGTTGATAGATATAGATATACACGTTGATATATTTATTTCAGCTTAATAATTATTTTTTAAATTATATATTATTGTTAAACTAATCGTATTTTAGATGGATATTATATTTTATTTAAAAGTAAATATCTTTTTCTTGCAATGTAACATGTGTATATATATATATATATATATATATATATATATATATATATATATATATATATAAATAAAGTACTTTTAATGTGAATGACTTCTAGTACCCATTTTTTGATCCATTTTTTTCTGATTTTGCCGAAATTTGCTAAAAATATAGCAAGTATAAAATATTGTATCCGTATTTTTTTATTTAATATATGACCCTTTACTCTTCTGTTGAATTCTGTTGAGGCAAATATATATATATATATATATATTTGTGTCAATTATAATGTGATTTCTATTTTGTATCAATGTTTTTCATAAAATGTATTTTGTGAAAAAGTTATAAAATATAGTGGACATTATTTCGATTTATTTTTTTAAAAAATAATTATTTTCTAAATTTAATTGAAAATAATAACTTTTATTAGTAAATTAAATAATACTCAGAAAACCTGTGTGTGTTTTTATTTGTAGAAATAATTTATCATCGTTTACTTACAACTAACTTGCGTAGATTACAAAATTCGTAAGTTTTATTTCTAATTTGCGATTTATAATGTTTTTGTTTGAATTTATTGTAAGAAATTGAATTATTTATTTTTGAAGGTCACATATATCATAATATTTAATAAATGATTTCTTATGTATTTTTTATTGGAGACTAAATCAAATATTACAAAGGTTTGGTTTACGTGTAAACTAACTGTTCTAAAATGGAAGCTTTCATGTATGTTTAAATATTTGTCTGACTCATTTTAAATTTCATAATAATCCAAAGTTAGTTATAAAAGGAATTGTTATACTTTTTATAGACGAATTTGTAATTATTTATTTAATAAATATATACTGAAATCGAGGTTCAATAATATTTATCAATTTATGAAAGCCTTATTAATTATAAGATGTTTTAAAATAAATTTACAAATATTATGTCTGCAGCGTTTGTTTTATTTGGAAATATATATTTAATTTTTTTTATAAAACTTAATTGTAATTCGATATTTGCAATCCTCAATTTGAATTAATATTATGTCAATATTTGAATTGTTAGCGAAATCTGCTATCCATTCGAATTGAAATGAATTATAATTAGACATAAGTCATGTAATTATGTTATAGAATTTTAATTATGGTACTCATTTTTCGGTACTTGATTTTCTACAAAATTACAAACATGTCTATGTACTTATACTATACATTCTTTTTTTCATTGTTTTTATCTTATATATGGATTTTTTAATTAATTACAATTCTATCAATTATATTAACCAGTTTGTATTAATATAATTTTATTTTATTAATAGTTATAATACTTGTAAACTGATGTAACGATTATACTAGTTTCACATGAACAGTTTCAACCGCAATATTATGCAGCTTTATATTTTTAAACAAATGTCAGAACGTGTGGCTAACATTTGACTTCAACACAACACATTTATTTGACGAAATATTATAAAAAATATTTTATAGTAAAATGTGTTTAATATTTGAAATATTTAATGAATAAAATGCAGCAAGATATTTTAATCTGTGAAATTTTAAAATGTTTTTTTAAGATCGGTAGATATAAACATATTATATTTGAATAATTAAATTTATGTTATGCATAAAACAATATTTTGAAATACATTTTCATTTACAAACCTTACTTCACAAGTTTCTTTCAGTTCTATGAATTAAAAGTGTTTTAATGTATGATTACATCAAATGAGAGGTCATGTAAAAATGATTGATGTCAAGTATAAGAATAAACGGGTGGCTGTCGATCAAAGTGGCATGACTTTGAATTAAGACATAGGCGATTTGGTATTTTTTATTTAAAAACACATTATTTAGAAGTTCAATGTTTTTCATTATTTGCATTTTACTTAGTCATTTTTTGTCTTCATATATTATAATCGAGAATAATAATTTTATATTACACATTTTATATTTATTTTTAATGTTTATTATCATTTATAATGTTTAGAAAATAATTTATTTCATACAAATTAGTTCACTTGTCGATTTATATATTTTCTTTTTATTTTGTGACAAAATTTATATCAATATCACGATTTTATTTTCTTTCGATTTAAGTTGCTGAACTGTTAGGTTTATTTGTGCATTTTTCCAGAAATTAATTCTACTCAGTTAATTTTTTTTAAAATTAATTTCTAATATATAAATACTGATATTTAAATAGTAGCATATATAACAAATGATCAAATTACATAGTAAATATTATTTTATTACATTTTATTTTTTCTATATAAAATACTACAAGAAATTATTTGTTTAAATACAGAAAGACAGACGAGATTTATGTGTATTTATATATATATATATATATATATATATATATATATATATATATATAATGTAATGTTAAATATTGTTTACAAATAGAAACTTTTTTTAACAATTAATGATGATTCAAATGATAGAAAATTTTGGCCTTTTATATACATGTATATACATGTTGTGTATGTGTATATATATATTTATAAGGCTATAATTATTATGTGTATAATATCCATAAATTTAATATATATATATATATATATATATATATATATATATATATATGTTTTTACATACCAATTACCTGCTGTAATTAATTGATAATTGATAGTAAGTTGTATATTTTCATGCTTTTGTTATTTGAGTATTTTAATGATTTAGAATGATATTTTAATAAAAAGAAATTTTTAAATTTATGTACTTCAACGTTAATGTATATAAATATGATGATTAAGTATTTGGCATTTGGTATAAACAATATGTAATTTGTGTATAAAAATATTTCTTAATATATCGAATTTCATCAATAGCATAGATCTTATAGAAAGTTTAGGTTTGATTTGTTAATTTGAAAATGATATGTTCAAAATATACAAAATAATATTCTAAGGCCAATAAAGAAATGTATAATTAGTTTATTAAATTTTTTTTTGTGAATAAAATAACTACGAAATATTTTTTGAAATATTTTTTGATTTTGATGATCTGAGTTATTATTTTAAGTACTGTTAAAATATGGATAATTGAACTTTTTTTAATGAATATTAATCGAAATTTAAATAAAACGTAATTTTAACTTGTATTACTTGTGATATATAAATTTATAATTAAATTTATTTCATGTTTATGAACTTATTATTAGATTCGTTCTCTATAAATGATTATTTGAATATGACTAGTAGTGGTAAATTAAGAAAAAATTAAAAATTGTGTAAATAAGTTTATTTAAAACATTCTTTTTTTAAAAAAGGATACGATTTGTTACTTGAAAATATATTTTGATACAACGAAATATTTATTTATATCAAGACTATTTTATTCCTTTATAAGTTTATAATTCTGTTATTATATTGTATTTATTTGTTATAAAGTAGATTATATTTCATTCTTTAGTCGGTATTTTGATTTATAATTAGATGGATAAACAGTATAGGGTAAACAAGGAGTTTAATGAGTGTAATAATATTCAGTTTTTTTGAATTTTATTCAATATTATATAAGAATCTATTTAATTTATATATAAAAAATAAAATAATATTCTATGTGCATATATAATTTAATAATATACAATATTTAATAGTAAACGTTATAGAATTCTTATACGTTTATATTTTGTCCTTCAAATGTATTTTCATAAAAATGATGAAGCGATAAAAATATTTTCATGCCATTTTCAACGTAATTTCTTAATGTTATGAGTAAAATAAATTTCCAAATGGTATTTTAAATGACATATGTGCAATTATACGAACAATTCTAATGAATTGTAATTTATTGAAATATTTCATATAGAATTTCGTAAGGTAAAAGGTGTTTTAACTTTTTAAATTGATATGTTTACGAATTTCTATAATGTTATTTATTATTTATATTTTCAAATAAGAGATAGATAAGTGATTTAGAATGTGAATTTGATATTAGTCAAGATAACACTTGAAATTTATGTGATTTAATAATTTACTTTCTTTTAACTTGTTTTGTTGTTATCCCACATTTTTTTTGTTATACTACGTTAAATTTTTAATAAAGTACGCAGTTATTTTACTTGTAATAAAACATTTTTTTAAAAAAATTATATGTATATTAAAAACATATTTATATTTATTATTTAAATTTACATTTTAATATTTTAAATCAGCCTGAACATATCCGTTGACTTAATTAATAATCTCAAATCTTATGTATATATAATTTTATTATTCGCAGATTATTTTAAGATATTTAATATAAAAATAATTATGTTAGTAGAAAAATATTTTTGTTAATATTATTTAATTCGAAGTTATTGTCAATTATTATTTTTTTATTTCATACTTAAATATATTTAATGAATATTATAAACTATTATACATAAATTACTTTTGTATACATGAATATATATATATATATATATATATATATATATATATATATATAATATGTATGTATGTATGTATTGTACATAGAAACACACTTATAAATACCTCACGTATAAATTCGAGTTTTCCCACAAAATCGATTATTTCAGAACATCCAAGGACAAAAATCAATGTGACATCTGCTATAACTACCGCATATAATTATTTTTTCATCAATTTTATCTTACATTCGATATGAATAATCAAATCCGCATTCATGTATATTTACTATATAAACGATTACAAAAATATGTGACAGTTTTGTCGTTAGATTATAAATTTACATTTTTTTTTGTAATATGTTTGATTACGTTTTTTATATTCAAGAAAAATATTAAGTCTGTTGTTAAAAAAATTTGCTTTCAGTAACTAATTGATGTATTTATCGTCATCAGTTGCCATTATAGGCGTATTTTTACATATTTGTTGTATTTTTGATTATTGTTTGTGATTGAAGTTCTTACAATATTTTTAAATTTGATTCTAATTATTTTAAGAATTTAAGTATTAACATAATATTAACAATTTGCGTTTTTATAAATATCAAGTGTTTTTATGAATATAAATGTATTGTAAATATAACTCCTCACCACTGTACACCCACAGATATATATATATATATATATATATATATATATATATATATATATATATATATAATTTTTAATGTGATTATAACAATATTTATAAATATATGTACATTATTTTATAAATATACTGTAATTATTAATTTATTGGCGCTTATTTTAGCTCATAGATGAAATAGCTTAGAAAATAATAATTCAACAATTAATATATTAATAAAAATTAATTAATTTATTAAATTTTTTATAAGTGATTTTTTACATTCTTATTTTTTTTGATCTGAGCTATATACTTTGTTTTCTTATAATTGTTAAATACAAAAGTCCATATCTATAATCAATATTTATCTTGATATAATGTATTTTATTGATGCTAAATTTGATTATGTGCTTTCGATATATTTGGGAAAAAATACAAAAAGTTCAAATAATTTTAATTGTAAGAGATTTTAAAAACATGTTTTTTTTGTTTATTGTTATAAATTTTTATTCTTATATCATTATTGGGTAGTTTGACACATATTATTTGCATTTATTAAACTTTAGGATAATGGAAAAAGTACCAATACAAACTAAATAGTGATACTATAAAATATTTGTCTCGTAAATAAAATTGAACTTATTTTCATTTCAAAATTTAAATAGAATATATATGTTTTTTTCAAACAATATTTTTAATAAATTATAAAGAATAAAGAACATTTAAATAATAACATTTCGAAAATCAAATGAATATGACATGAATTTCAGTTTGTAATTAATAAAACTATTTGATTAAACTAATTATGTAATAATTTTCATCAATCTATTTTTGGAATCTATTGTAATTGTAAGAATATTTACATATTATTATTGTAATTAACTAAGGTAATTTAAATATTATCTATTTTATACGTTTATTAATTTACCACATGATAACATAATAAGATAAAATTTACATAATAAGATAAAATTATTAGTAAGCCGCAAAGACGACGACCGTGCCTAAATATCGCTTGATATATTTTTTTTAAATACTGTCATATACCTCAATAAAGACACACATATAAATTATTTTGCATAAAATCGAACAGATACACACATCGTCCATTTAGAAAGTAAATATATTTTATTAACCTTTACTGGTTTTGCGATGAGTGTAGAGTCAAGGCCGTCCACTGGCCGAAATATGAACACAGACTGCAGAGTAACATCAATTAAATATACGGTGATATTAATTTCTTGTTACGACATTAATTTTATATTGACAATCTTGTTTGGAATTCGGTTAATATCAACAAATTATCAGAAAAATGTGTTTACATACATTGAACTGTCATATGTATGAAAAGAATTAAAAGAAATGCTACTGCGTTAAATGCTGCAATAAGATGTTAAATGTCAACATTACTAAAGTATCTTATTTGATAAACCATTATATATATATATATATATATATATATATATATATATATATATATATATTTATAAAGTCTAAAAACGTGTTTTAACCAAAGGTTTATTTTTTTTCCAAAAAAAACAATTATTACATAATAAAATATTATTTGCTTGTTAGAAAATAGATGTTAATAACATTTAATATTTTTTAAATTTAAAATGTAAAAACATCTCATTAATGAAATTAATTGCCTTTAATTAATTTTATACTCTGATTTAAAGTTGATACAAAAAAATGTGAGTGGTCGTAAGAATATTTATAATTTTGGAAATTTCTTACATTTCACATTATTTTAATAATTATTTTTCAATGAAGGTTTTTTTTATAAATAATGATTACTTTTATAAACTAATTTATTTTAAAAAATATTTTAAAATTCTTATTTACTAAATCCGCATTCTTGTTTTCTCATGTGATCTAGTCAAATTATGTTTTGTTTAATATTACATCGATACACCGACGATTATCTTTTATAGCATAGTTATGTGATTATTTCCTGTACTTATTATTTTTGAGCAAAACATTTTATTTTTTTATTAACACATAAACATTTCATTACAGCTTCTTAATTTTTAATGAATATAATTAGTGTTGAAATAAATTTATTTAATTACACTTATATTTGCGTTTAAATTTTAAATAATATTATATTTTTTTTCTATAAAATTGTATTATTATTCATACACACACATATGTATGTATATTAATCGAAAATAATTCTTTTATTCGATATCTTCAAATATTAGAATTTGTATTGAGAAACTATATACTGATTTTTTGATTTCCTCTTGATTGACACATTATTAATTACTTTTATGACAGTCTTATAAGATACTGTTGAACAGAAAAAGTATGATTATTTTTTTTTGTTTCATTTCGTAAAATTTATAAGTATGTCGTGTGAGCAACAATTTCATATTTTAATGCCAGTATTGTTTTTAAAATACGCTGAAACTGAAATCAGTTATTTTTTTAAATAAATAATAATGTAATTGTAATTAATATCTCCATTATTTTTTTAAAAAAAGAAAATAAAATACTTGTCAATTTCATACATTTTTATTTATTTATAGAATGTATGATTATTGAACACTTTTGAAATCTTTTGTTAGAGTGGAGGAATTATTTTGTTAAAACGTGATTTAACTTTATTATGTAATCATTTATAAAAATGTTTCAGTATTATTATGATTTATATTTAATAATAGTACATAATAAATCGTATTAATTACTAATGCTTAAGTTAAATTATCTACGCGTACGTTTAAATTATTTGAAAAATATTTAAAATAAAAGAAAAATATGTATTAAATTGTTTAATATTTTCAAAGTGTAATGTTTTTTCTAAAAAATTGTAAATCTGTGTAATATAAAATTAACATTTTTATAAAGTTATTTTAAGTTATTTCTTTGACATGAATAAATAAATGTTTTTTGAAAATCACATCTATTGAATTCACAATTATCTTCATTTAAAAAAAAATACTATTTTTTTTCCTTGACCTAAATGACAGTCTTGACCTAAAGTATAAATAACAAATACCCTATTTCAAAAAAATATGTATTAGTAATATAAATTATCTATTTCGACAAAAACGTTCAAGTATGAACAGTTAGATAATTTTTATTCACACCTTTGTAATCGTTATTGTTATATTAATCTTTCACAGAAACTACATACAACATATGTGACTTCAATGCTATAATATTCAATGTCTTCCTTATGTATTGTACATACATTTATCAGAGAATACATTGATTATCAAGTCGACAAATTGACGTGTCCTCCATTTGAATAATTTGTTGTTATTTAATGTTAATTGTACAAATTCAATTTTATGTAGTTTTTCGGTTGAGGACAGAATGCAAGTATATATAATTTAATGTCATTTATAATATCCTCTATGTTTTATATGGATAAAAAAGAAATTCATTTACATAATTACTGTCATATATATATATATATATATATATATATATATATATATATATATATATATATATATATATATATATATATATATATATATATAGTAGGAATTCTTGTTTAATAAATTCTATATATAATTTATTCTTGTTTTTTATTTATATTGATATATTGTAAGATCTATCATGCACATGTTACATAGGAAGTAAAATTAACCTCTATATTTTTTAAAAATACTTAAATGCTTATAGAATTTTTGCAATAGTTGGTCAGTATTTTTACAATATAGTCTATTTTTTATGTTTCTGAAGGAAATTCCGAAATTACATTATATTAGGTTGGCAAGTATCTCCCTTCCGCCTTCTGGTCTTTTGAATTTCGCAGCTATGTACAAAAGAAAAAAAAAGCGGAAGGGAGATACTTGCCAACCTAATATATATTTATATATATATATATATATATATATATATATATATATATATAAACAATGAATTATATTTAATATGTTTAAAAGTATTTATATTTATGTCGTGATTAATTTTCATTATTATTTAAAATCATAAATTATATATACATAAATTAATAATTTCACAATCTGAGGATTATCGTATAACCAATTAAGACAAATTTGTGATACTATTTGTATATATTTTATAAAAGATTGTATAAATATATATGTATGTATGCATTGTTTAGTATATTTATGTAAAATTACTTATTTCGTCAATTGTTGATTATCTTTTATAATTATTTATGTTTATGCTTTTCTTTCTTGAAGTTTATTGTAAAAATTAAGTATGTGTACAGAAACAAGTTTAAATGTTTCCAATTTGCATTAAGGCGTTTAATTTAAAGCCCAATGCATTGGCTAATCTCGGAATTTGAATTCATTAAAACGAAAATTATTACTGTCGTTTTGAAATGCCGTTTTTCTATTTTGTATACTTTTAATAATATCTGTATGGTAAGCAAATGATCGCAGTTTCTACATACATATGTAATTATATTACAAGATGTGTTATTATCATAAAGGTCATACATTTCAATTAACTTAATATTTGTACTTAAAATAGATAAATTATGCCTTTTTAGCCGTTCAACAAAGAAATATATATATATATATATATATATATATGTATATATATAAACTTTTTTATACAATTAAAAAACTATTCATACATCATTACTTTATTAATATTTATTTCTTAACAAATTTTGTCTTTTTTAATAATAGTTAAAGACGGTTATTAGTTATTGTTTTTAAAAGATGCAGTTATATTTTATTTGTAATAAAAATTAATTTAAATAACCAGAAAATACATTATCCTTTTATGGTACAAAAATTAAAAGAATTCGTTTTAGTGTTATTGACATTTTTAAAAGAAAACGATTTGTATATTCATTAGTAATATATGTTATATTTGTATATATATATATATATATATATATATAATTTTCATAAAAAATTAATAAATTTCAATAGATTTAAGTAAAGAATTAGATAATATAGCAAAAAATATAAACACGATTTTTTCTTCTTATTTATTGCAATATGACATACTACTAAATTGCAAGGCCATGTTCTGAATTTATAAAAATTAATTAATGAGTTTCTGTATATCATGTTTCATTTTTATGTGAATTTTATAATTAATGTTAACATATTAAAATTATGATCATATATTCTAAAAAATGAATATTATATACATATATATATATATATATATATATATATATATATATATATATATATATGTGTGTGTGTGTGTGTGTGTGTTTGTGTATTTTAAAGAAATAAAAAATGTTTCAATTTAATTTTTAAATATGTTTTGAAATAAGATGATTTATTTTACAAACTGACATTTAAATGATTGAAAATGACATTTCATTTTTACACAAACGTATTATTTTTTCTAACATTCTAAGGTATTATAAAATTGTTCAATATTTCATTAGTTGTTCATTTTAATTGCTAATAAGTATTTCAGTGCTTTTGTCATCATCTTAGGAATACGATGTTAAAAAACTAAAAAATCAATGATATTTTCATTTATTTTCTTGTACCTTTTTAAAGATACTTCAAAATAGTTTTTAAAATCAAATAATTAAGTAAATTTATTTCCTGATTGACACGAAGATATAATAAATAGTATATGAACAATATAAGAAAGGTATTGATTTTTTAATACATTTTATTGTATTTCAATTAATGAACTAATCTTGTAAGACAAAACTAAACAACGAATTTGTAGTTTTTTCCTGTTACATGAATTTTGGTCAAGGTTAATTGAATTTATATATAAATTGACAGATGTCATAAAATATACAATATTAGCACTTATGTATTCACTAATTTCAAGTAAGGTCTTCGCAATAAATATAATTTTATTTGTTGTTAATTTAATTGACTGTGTAATATGACAAATTGTATTAATATTTTAACGTATTACAAACGAAAGTTTACATGGAACATCAAATAGTTAAAATGTTTTCACTTGTATATATTTTAACTAAGATATTAATTTTTTAACATTAATAGCCTTTTGATGTTTATATATATATATATATATATATATATATATATATATATATATATATATATATGTATGTATGTGTGTGTAACATTCTTTTGGATTTAATTTTTAATTGAAATCGTAAACCAATTCTATATGAATATAACAACTATGTTATGTAATTCATTTAAATGTATAATTTGAGGGTGAGTGAAGAATTGTTATTTTCATACCGCAAAAACTTTCACTTCAAAATATCCATCATAAAGAACGTTGACCTTAGTATAATTAAGAATGCATCTATTTTTGTATAAACATTTTAATGTTTTATATTCAAATTGTTGTTGTTAAAAATATTTATACGTTTATATTTCAGTTTATATATAAATTCAAATTAATATTTTGCATATATTTATGAGAAGATATTAATAAAAGTATATAAATGAAATGTTGTACCAAAAAAAATTAATTTATGAGAAATTTCATTTTAATTATGTAGATATTTTAAATTATTACTAATTCATAGTTTTTAAAGGTTGTTTTAAATTATAAAATGTACATTTTGATCGACAGGAGGAAAATATTAAGTTTATTCGTAATTGATTTCTTCGCATTCCATTTTCATTTAAAAATTGTATGTTAATATTGAAATTTGTATATATACATACATTATATATAATAGTAAAATAAAATTTATTTGTGGTTTAAGAACATGTTCTTGTTTGTTAAAAAATAACACTTTCTGAGAAATGTTATTAATTATTATTGATGTTGAAAAGATGTTGAGAATTATTGTTCTTACATAATCAAATACTTTGATTAAAAATGGGATATGATGTCACCTTGTAATTATTTACTTGTTTAAATATAGTAAAATATTCTGATAATTATCATGTAGAATGTTATTAATTATTATGTAGAAATAATTATCATTTAGAAAATTTTACTAAATTATTTGATATTTAACCTTAAACTGCACTTACTCCTTTCTTTTTTAGTTTATTATATTTTATGAATACGCATTCACATTCACATATACACATGCAACATATGTATATATATATATAATTTTTTATTTTAAATTTTAATAATTATCTTTAGTACATTTAAGATTATTTTAGAAATATGTTCTCTATCAATTATTTAATGGTTTATTCTCCTGAAATATTTTTATAATATTTCAAAAAATTAAAAACACGTAGTAGTTAATAAAATTTTTGTTTTTAGTGTACATTTTAAAATAAAACTATTTATTTTTTCTAATTGCCAGTTCGTCGTTGAAGATTTTTTTCTGTAGTTTAATATTGGGTTAATATGTTTTCCAACCAGTTGAAGATTGAATATATATATATATATATATATATATATATATATATATATATATATATAATATTTAAAGTATGAAGATGATAATTTCATTTTTTGATAAAAATGAATTAAAATTATCATTTTTTTACTTCTTAAATACTACTTTAAAACACATTTTCTAAGATATAATTATCTTCCGATACATTAATTAACAAATGTTATAAATTATATTTACATAGCATAGTTTTCAGAGATGATAAAATAGACTTTTAAAATTGTTTATCTTCTAAGTTGTATATATATGTAAGAATATGTATATATATTATGTAAGAAATACAAAAAAAAAAAAAAAATAAAAATAAAAAGCTAGCTATTGTGTTAGATAATGTCATTAAAAAATCATGCACATATTTTTAGAATTGGAAGATTGTTTTATAGTTATTTCTATTCTTTCTTAATTAATATATATATATATATATATATATATATATATATATATGTGTGTGTGTGTGTATGTGTTGTGTATCCTTTTATTTGTGTGTATATATGTCAAATGTATGACATTATCTTTATAATAATGACATAACTAATCATTTAGAACACTTTAGATGAATATCGTCTAGTAAACAATAGTGAAAGTAATCGTAAAATATGAATACTGCCATTAAATGAATTTCTTTGTAAAACAACTATTGAAACAAGTTAATACATAATGAAACATTTTATCTTAATTATACAAATGAGCTAATAAATACATACACACAAATATATATATATATATATATATATATATATATATATATATATATATATATTTATATAGACAGATAGGTATTTGAATTATTAGGATTTTGTGTTGATAAATATATTTTAATTAATTACCAATAATCAATTTACATTAATATTTTTTTGCAGCTTTTAAAGTATATTTAATTTCTAAATAATAATACAATATAATAAACGAATCAAATATTTATTATTAACTCTGAGAAGTTGGCAGTAAAATTTTCAAAAGTATATCGTTTTTTATTGAAATTAAAGAATGGAAACTTAATAATGGTAAAAATAAAACTGTTTTTTTTTAAAAAAATTTCGCTTATCAAATTTAAATGAAACATCAGGTTTATATATGTTACATTTGTAGAACAGTACGAAAAAAGCTATCCGAGATTCTTATAATAGTTTGATAAATAGTTCATTAAATATACATTTCTAATTTATATCAGTTTGTCGATTCTTTCACTAGTTTTAATAAACACTTACCAATCTATAATTGGATTTTTTTGAATGTATATGTATAAGTAAATTTGGTGTATAATGCAAATCTGACAATTAAAACAAGAATATATCTTGTATTGTTCCGTACTTTTCATGTCGTTACTTTCATATGCTACACGAGAATAATATACCTAGTTGAAAGTATTTACTATTGTTTTTGGTTGTTAATAGCATTTGACGAGAGTGAATCTCGCAATATTTTACCACATCTTCGAATATAAACTATTTTTAAACACTCAGATACATTTTTAAAACGAAAAAATCATATAAACTTATATAATAAATTCATTCTTCGTAACTGATCTTTCACTCTTAGATTTAGATTCAAACGATTCTTTTACTTCCTTCTTAATGAAGAAATTCGTATTTACATGCCAGTTTTAAAACACTAACAAATTTTTAATTGTGTTTTTTCTGTATGGACAATAAAAATTATATTAGTAGTGTAATTAAATTAATAATATATTTGTAATAATGTAAAACATTCCTTTTTTTCAAAATATAACATATAATGAAGTGTTTTATATATAAATATATATTTGTATGGAGGTATTACGTGATTTTTGTGTGATTTAATTTGAAAATATCCATTTATATCCTTACATATTTATAAAAGTTTGTAATTTATAAATATATATGGATATAAATACATATTATTGTAATATATGTAAATACACATATGTACGTATAATAAAATGTTAGCAAAAATATACAGGTAAATGTACATACACCATAAAAATATATTATAAGTATATATATATATATATATATATATATATGTGTGTGTGTGTGTGCGTGTAAAGAATTAAAATACTTTTTATATATTTTATGTACATGTAAATTTTTGTTTATATTTTATTATTAGGTGTGGGACGCTTACAGGCAATTAATATTTTTGCATATTTGTAAATAAGTACCTAATAGAAAAAAACAAATATCAGTTGATTAATATATGTATGTATATATATGAATATAAGTACATATTTATTACATTTGTGTATATAGAATTTTATTAATTCTTCATGTTCATCAAAATTACATTTCAACTTAATACCTTAATAAACGACTTAAAAAAAGTGGAATCTTTGTATGTCAGTAGGAGTTTGCATTTATTTACAAATGCTTGCATAAGATAAATGTTCAAAATGAATAATAGATGAAAGCTACAACGTAATGTATTATAAAGATTGCCAATAGCATAAAATGACATTCTGTTGCAGTTTTGGTTTTGTTGTTAATTTTTAATATTTTGATTTCAAAACTATATATATATATATATATATATATATATATATATATATATATATATAAGGTCATCCAAATATTATACCTAGATTTGTGTTTTATTAAAAAGAAACATGTGTATAGAGTGGTGTATAGGGAAATATGTGTATAGTTTTTTTTGATTCTTTTTAATAAAACACTAATTTAAGCGTCACATTTGGATGACTCTCTCTCTCTCTCTCTTTCTCTCTCTCTCTATATATATATATATTTATTTAAAATATGACATTGCTTATAAAAAAATTGATAATAAGCTAAGAATAAATTTACCTGTTAATATTAGAACAAATGTTACAAAATAAAGATCAATTTTTTAGAGATAAAAGATTTATGTAAGTGAGTTGAAGATGTTAATTACTAATTTAAACTTGAGCTACTGAGAAATTGTGATATATTGTTTTTTATTATTTTTTTACATTCGATTTATTCTAGAGCACTGTCAAGATCGATTGTCAGTGAACGTTTGAGATATCTTTTAATTATGAATATATCAGACGTTTTATAATGAATTCAAATACGTTATTTATTTATCAAATATATTATTTTTTTACTAAATATTAGCATTATTTAATAATTCATATAAATGTCAAACAATTATTTATTTAATCTGTAATTTAGTTGAAATTATAAATAAATATATAATGTAAAGTAAAAAAAACTGTTATTTTCAAGATTTTATGAATTAAATCATTTTTTTAGTTTAATTTTTTATTGATAATTTTATTCAAATAGTATATTTTTAAATTTATATTATATCTAGAGCGCAGAATTTTGGCAAAGCAGCATCAATAGACCTTGTGGGCAAGAGCTTTCAACACCCTTCAACTTTTTCTTTTCTTTTTAGTCTCTCATTCAATGCTGTTCCTGTCTGGTCCGGGTTCCTTTTTTTTTGGAAATTCCGTGATAGTTCTTATTTCTTGAAAATATTTTGACTTTTTCATAAAGCACGGTCAATTTATTTTTATAAGTACAAGAGTAATTTTTGGTTAAAGAATTTTAGCAATTAATAACTATAATATTTTCATTTAAATTATCTGTTTTATTTTCTCATTGTCAAGTTTAAAAAAGACAATTATGTAATTAAAAGATATTTTAATTTTTTTTTATCTTATTTCTTAATATAATAATTTTCACTTATGTTAACTAAAAATAATGAATTGAAATATTTAAATAATAATTATGAATTTTAATGATCGTTGTTCATCTTTTCATATAGTACTTATATCAATTTGTCCATAAGTAAATAAAGCTGTGTGTGATAATTATTAAATAATTTACATATATTATATATATGATTATTTTAAGTGGTCATATTGAATGTATAATTTTTTGAATTAAAAATAATCTAATTCAAAACGATGAAGACCTTTTTATACATGAAACTAAATCAATAAAGACTTCGACCTTACTTTCTTTACAAATATAAATCGAATGGAAATATTAGATCTGTACTTATCTAATAGTTAAATTCGAACGATCCGAATTTGAAAACGTACATCCGCAATTTACTAATTTTATACGATATTGAGAGATGATTAAAACAATATTGGACCATCTTCGCCGGTGTCTGCTTCTTCATAGAAGGGACTTTTTGGTGGGGGTGTTCGTATAAACTGACAATCTTCATTTATTTAACAGTAGTTACATTTTACGACAGTGGTGATGGGTGAATTGTTTTGGTGACAAAATATGTTTTCTGTGAGAATTATATTACTTTTACTTTCTGGTGAGTGGTAAATTTGTATCGGTATAACCGTTGTTTACGGACCAGACATGTATTTTAAAGTGAATTATATGTATTGTGTTTGCAGTTATGTAACGAGGTCGTGAATTGTATCCAATGTTTTATGCGTTTTTATCTTATACAAACACATTTAATTATTATATATATAAAAAATAGTATTTTTTAATATTTTTTTATAAATATATAAAATTAATTTACATTTTCTTTTTATTGAATTTTTTATTGACTACAATTAATTATTTTTTTAAATATAGTGGTTCAATCTCTTGAGGAGCATAGTCATCTACTAATTCTTTAATGTTATTTTTTACTTATTTATTTATTGCGACATATTCCACAAAAGTCCCATCTTTTTTATAATTTAATATTTTTTAGCATTGTTTCCCATTGCAGTTAATTATTTTTATATGAATGACTCTTTTAAGATTTTTAAAAAGATTTAATATTTTTTTATATAATTACTTACTTTATTTGAAGCATTATAATGTTACAAAACATGTACATTTAACAAAAAATATATAATTTTTAGAAACTATGCATCGTAAAATTCATATAAAACTGATGAAGTAAATTTATTAATTGAATTAAAAAATCCCATGTATATTTTAAAAAGTAACTTTAAGCATTAGTACCAAATTATCTTTACGAAAAAACCGAGAAGATAACAAATCCATTTTTATAAGGAATAGTGTTGAATGATAAATAAATAAAGTGGGTAGAAAATTATAGCAGGTTAGACCCACATGCGAACCGTATTTGTTGTGTTAAAATTTTTGTGTTGTAGAATTTTTGTTTATGCATGTATGATTGTATATTATTATGGATATATATATATGTATATATATATATATATATATATATATATATATATATATATATATATGTGTGTGTGTGTGTGTGTGTGTGTATGTGTGTGATTGTATATACTACAATATTCATGTATATTTTTGTATATTACAAGTATTATTTATTATGATGAATAAAATCCTTTCCAAAATTTGAAAATAGAGCAATAGTTTCTCTTTTATTGAACTTTTTCAAATATTTACTTTTACTAATTATAAATAATGGGTTTGTTACTCATATAAAATATGACTAAGATGAACACTTTTTTTTAATAATGATAAAAAAATTGTTTATTAAAAGTATTTGTTGTTTTAATAAAAAAATCATTTCAAGAATTGTTTATATAAAACATGAATAGAATGAATATTTAATTAAAAATAATGAAAACAAGTTATTTTATTGAAAGTATTTATTGTAACTTATTTGTTATAAAACTATTTGAATAAAAAATTAAGATAAAATAATATTTTTAGGGCACACTTACTGTTAATTCATGGATACATAAGTAGTTTTTGATTCAAGAGATAATAAATATTAGTAAAGCAGTTTGTAAGAGAAAATTGAAATTGATTGAATGAAAAATGAGTATTGTACTCAAAAAATATATTTTTAAGAATAAAATATTATTTAAGTTGTTTGACATTTTTTTACTTATCAATTATACAATACGTAAAAATATTATTAAATATTTTTTTTGATTTAAATAAGTAAACGAATTTCAACAATTATTTTAATTTTTTAATATTCGTCGTTGTCTTTTAATTTTTCATTGTTCTTCTTTACTTGTTTGGTTTTTAAATTTATTTTATATTTTTTTGAATATTGTGAATGACCTTAATTTTCAGCATTAACTTAATTTCTAAATTGGTTATTTTTTTGAAATATTATTTTGATACTTTGTTCCATTTTTTTTTATTTTTTAAATATTTAATTATATATTTTTAACTAAAGTATTTGAAACATACTATTTTTACTAAATATATTTTTTATTAAAGTAATTAATTTTATAATAATTGTTTCAAATTCAACAATTACAAGATATTTATATTGTAGACATTGAAATTGATTTTTCGAAACGAAATTATTACGAATATTTTTTTAATTGCATAATGTACCAAATAGTTTATAATATTTTTAATTAATACTTTTCGGTTTTATATTTCAATCATATAGGTCAAACGTCAAACATGACTTGTACTTATGAAAAACCTGAAATATTACAAAAATTCCATATATTCACGTATGGTCAATGAATCACTCAAATTTTATCTGGCACACCACGCCTTTATGTTAGGTCAGTTACCTGATGAGAAAGGTGATCATACCTACAGCATCTGTTGATCTAATGAAATATAATTTATTTTTCAATTGAAACTTGTTAATTTTACTTTTGAACTTTAAATATACTTCGTATATATGTTTTGAACAAAATATGCAATTTTAATTTTTCAATTATTTTTATGATATAATTTTAAACCAGGTAAATCAATTAACGTACAAATATTTAACATAACTTTTGTATTGTGTTCATTATATAATATGAACATAAATGCTATTATGTGATTTTTGTAAATAGTGTTAAAGATAGTCTATATAATTATATATAGATATGAAAGCAATTTTTAACTATATTTGTATTGATGTTAAATTTAAAATGTTTCTTTGTTTCAAATGAAGAGTTCTTCGCTCGTTTGATTATGCAATAGGTGAATTTGCTGCGAGTAAGAATAGTAGAATATGCCACTGGTTTGATTTATTGTGTTTAAGTTAGTAACAATTCTGGTTCAGTAAACCACATAAGTAAAAGTTGAACTATTAATGTAATTTGTAACAAGAACGATGATTACTTGATATTTCATCTGTTTTGCATGTGAAATTATATTTAATTTATTTTGAAGATATGTACTAATAAAATGATATAATGAGATTATATATATATATATATATATATATATATATATATATATATATATATATGTATATAAAATGTAAATGTAAATAATGTTACATTTATTTCTCAGTTTTTGAAACTTATATTCCCAGATACTATATTAATGTATAAAATTAATTAAAGAAAAAGTGTCAATGTTAAATATATTAACTTTTCTAAATATATTTGAAACAGAATTATAATAATTATTCACTAATTTCATATATTTTATTAGATTTGTCTATATATACAGTTGTTAATTTCAACCTTATTAAAAAATTGATGTTGATGATTTACAAGATTTCAGAATAATTACATATTTTAGAATTTGTTGAATATTAATGAAATACATAAATCAGATGGATTGGCATTGTACGATTCTATAAAGTAAAAATAATCTAATATCAGTGTTAGTGTTTATGACAACCCATCAACATTGAATATATGTTAATTCATTTTTTATACTATCTATTCATCACGTTTCAAATCTTGTCAATATTTGAATATATTCTAAAAGTAACTTGTCTATTAATAATTGATGAGCAAAATGAATTTTGAAACACCTTTGAAAATAGATACAATACAGGTCAAATATTATAAGTTGTTTTTTTAGTACGTGCATATTTTTTTTATAAACAAACTCAGTGAGTTTATATACATACATATACACATACACACACACACACACACATATATATATATATATATGTATGTGTGTGTGTTTAAATTAATAATAATTTAGATTCTATGATGTAATTTTTTTTATAAAAAAACATCTCTAATATATTCTAGTTATAATATTTTTATTTTCGTCCATTGGATAATATTGATTAATGGATGGCCAGTAAAAGAAATTTAGTAATAAAAGTTAAATATAATATTAATTTATACAATTACTGATTTTTATTACATCTGTTATTAATATTCAAAACTGGTATGCGGCCTTCAGACAGTTTGAAATTAAACGGATGACCTAGAATGAATGTATATATATATATATAATTTGGAAAAATCAGTCCTTTTAAATACTTCTCTTAATTGTAGACTATTGTACCGATCTTTTTAATTACAAAATTCAATAGAAGTATTTTAATTACTATATATATATATATATATATATATATATATATATATATATATATATATATATATAGCTGAATATTCATTTGATATATTTGTAAATTTTTCATTTTAATGATAGGAAAATGAATGAGAATGTATTAAAATTTTAATAATATGATATATTGAAGTGAATTCATTTATAAACCAATTAAATATTATATGTTCAACTACGATACACACATAATTATATATTTATAAATTAATATATAAAGTTTTAATTTGAATTTTTTAATATTTTATGATATATCGAGTTTGAGATGATTTTAATTTAAGAATAGTTTTTTTCTATTAGAGAAATGAAAACTTTCAAAAAATTAAATATATTTTATATATATTATTTTTTCTGAAAAAAGAATTGTTTTTAAGGAAATATTTTTCTCAAAATTTACGGTTTTTTTACTGAAAACATTAATTTATATTTAATAATTAATTTTATGAGCAAGTTATAATAGTATAGTTTTTACCAATTCATACGAAAAGATAAATATAGGAATCTTAAATGGATCAACATATTTATTGTTTGTTTGTAAACTTCTAATTTAGATAAACAATCTAAAATATTAAATTATATTTTTAAAATATTTAGTTAATCTCATTACATTTCTAAATAAATAACTTATTTTTTTTTAAAAAAATACTACGTCATGAAAATAGTTTTATAATTAAAATAGTTATTTAAAAAAATTAAAATTAATTTTAAATTCATCTCGTAAATGAAATTCATGTTTCATTAAAAAATCAATTATTTCATATACTAGGTTTTTCGAAATAAATAAATCAGAGCTAAAAATCGAAACTTTTATTACGTAACTTTTTTTAAAATGTCAGATATTAAAGTTTGTTTTTTATAATGTGGTCAGTTATTGAACTTTCTTTAACATGATTGAATGATGAAGTAATTATTTACAAAACCTCAGAGAGATCAATCTGTTTAATATTATATTATTTTATAAATGTTTTTTCAATAATTATAAAAATGTTAATGTCTGTAATTCATACAAAAATTTAATTAGTTTATTATAGCTGTTAATTACGAATCAATTTATAATCATTTACCATAGTTATTACTTGAATTATACTAACTCGTAAATTATAAGTTGATTTTCAATAAGCAATCAAGTAAATATCATCTTTAATAGTTTAAGTTAATAAAAGAGAATGATTAAAAAATGATTTATATATATGTAAAACTAAATCTTTTTTATTTTTTCTTCTAGTTTTAACAATTTACAAATTTTCAATAAAATCATTAATATCCATCTCTAACATTTTCAATGATATTTTTAGCATTTTTTTCTTATTCCATGTTGTATAATATTTTCTTATTTTTGTGTTTTTTTTTTTGGAAAAAATATTAATATCCTGTATCTATTTCAAACTTTTTACTTTTATTATTATGTCCATATTATATTTGTTTTCGTATCTATTCTTTTCTGTTCATATATTTTCTTGTTTTTCTTAACATATTTAGTTTTATATATTTTTTGAAAAAGTAGTGATCATATACATTGATTAAATATTTTTTTAAAACAGAGTGAAATTTTTGATTTATGTAATAAGATGTTGTATCTGAATCCACTTTATTCTATTTTTATTACTTATTTCTTTTTTCCGTGAATAACTTGTTCTTATTGATTATATAGGGTCCACACAAAAATATTTAGTTACATTTTTCGATTTTTTCGTTTAGATCACCAATTATTTTTTATATTTTTCTTTTCTTTTAAAATGCTTGAGTAAATAATATAACTAGCAAATCGTAGAACCTTACACCTTTTATTTGAATTGCTTTAGGTCTTCTACTTAAGAGATTACACATTTCTTTTCAAATTGCTACGAACACTGGAGAAATTGAGTACGTGTCTTTTAATTTTTTCAATATTCATTAATTTTCTTCATTTCTTTGTCAAATATAAATATTGTTATTATATATATATATATATATATATATATATATATATATATATATATATAAGTGCATTGATTAATTTACATTTATTATTTTCTTTAATAAATGTAGATAAAAAATAATAACAAAAATATAAATTATAATTAAATAGAAATTAATATTTAATGAAATTTAAATTTTATTTTTAAATATATAGTATTTTTTAACATATTGGTAATATTTGTTAAGTGTGTTTATTTGCTTAATATTAAAAAGACTTATATTTTTTTATATAATAGATAAAAAATAGGTGTGATTTGAAATAGAATTGCAATGTCATAATGAAATCATATTTGTACTGACATATTATATAAAATAATAAACTTTTGATAGGATTGAATTGGATTTCTTTTGAATAGAAAAGAAAGTTTAAAATATTTTACTATCAATTATTATCGTTAAGTACAATACTGATTACAATTATTTATTTGATTTAAATTTGTGATTGAACTTTACTGGCCGAGTAATCTTTACTCATTTATCTTTTAAGTGTGCCTTTTACTTTTACTCTCGATAGTTTATAAAAATTCTAATACACTCATACATACGCACATACAAACGCATAGATATATGTATTTCGATGATATTAAATGTAATAAATGTTACTTAGACTTTTCAAGAAATATGTATATTTAATTAATATTTTGCAAGATATTACAGACTGGGAATTTTTTATACATTTTTTTCCAAAGCTTAGTCATTTCTGAGAATATAAGGTTTTCGTAATCACTTGTTTATTGACTGTATAACAATCTATGATGGTTTTTAATCTAATTTTGGTATTTTAGGTAGTTTTGAATAATAAAATATTTATTTTTTAATTGGCTATAAAAGTAATTAATTTTTAAAGAAAATCAGTTAGGAAATAACGTTTTGTAAAATATCAGTTCTTATTAAATTTCATTTTATTTAATAGTTTGTTACATATAAATAGTATGACTTAATGTTATTCAAAATTAGATAATGTTATATGTTATATGAAGTTAAAAATAAACTTTTAAATTATGTCGTGATGTAAAAAAATATTACAACATAAAAGTTCAAATAAGTTTAGTCCATCTGTTTTATTTTTTTATTTGAAAGTAAGAGGTTTATGATTTTTTTCGTACGAACTCTTATAAAGATGAGAAGGTATTTATTTCATGTTGTTAACCTGTCATCTTTTTAGTCAAGAGATGTTACGCGAATGAACTGGTTGCTTTCATTTTAACAGATAGCAATACTAAATATCAGTAAAAAGTGTGAAACTAACATATAGTACAAAGTATCGAGATTTCTAAATTTTCATGTGTGGGATTTGTACATTTCTTAAAAACATATATGGCAGTTATTTTAATTACAAAATATGTAACTTAACATCTTCTAGTCATAAAATATATTACCATATGAATAACACTACATGTACTTATTATATTTTAATTTTTATGAACAGCTTTACTTTTTTTAGTACTTTTAATAAAAAAGTGTTTAATATTCGAATTTCTATTTAGGTTTCCTCATTAGTACTACACACACACGCTTATATATATATATATATATATATATATATATATATATATATATATGTATATAATATGAAAATTTAATTAATTTTATTATTAACTTCAGTAATATTCTACTTTGAAACAAGTTATGGAGATGGTTATCCAAGTGGTTCACCCTCCAATCCCTTGGAAATAATTGCAAATCCACCGACAACTACAACTCCATCGACTGAACATGATCATCACCATGATCATCATCACCATCACGGTGAAGATGGAAAATATAATCCTAACGATGATGGAACTGGATGGGATATAAGGAAATCTGTACCAGGTGAACCTGGTGTCGATTATCCAATATATGATGCAGTTCCAACGACTTCGTTTACTTGTATTGCAAAAAAACCAGGTGATTTGTTTTTTGTTATGACATTTAAAAAGAAATTCTATATAATTTTTTATATTAAACAATTTTTAAGTAGAAAACTAATAAATAATAAACCTTTTCTGTATTTACGTTTATAAAAATATGAAACATTTTTCTATAGATATTTTATTCAATTTTTAGGTTATTATGGTGATAAAGAGACACGTTGTCAGGTATTTAGAGTATGTATGGAAGGCGCCAGAAATGCTTTTTCATCTTTCCTTTGCCCCAATGGTTCTATATTTAATCAAGAAGTATTTGCATGCGACTGGTGGAACAAAGTAAATTGTGACATGTCTGACTCATTTTATGACTTGAACGATAGAATCGATGCACCTACATCCGTACCAGTTTTTATGGATAAAGTGAAAAATATGTTAGATTATCCAATTATGAATCCAATTATATCTGATAATTCTATAGATAATCAACAATCTGGTTCTAAATTAGTTGAAAATTCAGAAAAAGGATATCTGCCACCGACAACACGAAAATATTATTCTCCTACAATACCTACCACTACTGAAAAATATACAACTCCAGTATTCAGTAATATTGGAGGCTCATTCTCTACGTCACATTATCAGCAACCATCGATTGATTTACAAACACCTTCCTCATTCGCTCCATACCCTTCTTCTTCTACTTCTCATCCAAATCTAAATAATCAATATTTATCACCATCGATATCAGGTTATGATACATCTGCAACATTCTCACAAAATAAACCAGGAAATGAATATATTCAACCACACCTTGTTTCACCGACATTTACATCGATGACTTCTTCTGAAAAACCTAAAATAGAAACTCAACAATTTGTTAATGTTGCAACTCAAGAAAATTATGTTTCACAAGAACAGAGTAAACCTTCTTCTTTCCAAACTACTTCTGGTTTGTCTGATGATTATCAATACTCAAAACCAACATCATCATTTCCAGAACGGTCAAGTGTATTGTCTCAACATACGAAAAATGATTATTCCCAAAACAGACCTGTACAAACATCAAAAACGACTTCGGAAATTATTAAACAAAAGCCACTTGATTTTGATTTTGATGTACGTATCAATACAGATGAAAAACAAAGCAATGTTAATGCCCAATATGAAAACTCAGTATCTACAGTGAAACCTGTACAAAATATACCAACAGTTGTACAGAACTATAATCAGCAATTTGAGTCGAGTGGTGTATACAGAGAACATCAACCAGATATCTCTCAGAATGTTCAAAGTTCATTTGCGGAACAACTTCAGACCATACATACAAGTACGGAAAAACCCGGTATTAATATAAATGAACTACGATTTGGAATCAATCAGAAACAACAAGAACCAATATCTACACTTAATATAATAGCACCATCGGAAGTACCAAAACTAGATTACCAAAATCAATATCAGTTCGTTCATTCTCAAATTTCACATCAAGAAATTCCCGTTACTCATCAACCAGATTATCAATCTGGAAGTTATGATAGTTCCAAACAATCATTTATTAATTCTCAGCAAATAAACGCATCGCCATTCCCTATACAACATTCATCAGACTCTAACAGTATTACTAAAGGACCTAGCGTAACTACAGAATCTCCTGAAATAATTAAACTGCCTCTTTCGTCGGGTCTAACAATAACTAAACCCGATTCTGTTAATCTTAAACCAATATTCAGTTCTGTCACAGAACACGATACCATTCAAACAACACAACGACCGTTTTCATCTAGCATAGGTCCATTTTCAAGCACGTCGAGCAGTATAAAACCAGAAAGTGCTGTTTCATCGCAAGTTCCATCGATAGTAGCACAGATTTCTGCTAATAAAATTGACGAACCACGTAAATTCGGGATTAATTCACTTTCTTCTGCGATAACAATAACGAATCAACAAAATAATTTAGATTCAAAACCTGAAGCGAAAATTGATGTAAATTCACTTGATGTAAGAACATTAAACAGTGGAGAAGAATTTGAAAATAAAAACGTTCAAATATCACAAAATAATGAAGGTTTAAAAATATCTACAGAACAAAGAAGTGGATTTGAAAATACTGGTCCTATAATACAAAGTATAACCGGTAGTTTTCCAACAACTGCGACTTATCCTTCAGAAGAAGGGAAATCTATATCAGGAGGACATTTTGGACAATTTGGTGATTCAAATTTATCTCCCGAGTCGCAAAACACCGGTACACAATTTGCCGATAAAAGTGGTTTTATCAACACGAACACATTTACGAATTTGAATGGAAATGTTGAAAATGTTCAAGGAAGTGTGACAATATCTGGTGAACGTATTGATCAGTCCGGTGTATCTCATTTGCCAACAGATTCCATTTACCAAAATGGAGGTTTTCAAGTATCGCAAAGGAATGACATATATAACACAGCCGCAATTAATAGTCTACAAGAAAACCCTGCATCTGATGGATCTGTTGGACAGTTAGGAATTTCGAATGTATCACCTAGTTCTGTATACCAGAATGACAATTTACAGTATTCGCAAAAATCAGCTCAAGGTTTTACAACAAACGGACGAGATAATATTCAAATTGCAGGTAATGTTGAGAATTTGGGGCAGTTCGGGCTTCCGACTGTTGCACCAATTCATTCATATCAAAATGGCGTATCGCAGTTTGAATCAAGTGGCGGAATATCTAGAATAGAAACAAATGTGCAAGAAAATGTTGGATCTAATAGAAATTTTGGAAATATCGGTATATCGAATGTGTCTCCTACAGCTGTTTATCAAAACCAAGACGTACAGTTCGCTCAAAGAACCGATATTTCTAACACGGGAAATAGTGGATCTGATTTTGGACAAGGAGGATTTTCTCAAGTGCCTTCTATTTCTACAGTACAGAATGAAGCACCACAAGTTTCATTTATAAACTATTCAGGAAACGAACAAAGTAATAAAGCTTTAAACGCAAATACTAATGTAAATAATAATTTGAATATCAACCAAGGTGATTTGAGTAATTCGTATCCACAACCTGCTACAAGTTCTGGAGGATTTTCTCAAGTTACACAACAATATTCATTCCAGTCTACGCCAGCACCAGTTCAGTCTACAGGCACTCAAAATTATCCAGGGCAAAATATTGGAATTACCATACCTAGATATTCGACTTCGGATACTGGAACGAACAATGCAGCAAAAACGAATATTGAATATTCTGTAAATATAGTACCGGCATTGAGTTATAGTTTTGATGCTGATTCAGAAAAGGAAGCATACGTTAATGATTTTATTGAAGGAAGATTTGAATCGAAATATTCACAATCTCCAACTTCTTTTGCGTCATCTTTCTTAAACAGAAATGCTAATATTCAAACAAATAATAATTATCAGCCCTCCTTAATAACATCTTCGATTGGTTCATTTAATAACAACAATGGATTTCAGTCGAATGGTAAATTCGTCGGACATTCTTCATACCTTGCGCCTCAAGGATCTATTGAAAAACTACCACAAGATACAGGTTCAATATCCCAATCGTACGGAACGATTGGAAATATTGAAGAAGGGTATATAAGAAGCGCGCCGGAAACGAAATTCGAAAGCAGATAATTCTAATTTTGCCAGTAATAAATAATAGTATATTTTTTTGTATCAAAACAATATTACAAATATATAAATATTTCTGTACTTAATATTCGTAAGAGTTCAACAAAAGTTTCGTATCTTCTAAATTTTTAGAAAATATTGTAAATCTTTTATTTGTTACATATAAATTTAATTATTCTTAGATTATTTTTATATATGAAATGTTACCGTTTGTTATTTGTAGAATAATGTTAACAGAACAAACAGATCTTTTTACAAATGACTTTATGTATATTTTTAATATCGATATTTTATACTTTTTCATATAATTATAAATAAATAATATTTGTGTTCATTTTTAATAAATTTATTGGAATATGTAATCCTCGATTTGTCAATATTTATATATATGAAAAATATAAATATTGACTTCATTTTTATTTTTAGAAACATTATTTTTCTCCTCATTATTTTTTTATATGCAAGTAATTAAATATAGTCGATTAGAAATAAAATGTTTAAAATTTGAATTCATAATTATAATTGATATCATTTTCCATTAACAATAAATATAAATAAAATTCAAATTTGTATCCTACATTTTATTCCAAGATAACATAAGCTGTTGATATTAGTCGTAATGCAAATACATAAAAAACATGATTCAAAATGAGATAAGAGTTAAATATAATTGTAGTTTGGCATTATTAGTAATTTTTTATAGATAAATCATTTTCTCAAATCTAATAACATTTTCTTTGTTCAAATGTTCAATAATTTTTTATCGTTTACATTTACAAAAATATAAATAATATAAATTAATCATATTTAATTTAATGTACATGTTTACAATATTTCTTTATTAATTTAAAATTTATTAAATTTTACTTTCTAGGTTGAAATGTATTATGATATTAATATTTATTGATTTCAAACATATTTTTAGAGAGTATTACTAAAATAACAATTAGTTCGAAAAGTGCCAATGGGAAAAATGAAAATATGCATCAGAGTTCTACAGGAAGTAATATAATAAAAAATTATACCTTTTAATTTCAAATACGTATTTTTAAGAAGTCTGTTCAGAGAATCTTTTAAATTGAGAATTGTGAAGTAGAAAATAAAGTGATTATTAAGAAAATGAGATTTAATTTAATAATTTTTATGTAAAAATATATGTAATCTTAAAACATATAAATATAAGAAAATTGTACAAAAATTATATATAGAGTTTATTCAATAAATATAAATACTCTTTCTCTCTTCTCTCGCTATATATAGATAAATACATATATATATATATATATATATATATATATATATATATATATATATATATATATATATATGTGTGTGTGTGTGTGTGTGTGTTGTGTATGTTTGATCGAATTTTTTCCCATAGCTACTAGTTGTTATGTACAATCAGTTGTCTTATTTTATACTGGAGCTTTTCGTTTGCTACATGTCATTAAATATAGAAAAAGTCATAATGGAGCAAGAGTCAGACGATTGTCGTCGAGAATGGTTAAAAAAACGAATTCTTTGTTATATAGGCGAAGAAGATGAATCTCTTTTCGAACAGATGATGGCAGAAAATGATGGATTTCTTGAAAATCAACTGGCATCGTTTTTTGATATGAACTTCGTTGATAAAGAAGAAGATATTCATTACCGTTTATTTAGTGTCTATAAAATATACTACGATAAACTTGTTGATGTAGAAGTTACTGTAGAAGAAAAAGGTATAATTGTATATAATATGCATCCATGTAAATAAAATATAAATTATGTACATACACTTTCGTTTTTACTTGTGTTAATTTAGTACAACATATAATTATCATAAGATTTTTTTATATTATAAAATTTTAAATTGTATTCTATATAGCGCAAATTGAAAATTATACCGTACTTTTTAAGTCATATTCAATGTATATTGAATTAAAAAAATGGCGTATACATCTCTAATTTTTGTTACAGTTAAGAAACCACCAAAAATATCGGAGACAGAAATTGCGACTAAGCGAGTGAAAAAGAAGAAAGGTACCGCCGATGGGAAAAAGAAAAAAGGTACAGTAGAAAAGAAAGGGAAAGGTGGTAAGGGAGGAGAGAAAAAGAAAAAAGGTACAGAAGAAAAGAAAGAGAAAGATGGTAAGGGAGGAGGGAAAAAGAAAAAAGATAAAGCAGAAAAGAAAGATAAAGCAGAAAAGAAAGATAAAGCAGAAAAGACAAAAAATACTGAAGAAAAGGAAATGAGTACTGAAGAAAAGAAAATGAGTACTGAAGAAAAGAAAATGAGTACTGAAGAAAAGAGAAAGAGTACTGAAGAAAAGAAAATGAGTACTGAAGAAAAGAGAAAAAGTACTGTAGAAACAAAAGAGGAAACGGATGATGAAGAAACCGATAAATCTTCAGTTCCTTTAGAAAGGAAATGTAAATATTTTTAAAACAAAATTAATTAAGCATTTTTCACAAAAGAGTTACTGATCAATTTATAAAATTTTATAAAAAGGGTTTAGTGTTCATTTTTTTGTTCATGCATTTTTCGATGATTATACCTTATCTTTAAAGCTCGGTTTTATAAAATTTATTAGTATATAAATATATTTTATAATATGACTTTAAAAAGATGAAAGTATTATCATAGAAATGAATATAATCAAAAAAATGAACAATAACTGGTTACTTTTATAAAATTTGTGATATTATGGAGTAATTATTTTGTGAAAAAATAAATTAACCGCGGTGTTAAATCAATTTCACATTAAATAAGTATTTAAAGTCAAATAACTAAACTATTTGTGTCTATAATTGAAAAAATATTTATAAATATTCTTAAAGATTAAATGAATAATTTAAGTCGTATTAAATAATTTCATTTGAGTAAATGACGATATTAAATTTAATAATATATTAATTAATTTGGAGAATATAAAATCGTGTTATTAAATTATATCTTGTAAGGAGATGTTGAATTAGTTTAATATTTTTATTTATTAGACAAATAAAAACATGTTATTTAATAATTCAAAAAATATAAATTAAAAAATGTCATTAAACATAATTAAATAAACTTTAACAAATTTAATAAGAATATTTAAGAAACATAAGCAAATGTTATTCAAATAACTGCATAACTTTAACACACATGAATTTTTATCCACAACACCATAATGGTTATAAAGTGTTCAATAATCACTTATTGTTTGTAAATATGTCGGTTGATGCGCATTTCGATGGCGATGGCATCATCGTCAGAGTCTTTCTGTTAAAATCTAGATTTTAACAGAAAGGCTGTAGAGGTTTATCACAAGACCTACGTTTTAAATTTCTTCATAAAGTCATTCTAAATATTTATTAATACATTTGATAAAAACACGAATGTTAAAACTGTCCGTATTAAGATAAAATAAAAACAGTCACATTAATATTTATTATAATAATTTTCAATAAAAGGTGTTTTGGTATAGAAAGACATATACTTAAATGCGTTTTTAATTTAATTTATATAGACATTTTTTAAACAGAAGTAAAAAAATTATAAAAGATATCAACTAAAAATGTTATAAAAATGTCAATAAAAATTATAGAAGAGATATATTACTCATAAAGGGATATAGAAGAATTCGAAGATACGAAATACTTAAATTTTTCAAAACATTGTTTTGTTATATCTATTTTATATGCATATATCTATTTATAAATCTTTTTTATCTTTCTTTTTTTATCTGTCTATATAAATATATATATATATAAATGTGTGTGTGTATGTAAATTTCTTTCATAATTTATATAAATTATTTATTATGTATATATTTTAATATTAGCACAAGCTAAAGAAGAACCCACTCCTAAGGAAGAATCTAGTCTTAAAGATGAACAAACCACAGATACAGAAGTTAGTGAGGTTGAAGAAGTAGCTGAAACCGAAGTTGAATCTGTTGTTACAGAATTGAGTGAAGGTGTACATGTTGTTGATGAAACTAAGGTAAATTTTGTTGTCTCTTTAAGCATTGTACTGAAATAAAACTAAAATAATAAAATATATATTAAATATAAGATTAATCAATGTTAAATAATTGTCTAGGTACTGTTGCTTGTTTTGATACTTTATCCAATTATTTTTTTAACAAGATTGTATATTCAAGTATTCGGTTTTATCGATTATTTTCCACTATGACTTTTAATTATTCTCCATTTTTAAGTCAACTTTTCAAAGATCTAAACTTCAAACTTAAATTTGAGTACCAAATAATCTGTTAGCCTTCAAATTTAGTAATTTTATATAAAACAAACAAATATAATCACATCTATTTATTTATATTACTTTATACAGGAGAATGAAGAAGAAGATACCCATCAAGTTGAAAATATTACTGAAGTTCCTCAAACAGAAGATACGACTGAAAAAGGTAATTATTTCATTGTATTAATTATTAACATTTATCTCAAAATATTGATACGTCATATTACATTTTAAAATCATTAATGTATAAGAAAGGTGCAAAAATATTTCCAATTGGATAAAAACAGAAAAGTAAAAATATGAAAATATATTGAATTTAATGATAACAGAGAAATGTTTAGAATATCGTATTTTATTAATTTAAAATTGATTGAGACTTTTCTTCTGAATGTATATGTGTTATATAATATTCATATCAATTTTTAGATGATACTGTTAGAAAGTCGATTAGTTCGAAAAGTATCAAATCGAAAGATGTAGATAAACGAGAGAGTCCCACGACAAGTAAGTATAATAAATAAATATTTTTATTTTAAATACATTTTTTTCATTTTAAATTTGTTTTATTAACATTAAAGTGGTTGAAACAAGCAGTCCTGAAGTGCCTGCGGTTGAAGAAGCGGAGGAAGATTATGATATTGTACTAGTCCAAGTAAGGATTATTTCACAATTTTTTTCAAAAAGCATTAGTAGTAAATATATTTTTTTTAAATTCGATATTCACTTCTGGTGTCTCTGCAATAAACAAAATGATGTTATATGATACTATATAATTATATAAATAAATCACTCATTTAAACACTTAAAATGTTGAGATTAGTGAATTATTTACGTAAAAATGTGCCATAGTGCCAAATTACACCCAACAATAAAATTAAAATTGATTGATTTCTTACATGTATACACATTTTTGTAATGTCTTCTTGTATTAATCATTACTGAATTATTTATTTTGTCGTTTTTCGAGATTTAAAGTTTTTTAAAGTAGATGAATACTCAAGTAAATGAAGTATTAATTTATCTTAATATAGCTTTAAAAAAGGAAGTGAAATATAAAATTTATGATTTAGAAATGAATAATGTTAAAATAGATAAACTCACTAAGACAAAAAAATCTGTTATTACTTAATTACTTAAATTATGAAAGTGTATTTTGGATAAAAAGTCTTCAATAAATATAAATCTGATTTTTTTATAATTTACAAAAGAATATATTTATGAAAAAAACTTTATATCAGTTATAATGTTTATAAACTTAATTATATCAATATGTTACATGTTTTATACTAAATATTTATTGATTTTATTTTTTTGAATAGAAAACTGTACAAAAAATGATGCGCACACCGATGTTAATTGGAAATTTGGGACCTATAGAAGCGAATAAAATGTCGCGTTCTCGTAAATATGTGTATGTTTTCAGAAAACTTTTAACCGCTGTACCATCTTATGGACCATTAGAAGTGGCCGAATCTTATTTACCGGAATATTTTCTGATTGGAACATTCAATGGCAAATTGTTGAATTGTTTATCAAATGTGCTCAATTGGGTAAAATTATATATTTATTTTATATATTAACTGAATATTGTATCTATAGTATAATAACATAAAATATTAAATATTAATTGAAAAGTATATGCAATAAGTGTCATTATTGTATGTGTAAGATTGTTAAAGAATTTTTAAAATTTGATGTTATATTGATTAATGGAATTGAAGTAAAAAAAAGTGTAACTAAGTTACACAAATTCAAAAGTCTAATGATTAGGACCGTTTGTTTTTGGCTATTAATTTAATAAATATTAATTTTAAATTTTAACATTAAAGTAAACAGTATTACTGATAATGAAATTTATCTGACAATAACTTATTATGGACCAAGATCGTTTATAGAAAATGTAAAAGATAATTAAACTGAAAATTTAGTTTTTAATAAAGAAGTAATATGATTAAACTAAAAATTTAATTTTGGTGAAGATGTAATTATCATTAAAATAAACTTTAATTGATTATTGAACATTTTTATAAAAATTATGATACAGGAGCGAATAATTCAATAATATCAAAATAAATAGTGATTTTCTTTGTATATTCTGTTTTATAAAGTTTTAACTAATTTATTGAAGTGTAAATTAAAGTTGATATTATTTGAAATAAAAATAAATATTCTTGTAGTCATATAACCCACTCGTCAAGACGCAGTATCGAAGACCAATTATATTACGAGAAACAACGAATAAAGGGTCAGAAGACATTTATAAACATACGCGTAATACGGCGTTTCGTCGACCGTCTGATTATCGTCGTTTTTCCCTTTCTGTTCAGAAACAGGATGACCAAATTTTTGAATGTGATTCTAATGAGAATACTGCTGAAGAACCAGACATAATTAAACCGAAATTGGCTAAAATGCGTTTAGAAACAAAAAATGATGATGTCGATGAAAAGGATAAGAAGGAACAACAGGCGACTAAAAATGAATTATTACTCGATTTACAAAAACTTGGAACGACAATTGAATGGCAAGTAAATTAAATAAAATTATGAATTTAAAATATCACGTAATTATAAATTGTATTAATTATTAATATAGAATATAATGACAGATAATTATTATTGGATTGAATATTTTATTTAATATGGTATGTATTTTAACGATGAGTTTTAAATTACATTTATACATTGCAAATAAATGAAATATTTTTCCAATTAAAATAATATATGTTTTAGGACAATGGAACACGTTGAAGGCGATGTTCAATTTCCAGTTCCAACTATTGCTTTACTTAATAATTTAGAAGGAAGTAGTGAAAATGTTGTTCAATTGAGTGAAGAAGTGATAGCAGAGCTTGAAGAAGCAGTACTGTCCTGGGAAAGATATATAACTAAAGTTCTTGATACGTGTAAATCGAAGGTAAATACTACATTAAAACGGTGATATTTATAAAACTATATAATTGTATCAAATATTAAAATTATCATCTTATAAGAAGTTCTTTCAATTATAATTTTACTTGTTAATAAATGAGATTCGATTTAAAAAAAGTTGTGCATATAATAATTTATTCAATCAAGGAAAAGAATACTTAAAGCTTTTTTAGTACACACGTAGCTGAAAATAATGTTGACAAAGAATTTTTGAAAAGTTTGTCATGTAAAACTGTTGAGAAACTTTATTTTTTTTAATTGAAAAAAGTTGAATTTATTTAAACATGGTTTATATTTTTATACAAATAAATTATTTATTTCAATACTACAATCACAAGATTTAACTAGAAGATCTTATAGAAGTATTTAACAAAAATTTATTGTTTACTTTATCATCTAGTTAATATTTCAGTTAAGCATTACAAAATATTATAAACATTTTCATATTTAAAAAAAATAATAACGTTTATGTTTTCTTAAATTCCATTTATTTTTTTCTGGTTTTTATTAGTTTATTATACTACTTTATTGTCAGTGAATAAACATTAAAAATTTAATTTTTGTTTTATTGTACCTGTTTATCCAAAAAATTCAATTATCCAAATCACCAATAAATTGTTCTCCTGATTATCGTTTTATTACTGTAAAATAAATTTAAAAATTATTTGTTGTATGTAGGTGCCTGTAGGCAATGGACCTCTTGCTGAATATGATTACTGGAAAAACAGAGAAAACGTATTAAGTCTACTTGAAGAGCAATTAAAAGCACCTATGATAGTACTCATTTTAAACTTACTTGAAACGACCAATTCTCAAATTGGATCTAGCTTTGACTATTATCACGATGACTTAATGAAATATTATGTTGAAGCCCGTGACAATGTTAAATTTTTATTTACAATTTTGAGGCAATTGAAGGTATGATTTTTGATAACATCAATTACTTGTCGATTTAAAAAAAGTTATATATATATATATATATATATATATATATATATATATATATAATATTTATATATACATATATATTTTAGATAATATCGTATTCTATAAATTTTAAACAAGTTGAAGAAACGTTAACTCCACTTATGGGAGGATTGCATATGATATGGGTTCTTTCCAGATATTATTGTACAGATGAACAAATGGTTCCTTTTTTTGAACGTATTGCATGGTGTTTAAGAGATAAAACAGTAACTATTTTGAATGTAAAGACTATATTTAAGTAAGAATTTGAAATATAAACTTTATTTATCGAATATTGAAAATAATTTGTGTATACATACATACATATATATATATATATATATATATATATATATATATAATTTATTTTTATTTAGTGAACCAGTAAGTGTTATTAGACAAGAAACGACAGATGCAATGAACATGTTATTGAAATGGAAACAGGCGTATTTAGTTACTCGTGAAAAAATTGAAACGTCAGGAAAGGGATATAGATGGGAATTTGACAAAAATAAATTATTTTTAGAAACAGAATATATAGCTCGAGTATGCAATGATTTGAGCAACGTGGCAAAGGTTATTTCTAAATTAGTTTATATTACAATAAATCATATCATCTTGAAAGCTTTTATTTTTTTTCCGGATGTATAGACTTGAATTATTTGAATGCAATAATATTTCGTTATTTTCATTAGGTCTTGTCCGTTCTAATATTCTTTATTTCCATTATGTTCCTTTCATATTGATATCGATTCCATCCGTGTTTCTATCTTTAGGACGAAAGAAAATTATCTCTACTAGTTAATATGTTTAAGTATACTTGAAAACATGAAAATGATTATATAAATATTAAAATTAGACTTTGAGAAAAAGTGAGTCGGAAATTGAAAGAAAGACAATATGTGTTTAGACTCTGAAAATTCTTAACAAATTTTCTTTTTTTTACCTAAATTCTGGATTTTAAAACAGTTGGAGTTAATTAAGTTTTAGAGAATGAGGGATTGAATAACATTAAATTATCCACTGTGAATGTTTCCTTATTCCATTTTAGTACTATCAAGTATTTTGTCATTTTATCTGGAAATGAGTTCGAATTTTTTTGCATAATTAGATCTCTTGATATTTAAAAAGATTACAGTGTACATTTTTTGAATTCATCCACATAATTACTTTTTATTCGATACAATGAATTATATATATATATATGTATATAAAATTTAGAAAGATTATTCTTTTTAATTTTAATTAGGTATTGCAAGATTTTGAAAACATATTTGGTCCAGAATTAAAATCAATCATAAATGATCCATCTCAAATAGACTCTGTTATGAAACGTGTTGAAGCATTAGTAATACCAATTAAAACTGCAGATTTCAGTGTTTACAATGTTAATAATGTAGAAAATTGGGAAGCTATCATGTCTGGATTTTATAACGAAGTAGCTAATCTTGAAGAAGAAGCTAAGTTCTTTATTGATGAAAGTTTCAAAATCTTACTTTCATCAGAATTAGCACTAGAGATGTTGCTGAAATTTAAACATCTTGAGACAAGAGAATCAATTCAACGCCAGTTAATGACAAAATTTGATGTAATCATGCAACAGTTTGCGAAAGAAGTTGCAACAATTGAAAATACATTTTTGGTAAAAAAATATTAGTTACAAAAATATTTAAATCGAAATAAATTTACTTATAAATTTTATTTTTAAGAGAAACCGAAGACAACCACCTCTTCTTCGAAATCATCCTCCGATGAGTGGCGCTATATTCTGGTCAAGAATGTTGTTCAATAAATTAAAAAAACCTGTAATAACATTTCAAAAAGTCGATGAATTAAAAAACTCAGTATTAAAAGCAGATGTTTTCGAACAATATTACACTGCTGCAAAAGCTATGTATAATTATGAACAACAAAAGTATGATCAATGGGTAGCTCAAGCTTTACCAATCATCGATTCAACATTTAACAGAAATTTACTTAAAATAGATATAAATCCCTTATCAAAAAGTGGGTAAAATTTATTTTTATTGTAATATACACTACAGTATAATATTTTTGAAATATAAATTATTTTTAATATTTTCAAATATATATTTTTATTTTTAAACACACACACAAATATATATATATATATAAATTATTATAGTGCCAAAAGTTAGATCTGGAGGTCCAGCAACAATATTTATAAAACATCCTACGAAAAAATCATTAGATATTCGAGGATTGCATTCTATGGGAAATGAAACTGAATCAAAATTATCTGGAAGTAAAAAATCTGTACAAAAAGTAGGTGCAAATGTTTCTTGGCAAGAAATGATAGGAGAATCAATGTTAGCAGAAAAAAGTCTACAGTTTGTTTTAAATTTTAATATGGAGATTTTCGATGTAATCGCAGAAGCAGAACTTATGGAATATTTAGGGTTTCCAATACCCTCAGTAATTAGAACCGCATCTTTACAAAAAAATAGACTTTATGAAGATTTGGATACTGTTAAAAATATGATTATCGATTACAACGAAGTTATCAATAAACTTTCCTTACCTGAGGTTAATACTTTTTAAATGTATTTATATATTTTATTAAAATTGTGTAATGATGTGATATTAGGGACATTTTTAATACATATTTACATAGACACACACACACACACATATTTATACATACATGTATAAACATTCTTGAAAGTAATATAAGTACAATAAATTTTAGTTGTATTTTGCTAAAAATCATTTAAGAGAAACTGAAAAACAGATTCAGCCTGGTGCATTTCGACTCAATTGGAATTCTCTTAGTATATTAGATTTTACAAAAAAGTGTCAACAATATTTCAAGACTTTAAAATCAGTTGTACAGCAAATAGAACGAACTAATAAAGAATTATGTAATTATATAAATGTTTTATCTTTATTCAATCTTTTCGATATAACCAAACATGATGACCAAAAAGATAATGAAGTATTGGATTGTAAGGTATTTAATAATTTTAAAACTTTTCATTAAAAGATATTAATAAATGTTTTAAAACATTTCAGACTTACTTCCAACAAATTGATAAAAATCGTACCGAGAGAATTTGTAAAATGTGTTCTATATATGAAAGTTTTGGACCAATACTTAAGAAAATTGAAATGATCGTACTTAATACGTTTACAGGAAAATCAATACATATGGTTCGTTATTATGATTACTGGGAGAAAAAAATATATTTAGCAATGGTAACAATGGTACAAAATAATTTAGAGAATTTTAATAAACTTTTGAATGGCAACGAACCTATATTTGAAGTAGATGCAATATTATTTTCACCAGATATAATTTTAAAACCTACACCGACAGAAATCTACAATATTATAATTCGAAATATTAAAGATTTTATGGAAAGGTATACTTTTCATTTTTAAAATGCTTTATTGCATGATCACGTTTATATACACGTGCATAAGTATGAATTTTATATTCGATATATTTTTTAATTTAATATTTTAGATTAAAAAGCTTTCATAGATGGATGAATAGTACATGTTTATTATGTCCTCCTCAGAAAATTGAAAATTCTGATGAACAATTTATTTTTTCATATTATGACGATATTGTTCAACTTCAAGAAATAAATGATTCGATTATAAAAGTTCAAGAAACGGCACATCAAATTATTCTTGATGTAGTCAAAGTTTTACAATGGTAATTAGAAATATATACAATAAAAACAGAATTTTTATGAAATTCAATAATTTTATTAGTGTTTTTATTTATCTCAATACATATGTTTCGTTTATAAAAGGAGATATTATATATGTGTGTGTATTTATATAAAAATCTATATAATATATACACACACACACACACACACACACATATATATATATATATATATATATATATATATATATATAAGTGTGTGTGTGTATATTATATAGATTTTTATATAAATACACACACATATATAATATCTCCTTTTATAAACGAAACATATGTATTTTTTTAAAAGGTGGAAAAGATATAAAAAATTATGGACATTTGATAAAGAAAAAACATGTAATAAATTTGTCTTATCCAATAACACATTAAGTGATTTTGATGACAAATTTGTATTTTATTCGCAATTAATAACAGAATTTTCTGAACATAATTCATATATTGATATTAAATCTATACGATTGAATTTACAACCCTTATTAATGGAACTTAAGGCTCATGCTTTGGAATGGAAACATTTGTTGGGCCATAAGTTAGCTGAACATACAAATATACATATGATGGAATTACAAGAAACTATAGCGGTATAAAATATAATAAATAATAGTGTATGTTGTTGTTAATACAAATATTGCAACTGTGCTGTGCTTTTAGGAACTGCGTTGTGACTTAAATCAAAACATAAAAGGTCTAGATGTTTTTAAATCTGTGATGCAAGCAATTACTTCAATACAAAAAATGTCTGTTAGTACTGAAGTTCAATATTTAGAAATACAAGAAACACATCGTTCATTAAAACAACATGAACTGGAGGTTTGTTAGGAATATTGAAATTAATTATTATAAAGTATTTTATTCGATATATTAAAGGATATCCTTTAAATTATTTCAGGTAGACCCTCAAGATGTTCAATTAGCGTATGATATTCAGAAAGATTGGGAATCATTATACTTGTCTTCACTATATAGAGCACAAACATTAGAATCTACTAAAGATCGTTTTGCTCAGATAACTTTATCTGAAATAGAAGTGTTTCTTAAAGAAGTAAATGAATTTCTTGAAGCTTATAACACTGAAGGTCCCGGAGTAGTTGGAGACGATCTTGAAACAGGAACAGATCGTATGGAGGTGCGAACATTAATTTAGACTACGACTAAATAATTATTTTTCATTAAATAACATATAAAATACTTATTTTTTTAAAATATTAAATTTTAATAAATATATATTTAAGTTATATATATATATATATATATATATATATATATATATATATATATATATGTGTGTGTGTGTGTGTGTGTGTGTGTGTGTGTGTGTGTATTTTTACTCTTCAATAATAATTAGAAAATTATTTATTAATTTACATGTTTTTCATATTAATTTAAAAATAAATTTCTTCAATAGAAATTTGGAAAAGAGTTCGAAGAATTGGAAAGAAAACGTATTGATTATTGTACCGCGGAAATTCTTTTTGATGTACCTTTAGCCGATTATTCAGAATTCTTATTAGCGACAACTGATTTTCATTATCTAGAATTATTATACAAAATTTATAAAAGTCAAAGTCAAGCACGAGAAATTTGGTCAAAAACACTTTGGGTAGATTTAAACCCGCAGCTTCTAGTTGATGGAATTGAAAATTTCTTAAGAGAATTTAGAAAACTACCAAAAATTGTAAGGAAATTACCAGTTGGAGAAATGTTAGAATTGAAAATGAAACAGTTCAAAGATATTGTACCTTTAATGGTATCATTGAAAAATGAAGCTTTAAGAGAACGTCACTGGAATGATCTTATGACTAAAACAGGTATGTTTTTAATCGGATTATAAATATTATTTATATACTATTATAATAATTTATTTCGATTTAAGTGAATAAATTATTTAATCTAAATTATTATAAATAAATTACACAGTATAATATAAATAAAAATAAATTATAAATGAATATATCATTTTTTGCCAATATATTTTTAGATCAGTACTTCGACATGTCACCTGATCGATTTACGTTGGAAAACATGTTTTCTATGGAGTTGCATCGATACCAAGATATTGTTGAAGCAATTATCAATAACGCAGTAAAAGAATTAAGTATTGAAAAGGGTGTTAAAGAAATATCAGAACTTTGGACAAATATGATGTTTACTGTTACTAAACATACAAAAGGAAATGAAGATCGAGGATATATATTAGCTCCAGTCGATGAAATTATGCAAGTTTTAGAAGATAATTCAATGAACTTACAAAGTATGGCCGGATCTCAGTAAGTTATTTTCAATGTGTATTAAAAAATACAATAAATAATAATGTTTGTATTAAATTAAATCATGTTTCTATAATGTTGAAAGACATTTATTAAAAAAAATATTTGATTAATAGTATAATATTTTTTTCTATAGATTTGTTGGACCATTTTTACCTACTGTCCAAAAATGGGAAAAATGTATGTCAATGATTAGTGAAGTTATTGAAGAATGGATGAGTGTACAATATAAATGGTTATATCTAGAAGGTATATTTGTTGGAGGTGATATTCGTACACAATTACCCGAAGAAGCAAAAAAATTTGACAATATAGATAAATCATTTCGAAAGGTTAAATGATATATTCAATTTATTAGTACTTGTTTTTGAATTTTTTATATTTCTAGATTATGCTCGAAACAGCAAAGAAGTTAAATGTATATGAATGTTGTACGGCCGATGGAAGACTGATTGAGTTTCAAGGCTTAGGAGTAGGGCTTGAAAAATGTCAAAAATCTCTAAACAACTATTTAGATTCTAAACGAATGATCTTTCCAAGATTTTATTTTATATCTACTGATGAATTACTCGCTATATTAGGAAGCAGTGATCCAGAATGTGTACAAGAGCATATGATAAAAGTAATCTTTTATATAAACATTAATGAAAATTATATAACAATTATTTTATCATTTACTAAAATATAAAAAAAAACAATTACAGATGTTCGATAATATTAAATCATTGAGAATAGGCCCAGATAGTCTTGATCATATAATAGCATCTGCTATGATTTCTTCTGAAGGAGAAAAAATGGAATTTCGTAATCCTGTTTTTATAGAAGGACGAGTTGAAAACTGGATGACACTTATATTAAATGAGATGAGACGTTCGAATCGATATATTTCCAAAAAAGCGATATTTGATTATGGAAAAATACACAGACCTCGTACTGACTGGATATTAGATTATCAAGGGATGGTGTGTCTTGTAGCAAATGGTGTTTGGTGGACAGCTGAAGTGCAAAATGTATTTGCAAAAATTAAACAAGGAAAGAAAAGATCTATGAAGGAATATTTAGAACAGCTAAATAGACAAATGGAAGGTTTAGTAATTAAAGTAAGAGGAAATTTAACACCGAATGATCGTGTTAAATTTAAAACGATTGTAACAATTGACGTCCATGCTAGAGATATTATTGAAGGATTTGTTAGAAATAGTATTATGGATGCACAAGAATTTGAGTGGGAAAGTCAATTAAGATTTTATTGGCTTAAAGAGTATGATAACATAATGGTAAAGCAATGTACAGGTAGTGTTTTTATTTTATAATAAAAGAATATTGTTAAAAAATACGTTATAATTCATTATTAATAAAATGAATGTTGTATTTTAGGAGTGTTTGAATATGGATATGAATACATGGGTTTAAATGGTAGATTAGTTATAACTCCTTTAACAGATAGAATCTATTTAACAGTAACTCAAGCATTAACAATGCATTTGGGCGGTGCACCTGCTGGTAAAATATAATTTAAAAAACAGTCGAATCTATAATATATATTTTTATTTTTTATTCAGGTCCAGCTGGAACTGGAAAAACCGAAACAGTTAAAGATTTAGCTAAAGCAATGGCTTTATTATGTGTAGTTACAAATTGTGGAGAAGGCATGGATTTTCAGGCTGTAGGTCAAACTTTAGCAGGACTCTGTCAATGCGGTGCTTGGGGCTGTTTTGATGAATTTAATAGAATTGAAGTATCTGTGCTTTCTGTCATATCAACACAATTACAAACTATACGAAGTGCTTTGATGATGAAAGTTAATCGATTTACGGTACAGTTTTCATATTATTTAATATGTAATGAACTTTTTACCGAATACAAAAAAAAATATATTTTAATTTATGTAATATAAAAATAACTTTGTATTTTAAATTTTAATTTTAGTGAAACATTTCTAATTTTATTACTTAATTAATTTATAACAGTATTATGGCGTTACATTAAAAGTTAAAGATTGTAATATAAATTAGATATATTTATTTTAGTTTGAAGGTCAAGAAATTAACATGGATTCTAAAGTAGGAATTTTTATTACAATGAATCCAGGATATGCTGGTCGAACCGAATTACCAGAATCAGTCAAAGCACTTTTTCGACCAGTTGTCTGCATTACCCCTGATCTTGAACAAATTTGTCTTATTTCGCTTTTATCAGATGGATTTTTAGAAGCAAAAGTAAATTAATTTTCATATATATATTTATATATATATATATATATATATATATATATATATATATATATGTTTTTGAATTTTAGGTTTTAGCTAAAAAAATGACCGTTTTATATAAATTGGCAAAAGAGCAACTCTCTCAACAATATCATTATGATTGGGGTTTACGTGCATTAACTGCAGTTTTAAGAATGGCTGGTGTTATGAAAAGAGCTTCGCCTGATCTTCCGGAATTAGTTGTTCAGATGAGAGCTTTGCGAGATATGAATTACCCGAAATTAGTTTTTGATGATGTTCCGTTATTTTTAGGACTATTAAAAGATTTATTTCCAGGATTATCTTGTCCAAGAGTAGGATATCCTTCTTTTAATGCTGCTGTTGAAGTCCAGTTACGTGAACAAGGATATATATTGTTACCAGTACAAGTAAGATAATATTTTAAATGCTTTTTTTTTATTTCTTCTTTTTGGATATGTAATATTTTTATATAAAAAATGTAAATTTTTGTTTAATTATTTTATCTGTATTTTTTAATATTTTTTATAGGTTGATAAAGTAGTTCAAATGTATGAAACAATGTTAACTAGACATTCAACAATGTTAGTTGGTCCTACCGGAGGTGGAAAAACTGTAGTAATTAATACTTTATGTAAAGCACAAACTGCTCTTGGAATTCCTACTAAACTATTTACTTTAAATCCAAAAGTAAGATTTTTTAATTGAATTTAACAAAAAAATAAATAACTTTTAAAGAATTATAATTGACTTTTTTAAGAAAATAAATTACTCATCCCTATATTACAAGATTTTAGTATGACTGTTCTATTATTGTTACAACGTAAAATTTTCAATATTAAATTTTATAATATAGCACTTGGCATACTCTTTAAAATGTACATTAGCGAATAATGTAAACAAAAAGTGATTATTGAATATTTTTATAAAATCTTGCAATGTTGGGATAAATAAATCATTTTTATTAACATGTATTTATTTAGCACATTACCAGAATGAATTGATTTTTTATATAATGTTATGAATGATTGAAAAAAGTACTTTGATTTTTTAAGGCTTGTACTGTTATTGAATTGTATGGTATATTAGATCAATTGACAAGAGATTGGACAGATGGACTCTTGTCAAATATATTTCGGGAAATAAATAAACCGACAGAAAAGGAAGAAAGACGATATATTTTGTTTGATGGAGATGTAGATGCGTTATGGATCGAGAATATGAATTCAGTTATGGATGATAACAAATTACTTACTTTAGCTAATGGAGAACGTATTCGTCTACAAAGTTATTGTGGTCTGCTTTTCGAAGTCGGTGATTTAGCTTATGCATCTCCAGCAACTGTTTCTCGAGCTGGGATGGTATATGTTGATCCAAAAAATCTTGGATATGAACCATATTGGTTGAGATGGTTGCGTTCACGACCTCATCCACCCGAACGAGATTTTTTTCAAGTTTTATGGGAACGATTTATACCTGGAGTACTAAATTATATCCTGTTTGGAATTCTTGGCGTACAACAACAAACCCCACTTAAGTTAATAGTACCACAAACTGGTCTTAATATGGTTAGTAGCTAAAACTTGAATTTGGAATATTGTATTTTTTATTCATATTTTGAATTATATTACAGATTATGCAATTTTGTTTTATGATTGATTCGATTCTACCAGCTCCAAACGAAGCTCCAGAAGATCCAGAAGAAGCAGTCGATGAACAATTATTAGAAGCTGTGTTTTTACAAGCAGCTTATTGTTCAGTAGGAGCTACTTTAATAGGGGATGTTCGTCCAAATTTTGATGACTATATGAAGAAACAGTCAACTATGATGATGGTAGAAGATACAGTTACAGAAAGGGCTACATATCGTAAGAATAAATAACCGACTGCGATTTAATCTTTTGTACTTATTATTATTATTATTAAATTATAGGAAATATACCAACAGGATTTCCAACACTTTATGATTATTTCTTGGATGTACCTAAAAAACAATGGGTTGCTTGGGAATGGCTAGTACCTGATTACATTCATAATCCCGATATAAAATTTACAGATATTTTAGTACCAACAGTTGATACAATACGTACAACTTGGTTATTAAATGTTATGAATGAGGTAAATTGAAGTTAATTATTTTTAAAATAGTAATTAAATAATTTTGAAATTTTCTTTATGGACTATCATTATTTAATTTATTGCTTTCGTTCATTAAATTTATTACTTTGCATTATAATTGTTTTAATAGGTTTATAAATATATTTAAAATGTTTACATTATTTAATTACAAAAAATATACATACACATATTGATTTCTTTGTAGTACTGCTTTAGGGAAAGAATATTTAGTAAGGTATGTTTCATTTTAGTATTTGCATGCCGCATGGTTTTATTAAAATATTAGTATTTTTTTTGCAAAGAACATATATAAAAACATATTTTTATTAAGTAGTACTTAATCAGCGTCATTGAAATGCTCATGAGGGACTAAAGTGAATAATAAGTAATTATTATATACTTTTATAAACTCTTGTGGTAATGGGGTAAATTATTTGTTTATGTTAAATTTAATTTGCCATAATACTAAAATAAATAGCAATTTATTACATTGTTTTAATTAGTTTATATTTCATCTACATGACACTAATGTACAATTATTATTTTTACTGATTTATTTATAATTATGTGAAAAATATTAATATTTAATATCAAAAAAATATTAAAATAAAATTTTATGTTAGATTAAACGGCCAGTTGTTTTGGTTGGTGAAACAGGAACATCGAAAACTGCAATTATTACAGATTTTTTGAGAAGTTTGAATTCCGATGTATATGTAAGTGATATTTTGTAATATATATATATATATATATATATATATATATATATATATATATATATATATATATATAATATATATATACACACACACACACACACACACACACACACACACACACACACACACACACACACACATATATATATATATATATATATATATGTACATATTTTTTAAGCTCATTTTAAATATCAATTTCTCATCACGAACATCTTCTATGGACGTTCAAAGAAATATTGAGTCGGTTATAGAAAAAAGAACAAAAGATGTTTACGGACCGCCTGTTGGTAAAAAGTTAGTGTGTTTTATAGATGATTTAAATATGCCACAGGTCGATAGTTATGGAACACAACAGCCAATAGCATTATTAAAATTATTATTTGAAAAAGGTGGAATGTATGATCGTAGTAAAGATCATAATTGGAAATTTCTCAAAGACATCAGTAAGTTTTTTTAGATAAATTTTATATTTATCGTTCAGTAACTATTATTTCATATTTTAATTATGCCTATACAACATTAAATAAATTTATTATAATTTAATATTGATTTCATTAGGCATTTTTAGTTTTTTTAACAAAATAATAATTTTCAGAGTAGTTATAAACATATATATGTGTGATTATTTTATTTGTTATAAATGATAATTAAAATATAAAAAGTAATTTTCTTCTAAAAAAAATAAAAAAATTGTAATTGGTGATATATTTTTGAAAATATATTTACATTTATAGGTTTCTTTGCGGCAATGGGTAAAGCTGGCGGAGGAAGAAATGAAGTAGATCCTCGTTTTATATCAATGTTTTCTGTTTATAATTTAGTTTTTCCTAAAGAATCTTCATTGTTGAGAATTTATACATCGATATTAAAGGGGCATTTAACCAGTTTTTCAGAAAGTATACAGGAAATAGCTGAAACGTTAATATCAATGACACTTGAATTATTTAAGGTATTTATAAATTGACAGTTTATGAATAAATAAAAGAAATAACTTTAAAAAAATTGTATTAAAAAAATCATAAGAATTATGAAAATATAAATTTCTTTTTTAAAAAATGTAGATAATTATAGTAGAACTTCCACCTACTCCGAGTAAATTTCATTATATATTTAATCTACGCGATCTTTCTCGTATTTGTGCTGGTCTTTTACTGACTCATTCAGAAAAATTCAAAGAATTACCTCAATTTGTACGTGTTTGGCGTAATGAATTTACAAGAGTAATTTGCGATCGATTAATTAATGATGAGGTTTGTAGTTAAGTTATTTTAGATACATGCATTATGTTGATTATAAATTTGTAAACGATATGAAAATATTTATATATAAAATATTTTATAATTTAAAAATATATTTATTTATGATTTTTTAACTGAAAAAATATTCAGGACCAAACTATTATGTTCAATCATATATCGGAATTAATTACCCAAAATTTTTCTGAAAATTTCGAAGAAGTAATGCGTAGTCCATTGTTATATGGAGATTATCGCAATGCAATGGATGAATCAGAGAGGAGATATTATGAAGATGTATTAGACTATGATGCAATCTTTTTCATATTTCAAGAAATTCTTCAAGAATACAATGAGAGAAAAACGAAAATGAATTTAGTGTTATTTGAAGATGCACTTGAACATTTAACACGTATTCATCGTACATTACGAATGTATAAAGGGCATGTAATGGTAGTGGGTGTTGGTGGAAGTGGTAAACAAAGTCTTGGTCGATTAGCAGCATTTGCCGCAAGTATGTAATTATTAATTTAAAAATATCAGTTAATTGAATAAATGTATGCTTATATTTGTTGAATATTAAATGTATTCATTATTTTTAGAACTGTTGAATATTTATTTCAGGTTGTGAAGTATTTCAAATAGTTTTAAGCCGAGGATATAATGAAAATACATTTAAAGAAGATATTAAGAAATTATATAATATATTAGGCGTAGAAAGTAAACCGACCGTTTTTTTGTTTACGGCTGCTAATGTTGTTGAAGAAGGATTTTTAGAACTTATCAATAATATCCTTGCTTTGGGTATTGTACCTGCGCTATTTACGGATGAAGAGAAGGATGCTATTGTTGGACAGTGTCGTAGTGCTGCGCAAAATGCTGGATATTCTGTAACTAAGTAGGTGAATTATTTTTATTAGGTTTATATTATAATTAAAAAGTTTTATATGTCGTACTGCATACTATATATTTATATTTTGGTTACAGAGAATCCGTTTGGCAGTTTTTTTTAAATCGATGCGCTGATAATTTGCATGTCATTTTGTGCATGTCACCAGCTGGAGATATTCTTAGAAATCGATGTAGAAATTTTCCAGGACTCGTTAATAATACTTATATAGATTGGTTAATGCCGTGGCCACAGCAAGCTTTAGTAGCAGTGGCAAATGTATTTATAGCGGAGGTTTATAAAATTTAATTATTTTTAACAACTGATAATTGTAGCATATTTATAATATTAAATTTAATCATTTATTTCTTTATAGAATCCAAAAATACCCGAACAGTATCGAAATTTGATTGTAGAACATGTAGTATATGTCCATGAAACAGTAAGAGATTATACAAAGGAATTTTTGATTAAATTACGTAGAAAAAATTTTGTAACACCAAAACATTACCTTGATTACATTAGTACATATTTAAAATTATTACAAGAAAAAGATGACTTTATTATTGCTCAGGTAATGTTTTGTTAATAATTTTTAGTGCTGAATTTTTTTAGATTATCTTTTTAAATTTAGTGCGAACGTCTGAATGGGGGAATGTCAAAAATCGAAGAAGCTAGTGTAGAATTAGAGAAACTAAATGCTAAATTAGCAGTTCAAAGAGTAGTTGTAGCTGAACAAACTACAGCTTGTGAAAATATGTTAAAAGAAATCGAAACGGGAACTACTGCAGCAAATCAGAAAAAGAGCGTTGCTTCTGAAAGAAGTGCAGAAATCACTATTCAAAGTCAAGAAATTGCAGCAGAACAAGCTGAAGCAGAGGAAGCATTATCAGCTGCTCTTCCAGTGTTAGAATCTGCTAGACTTGCTTTAGCGGAATTAGATAAATCAGATATTACTGAAATTAGGTGTAGTATAAGTGTTTTTAAAAATTAAGATATTTATTACGTTTAGTTAAATATTTGATTTACATATATATGAAAGACCTATCAGTTAAAAATTCGTAAATTTAAAATTATAGAAATAATTAATGTATTTTATTATATGTAACAAACAACTATTATTATTTTAGATCGTTTGCAACTCCACCTGAGGCTGTACAAATTGTTTGTGAATGTGTAGTAATAATAAGAGGAATAAAAGAAGTTTCATGGAAATCAGCAAAAGCAATGATGTCTGATCCCAGTTTTTTGCGACAACTTCAAGAAATGAATTGTGATCTGATTACATCTGCTCAAGTTAGAGCAGTTAAAACTCATTTAAAGGTATAATTATTTTCAAGATTATATTACTTACAGTATATTTGTAAATAATAAAAATATGAATAATATAAGTTACAATAGTTAAAATTTAAATTGAGATTATTTATTGTATTATTTTAGAAATCAAATAAATTAGATGAAATGGCTTCAATTAGTAAAGCTGGATTTGGTTTGTATAAATTTGTAACTGCTGTGTTAGGATATTGTGCTGTTTATAGAGAAGTAAAACCAAAAAAAGATCGTGTAGAGCAGCTTCAACGCGAGTTTAATGATGCTAAACGTAGTTTAGAAAAATTATATAAAGAAATTGCATCCATTGAAGATGAATTATCGAAGTTAAATAACAAATATGAAATAGCTATGACTCAGATGCGTGCTTTACAAGAAGAAACAGATATAATGCAAAGAAGATTAATTGCTGCAGATAAATTAATAACAGGACTAAGTTCTGAACATGTACGTTGGACTAATGATTTAGCTAATTTGCATTTAAGAAAGAAGCGTTTGATTGGTGATTGCATACTTTGTAGCAGTTTCTTATGTTATACTGGTCCATTTAGTTTTGAATTTAGACGATGTATGGTTTATGAAGATTGGCAGCAGGATGTTCTAAATAGAGAAATTCCATTATCTGAATCTTTTAAATTAGAACAACTTTTAACAGATGATGTCGAAATAAGTAAATGGAACTCTGAAAATTTGCCTCCTGATGAATTGTCTGTACAAAATGGAATATTGACTGTAAGAGCATCAAGAACACCAATTTGTATTGATCCACAGCAACAGGCATTAAATTGGATTAAAAAAAAAGAAGAAAAAAATTTAAAAGTAATTACTTTTAATGACTCCGACTTTTTAAAACAGTTAGAAATGGCAATTAAATATGGGTTACCAGTTTTGTTTCAAGATGTTGATGATTACATTGATCCTGTTATAGATAATGTATTAGAAAAAAATGTAAAAGGTAATTTTATTAATGTTTTAACATACCTTATACATATGCATATACATATATATATATATATATATATATATATATATATATATATATATATATATATATATATAATTATTCTTTTTAGTTGCTAGTGGAAGAGCTTTTATATTTTTGGGAGATTTAGAAGTTGATTTTGATCCAAACTTTAGGATGTATTTAACAACAAAATTATCAAATCCACAATTTAATCCAGCAGTTTACGCAAAAGCCACTGTTATTAATTATACTGTCACTTTATCAGTATGTATGAAAATATTTTTTTATTAATTTTCTAATTATAAAAATATTATCTATTTTTTAATTAATTTATTGATTTATGTATATTTTATTTAGATTTTGTATTGATTTTGTTATTTTTTAAAGGGATTAGAAGATCAGTTATTAAGTGTTGTTGTGCGTAATGAAAGAGCTGATTTAGAAGAACAAAGAGAATCACTTATAGCAGAAACCAGTGTAAATAAAAATCTTTTACAAGAATTAGAAGATTCACTTTTACGGGAATTATCTACATCAACAGGAAATATGCTTGATAATAAAGAACTTATCGATACATTAGAAAATACAAAAATAAAAGCTCATGAGGTAAGTATCGATTAAATATTTTAAAATACAAATGTAAAGTACGAAATACAGATATATATATATATATATATACGTATATGAATTATGTAATTTTAATAAAATTTATTACATATAGGTGATTACAAAACTTGAATTAGCTGTAGTTACGACTATAGATATAAATAAATTACGTGATGGTTATAGATTAGTAGCCAAAAGAGGTGCAATACTTTTTTTTGTCTTATCTGATATGGCTGCTGTAAATCCAATGTACCAATATTCTTTAACATCATATCTTGAAGTATTTACTTTTTCTCTACGAAAAGCTTTGCCTGATGTAACGCAATTGAAACGGCTTACAAATATTATAAACACTTTAACAAAAAATGTTTATGATTATGGATGTACAGGTAATGTAAAAATAATATTACTGAAATGTATGATTAATTTGTCTTTACTTTATATTTTAGGAATTTTTGAGAAACATAAATTATTATTTTCATTTCAAATGACGATGAAATTACAACAAAATGATGGAATTATATCTCATGCAGAATTAGACTTTTTTATTAAAGGAAATATAAGTTTAGAAAAGTCTGCTAGGCCTTGTCCTGCGAAGTGGATAGTGGTAAGATTTTTATGATAATAAATTATGTTTATTTAAATATTTTTTTATTATATCAATAAATATTAAATACATACACATATGTGTATTTAAATGATTCCCTTAAATCTTTTAGTTTAAGAATTTAAAATTTATTATTAGAATTTTGTACTTAATTTATATTTATTTTTGCAGGGATGGGAAGATATTATAAAATTAACAGCTGATTTTCCAGACAGTTTTGAAGAATTACCTAGTGATATAGAAAATAATTTAACAGAATGGAGCAATGTAATGCCAGTTTATATATATTTGTTTGTGTATTTTGTTTATATGTAATACACACAAATGTACATGCACACACATACTGTTGTTTGTGTGTGTGTGTGTGTGTGTACATACATATATAAATAAATATATATATATATATATATATATATATATATATACATGCTTTTTTAGTGGTATGATTTAGATATGCCTGAAGAAGCACAATGGCCTTGTAATTATAGTAATACCTTAGGTGGATTTCATTCATTGATGCTTTTGCGATGTTTTCGTGTTGATCGTGTGTACAGAGCAATTACAAATTATATAACAGTCGCAATGGGAGAAGAATATGTTACACCACCAGTCATAAGGTTTTAAATAAAATTTATACTAAATATTTAATATCATTAAGATTATTATTTTAATATGTAAATACATTTTCTAAATTAATATGAATATCATATTTTTACATTTATATATAATTTGTGTGTTTAATTATTATTATATTAATGTAATGTATTTTATTTTTAGTTTTGATACAATTTTCGAACAAAGTACACCAATGTCACCTGTAATATTTATATTGAGCCCAGGATCTGATCCTACAAGTGATTTAATGAAATTAGCTGAACGATGTGGAAGTGGAGGAGGACGTTTTAAGTATTTATCTCTCGGACAAGGACAAGAATCAATTGCACTCGCTCTTCTTGAAACTGCAATATCCAGAGGCCAATGGCTTATGTTACAAAATTGTCATTTATTAATAACATTTTTACGAGATCTTGAAAAGGAAATTGAACACATGGAACGTCCACATCCTGATTTTCGTTTATGGCTTACAACAGATCCTGTTCCCACATTTCCTATTGGTCTTCTTCAGAGATCCCTTAAAGGTAAAATAAATAAATGTTTTATAAAATAATATACATATAATTAAAATGTGAATATAAATTTTTGTGTATTTATAAATACATATTTTAGTTGTTACTGAACCACCAAATGGTTTAAAATTGAATTTAAGGAATACTTACTTTAAAATGCGAAATCAGGTATTTGATGGGTGTCTTCATGAATCTTTTAAATCTTTAGTATATGTATTAGCATTTTTCCATGCTGTTGTACAGGTTGGTTTACTAATACATGCTTAAACTTAATTAGATGACTAACTTAATGTTTATATTAAAGGAACGTAGAAAATATGATAAACTTGGATGGAATATATGTTACGATTTTAATGAATCTGATTTTAATGTATGTTTACAAATTTTGGATACTTATTTAACAAAAAATCTTGTTACAAATGAAATAAAAATACCTTGGGCTAGTTTGAAATATTTGATTGGAGAGGTAAAATATTTATATAGAATTTAAAATAGTTCTTTGAAAATTGTTTGTAGAATTTAATTACTGAATATAGATAAAATTTTAATGGATCAGTATAGAGATTAATTCATTTTTATATTAAATTATTAAAGATTATAATTACAAAAAAAAATAATGAAAGTTATTTCAACAGAAGTAAATGTTATTTCAACAGAAGTAAATTTGAGATACTTTAATATTCTACTAGTTATAACTTTTTATAGGTAATGTATGGAGGAAGAGTAATTGACTTTTTTGATCGAAGAATTGTAAATACATATATGAATGAATATATGGGAGATTTCTTATTTGATGCATTTCAACCTTTTCATTTTTATCATGATGAAACAGTTAGTTATGTTATACCGTCAGAAGGAGTTAAAGATGATTACATTGGTATTACTTAACCATTTAACTATTGCAGCTATGTGTAATAAGTCATAAATAATAATATAAAATATTGCAAAAATATTTTGGAGTCAACAATATCATATATCTATTTATGGCATATGTTAATAATGAAAGTAATGCTTATAAATAAATTTTAGCTGCTATTGAGGAGCTTCCATTGGCCAATAGTCCAGAAGTATTTGGACTTCATTCAAATGCTGAAATTGGTTATTATACACAAGCTGTAAAGGAAATGTGGAGATATTTAATTGAACTTCAACCACAAACAGGTAAAAAAAATAATATTTTTTTTATAAAAGAGAAAAAATATTTTTATTTAAAGAATATTTCTTAAATGTAAGCTTTATAAAGGCATTTTATTAGTTTTTACATGAAAAATGTATATATATATATACAATATTATATTGTGCTTTCAACTTATTTATTTTATATAAATTTATGCTTAAATTGCTTTCAAAGTAACGGGCTTAAAAGAAAATCAAGGTTTGTATAAAATTAAATCAATTGAATAATTTTTATTAATATATATACACATATACATACATACATTTTATTAACATATTTTATATGTAGGTGGTGGTGATGAAGCTGTAAGTCGAGAAGAATTTATTGATAACTTAGCTTCAGATATATTATGTAAAATACCTTCTACTTATGATATTACAAAAATTAAAAAAGCTCATGAATTGAATATTACTCCTATTTTTATTGTCTTGGTACAAGAACTAGAGAGGTTTAATAAACTTTTAAAAAGAATGCAGAGAACTCTGATTTTACTGAAAAAGGCTTTAATAGGTGAAATTGGTATGGATCCTGTTCTTGATGATATTGCTTATTCATTATATAATGGACAGTTACCACAATCTTGGTGTAAACTTATACCTGCTACTTGTAAATCATTAGGCAGTTGGATAGAGCACTTTGAAAAAAGAATTGAGCAATATAATAATTGGGTAAGATTTTGATTTTTGATAACAATTATATTTATTTTGAGAATTTTTTAATACCTTTATTCAAATTTTTGATAACTATTTATTTTTTTTATTTTTTCATTCTTTACACTTTGTTTATATCTTAATGTTAAATGATAATTTTCGATTTTAACACAAATGGATCATTTATCATAATACCACAAAATTTTATAAAAGTGTTCAATATTCATTTTATTTGTTGATGTGCATTTTGATAGCTGTGTTATCATTATTAGAAGATTATTATCAGAACATGATGATAATTATGTTGGATGTTTTTGTGTTAAGTGAATTTGTTGTAATAAACAAATGTTGATAACTTTTGATTTTAGGTACATAGTGGTGAGCCTTTAATTATGTGGTTATCTGGATTGCACAGTCCTGAATCATTTCTCATGGCATTAGTTCAAGTTGCTTGTAGAAAAAATTTTTGGCCATTGGACCGCTCTACTCTTTATACTTATGTAACAGAATATGAAGATGTTGATGATGTAGAAAATAGGCCTGAGCAGGTTTGTGTTTTATTCATTCAACTGTTAGTTTTTCTACTTTTTCTATTATTACATTAAGTAATATATATATATATATATATATATATATATATATATATATATATATATATATATATATATATATATATATATATATATAATATACATACTTTTCAGGGATGTTATGTATCTGGATTATATCTAGAAGGATGTCGGTGGTCCAGAGAAGACAAATGTTTAAAAAAATCTTTTCCAAAAGTTTTAATTGAACAATTACCAATTTTGGCTGTAATACCAATAGAAACACATAGATTAAAATTACAAAATACTTTTCGAACCCCTGTGTATATTACATCTTTGCGTCGCAATGCAATGGGACAAGGTTTGGTGTTTGAAGCAGATTTAGGTACAAGTGAACATGTTAGTCACTGGATACTCCAAGGTGTATGCTTAGTTCTTAATACAGATTAAATTGTTTTGTATGTTTTGTATTTTTTAAAATAAATAATTGTTATGGAAATATATATACATAATAATTATTAATAAAGATATGCATGCATTTACTTCATTTTATTGTAAACTCAACAAAAAATTAAAAGGAACATTTTTAATTTATTTTTGCTTGAGGTAAACATAAATTATAAAATGAAGAATCTATGAAATCATTTAATGATGACCATCTAACATAATTTCCATTATGAAGTATAGTTGGGTTATTAGTTTTTCCAGCAAAATGTGGATCCTAAAAATTATTTCATATTTTAATTTATATTGTTATTTTTAATAAAAGAAATTTGATTACAAACCACAATAAGGAGACATGTTTGTTGAGAATTTGTATGAATTCCTAAAATTCCTTTTGATGCACAATCTTCATTTCCTCCCATCATAATTGGACTTCCCATATCTATAAAATGGTTTTTTATTTGCTCAATGTGTTGTTCTAAATGCTTTCCTTTTGTAACATGAATGATTTTTGAACTTATATCATATAAATGATCTAATACAATACATGTCTAAAAATTAGTCGTTTAATTTTAAATGAAAATTTATATATGAATAAAAATACATAGAAAAAAATACAAATCTTTAGCACTGAGAAAATTGTACAATAAAATTAGAAAGAATTTTTTTATATTTAAATTATTAAGCTATACAGTATAAAAATATTAAATGCTCAGGTATAGATTTTATAGAGTATTAAAATATTATTTTTAATTAAATCAGAAGACTTACTTCAAAAGTACCTATCCAATCACGTGATCCCACAAAATTTGAAGGCTTATTATCAATTTTACTTAGTATTTTTTGTATTTCTAATATAGTGGGTATTTTATTAATGTCTTTGTTTAAATTTATACATATCCAAGAACAAATTGTTTGTAAAGTACGATAGCCGCAACCCCAACCCTAAAATAAGTTATTTTTAATATTGAATAAATATATGATTTTATGATATACAATACTATATCTGAAAAGCCATCACAGCCATAATGAAAATAAGTATATGATCCTTTTGCAGTTATGGTAGTTCCATGTTTTGAAGGAGGTGAGAGTCCTTCATGGACATTTTGTAAAAGATTGGAATGAAGGTTTTCCATTTTACTTTAAAAGTATTATTTATTAAAAATTATTTTTTTATCTTCTGCAAAATATAAAGGAAATTCATATAAGTAAATTATTAACTTAAGAGTAACATTAGATATTATTTCTTTTATATGTATAATAGATTTGCAACTATGTGGGAAAAAAGATCATTTCTGAATTAATAGAAAAAATCAAAAAATACAATTTTTTTTAATACATACATACATACACACATATATATGTATATATATATATATATATATATATATATATATATATATATATATATATATATATATATATATATATGACAATTACTTTCATATCAGAAAAATAAATTAGAAAAACATATAAACATTTTAATAATTTAAAAATATCCTAAAACATGTACATATGTATGTATATATGGGCTTATACTCTTCAACAATTTCATAACCTCAATTTTAATATATTTTATAATTTAATCGAAACTAATGTTTCAAAAATATTTATTTTCAGTTTTAGTACTTTTCTTTAAGTGTAATTCAACATACAAAAAATGGAGTAACGGGTAAAGGATTATGTAAGAATTAATGATCAAAAGAATTTTGACATCTATACTGACTCATACGTACCTATTTGCATATATATACAGTGGGTCAAAGTGAAACTCATGTAGAGTTAGTTTCCAATAATTTTACACGTATATTTTAATATAATAACAATTTTCTTTATTTTTTTTTTGCTTAATTTCTTTATTAAGGTTATTTTTATTATATTTGAAAATTTCAATCGTAAATTAATACTTTTACTCCAGAAAAAGTAACAATTTCTGAAAAATGAACAAAAAATACATCAAAATGAAACTCATACAACTAACAAATTATTTATTAAATTAAATTTTACAATCGATTAAATTATTTTAGTACTTAATAGAGTAGCTTTTATTAATTTTTATAGCCTTTAAACGATTCAGGATGGATTTAACTAATTTTTCACATTAAGCTAGATCAATTTTTCTTCATTCTTCTAATAACGCTTTTTTAAATTATTGTTATTAATAATAGTGTGTGTTCTAATGGAAACTTTTAAGTGATTCCATAGATTTTCAATCACACTTATATCAGGTGATTATGGTGGTGTTTCCAGTACTTTGGGGCAATTATATAACAACCAACTATGTGTTTTATAAGCTTTGTGCTTGAGGTCGTTGTCCTGATAAAAATTAAATGTTTGTAAAATCCCAAGTTTTTGAGCACTGGCTTTCAAATTTTTTCTTAATAGAACAATATAAACATTTTACTTCATAATGCCATCTATAAAATTAAATTTCCAACCCCTCTCGTAGACATACACCCCCATACCATACATGACCGCTCTTATGTTTGACTGTAGAATGTAAGTGTTTTAAAAACATTTCTGTATTTGGTTTCTGCCGTACATTATTTTTCCCATTGGATCTAAATAAATTATATTTGCTTTCGTCCGTAAATAAAACATCTTTCCAATAATCAAAACTCTTATTAACATGTTCCTGAACGAAGATTAACCTTTTGTTGTGATTAGCTAGATTTATGAAAAATTTCTTCCTGGCAATATGAGCATGAAACCCATTTTTATTTAGTATATTGCGAATTGTTTAGGTGTTTACTTTTTTATTTAGATACTTTTCTACTTCTAAAGTCAATTTGGGCGCACTAATTTTCGGATCTTCTTTAATTTTTCGTAGAATCCAACGTTCGTCATGGCCATTAAAAATCTTGCGGAGACTCTTTCTGACTTTATTGTCAACATTTTGGCCGTTTTTAAATCTTTTTATTACACATTGCACTGTAGTGCGGTTTCTATTAACTGTTTTACAAATTTCCCGTAGAGTTTTTCCATTTTTGTAATGAAAAATCATTAGCTTTCGCTCGTCCATCGATGATTGTCCCCTTTGTCTACTCAAAGTGAAAATCCAACTTATATTTTTTACAAAATGATTATAAACGATTTAACAATAGGTTCTTTTTTATAACCAAAGTGATCAAACACATATTTGAAGAGTATACTTTCTTAACACAGCAGTTTTCAAGAGAGAGTAATTAGTTGTATGAGTTTCATTTTGATGTATTTTTTGTTCTTTTTTCAGAAATTGTTACTTTTTCTGGAGTAAAAGTATTAATTTACGATTGAAATTTTCAAATATAATAAAAATAACCTTAATAAAGAAATTAAGCAAAAAAAAAGAAAATTGTTATTATATTAAAATATATGTCTAAAATTATTGGAAACATAACTCTGTATGAATTTCACTTTGACCCACTGTATATATATATATATATATATATATATATATATATATATATATATATATATCAGTAGCAGCAGATTTTTTTATTTACTACTGGATGGAGGCTTCTAAAATTTTCAATTTTGAATAATTCAATGTTTTTTTGTTCCATTGCACTTCCACGAATTTTATTACGTCTCTATGCTACTTATCCACGAGTTTTTTCTCGAACCTTTTTATATCTTTGTGTTCCTAATATTGTAAGGACTTTTTAACACTTCAAGATTTCTTTGAACTTTTGTAACTTCTTTTATATTTATAGTTTCCTTAGGATTGTAGATAGTTCATAAGATATAAATTTTCTTGATGAACACTGTAATACTAGCAGTTTTTTTTAAATTTATGATATTACAGTTAAGAGAACATTTTGTTTATTTTGTGATTCTGTGTAGTATTTGGTAGTTTTAGATACTAAAGATTCTTGGTCTTATTAGGAGTTCTTTGAAATGCGATAGTATGTGCATATATATGATTAAAAACTGAAAGATTAATTTTACATTGAATTTCGTAGAATGAAGTGTATTATACTGAATTTTTTAGAAAATTTATTTCTATGTTCTAAATTGTTTTCAAAATTGTCTTTCTTTTTCTATGATAATTATTTTCTGTTTTGTTTTTTAATCACTTTTTACTTTTTTGGAAATTAAAATAAGTCTTTTAAAATTAAAGCAGACACATTCTATTTTAAAATTAGAAAACTCATTATTCTCTTCTCATAATTTTATCAAATTTAAAGAAATGTATAACTTTACATTTTAGCTCGTTTATTATTTAATTTTTTTACGAATACTATATAAGTTAAATAAGAAAGTTATTATTAAAAATTTTGTTGAAATGTTTAATATATATGTCGTAATTGTGCTTAAGTGTTTATTTTGTAGTTGCCAGCTCTCAGAATTATAAAATAGTATTATAGAAATATATAATGTGTCTCTTCGTCTTAATTTCTACATCATTTTTCTCAAAGATATAATTGTTAATTTGGAAATTAGCTTAGGTAACTTTCTTAGCCCTACCTAAAATTTCTTTGTAGATTTTTCCATAATGAGTAATGGTCGTGCTTAGGTAATCATAGTAGTACTTATATTCTTATGTAATGTTTATATTACCTTCACTTTATTATTTACATATATGGAATATATTTATTGAAACTATTTTGTAAGTAAATTATGCAAGAGTAATGAAATATTATTTTTTTATAGTGTAGATGTAGAAAATATTTGTTAGTATAGATATTAATTGTATGTGGAGTTAAATAAATATAATTGTAAATACGAAAAACTCAAAAAAAAATATTTTCCTATAATATAATTAAATGTTCATTTTTGAGATAATATTTTATAATGGTTTCAGTATTTTTTTGAAAAAAAAATTAACGTTTAATTATTAATAAATTATGATTGTAGTATATTTTTGGAAAAAAAATAAAAAAATAGTATTTAAATCTCTAACAATTTTCAATATAATGAATACAATTTTACGTAGAATAAATAAATAAATATAGGTAGCTTAAATGAGACTGAAGGATAGTAAAGAATAGAAGATGATAATAAGCAAGTAAATGTATATTTAAACCCTTCAATCTTATTTGATAGACTCTATATATAGAATAAATAAAGATAACTTACGGTATTACAAGTATTTAAAAATATATATTTAAATAAATCCAAATAAGTTGTATAACAAAATCAATTCTATTGGTTGAAATTATTTTGATGATATAATACAATATATTATTTCCAAGAGATGTTCACATTTACCTCATGGCGTTCTTTTAAGTAAACGAAGTGATTTTTGATTAAAAAATATGTAGTTTTTTTTGTTGAAGATTTATAAAATGTGTAAATTTGTGTATCTGATTAAATGTGTTAAAAAAACTTCATGAAATATATAGTAAGTAGTTTTTGTATGTTGTTATATGTAATAATCCGGTTAATTGAATTAGTTATTGTGTAGTTGTGATCTATTTAGTTAATGAAAATATATTATATTTCGATTCTAAATAATTTACGACTACATTTTTTTCGTTTTTATTGTATGTTTTTTTTTGGTCATAGTTTTACGAATTACATTATTTTGAGGAAATAATTTTAAAATGCGTTCATTTTCTTTACGTTTTTTTTTTAAATTTTTAGTATTTGTTTAATATAATCCTTACATATTGCATTTGTATACATGTTTAAGATATTCGTAACATGTAAGATGTTATTTAAAAAAATAATTTATGTGTATGAGACTGACAAAAAATTGTCTTTTTGAAAATGTAGTATGGTATCACTTTTTTAATTAATTTTGAATAGTTTTTATTTTTTTCTTTTTATTAATGTACATGTATTTTTAATATTTTTTTAGTATACATACATACATACATACATACATACATACATACATACATATATATATATATATATATACACACACACACAATATATTATTATGTAAAATGAGATAAAATAAATTTTACAAAATCGGCAAGTACTTTAATGATACGCTACATAAATCGCTTGTTAAAAAAATCTTTCTTGATTTTCTTTTTAACGGTAGCTGACTTGGCTGAACGTGCAAAATTGTTGTTATCAAACCGAAAAGAAATCAAATGGGATCAACTGTGTAAAGTCGTATTCACACATGTGTTATTTTATACATAAATGTTAACAGCATATCTTAATACGATTGTAAAACTCTCTTTAAATTTATTTTTATAAAAAAGGAATTATTTTCATTTAATTTAGAAATTAAATCAGAATATATATATTAATAAAATAGAAAAATATTTTAATGAATAATTTACTTTAATATTCCTAAATGATTTTGGAACAATAAAATTTAAAACTACTTATATATGAGTGAAATATGTAAAAATAACTTATTTTTTAAATATAAATTATTTATGGGGAGTGTTAAAATTGGTAATAGTAGAATATAGAATGTGTGTTTACTTGGAATTTATATTGTATTGAAATTTAGGATTTATTGATAATAATGAGTACTTATTGTAGATATAAACAGAGACAAGTGTTTGTCTTTAAATTTTATAAATATAATAGAAAAAAATGTTTTTATTTATAACTATTTAAGTATATATTTTAATAGGTATGGTTAGAAATTTAAATCATGTTTATCATTTCATTATTTTTTTAAGAATTCTTTCATAATTCTTAAAATTAAAAAATATTTTTAATAAGGTTTTTATATTAATTTTTTTTTATAATAGAGAAAACGTTAAGTGTTTATTGATAATATATTATCGGTGGAAAAATCTCTAAGGGAATTAAAAAAATTCCATAATTTTAAATAAATAAAACCCTTGAATTGTTTTTCTTTTTTAAAAATAAGCCTAGTGGGCAAGGGTATATTTAATGAAAATCACTTATATATTCCTGTAGTTAAAAAAGTATTCAAATATTATCAATAAATTTCACACAATTTTTTGAAATATCAAAATCTATTTGATTCTGTTTATTTGTGTAATTTATTTTAATACTATTTGTTTAAATCTGGTATACCAACCGGATTTTATGATACAGGATGATAGTTCACAGCACATCGCGGTCAGTAAGACTGACCTTCAGTAAAGCGATAATTTGGCAAGTTTCCAGACAGGATATAGAAACGATTTATATTTAAAGAGTTTTGTACATGAAGTAACAATACCTATATACATTTGATATATAATATTTACTTAATGGAAAGTGCGTTTCAATCTTTAGTTTTAAGCAATATTTGCGAGACTTTTTATTACTTAGCTACATATATATATATATATATATATATATATATATATATATATATATATATATATATATATAATGATTCTTTCTAAACTCTTGATTTAATTTTTAGGGTTAAAATAATTGCTGTGTTAGGACGAAACATTATCCTCTCTATGCTTTTTATAGTATTCACGTTTAGTATTTTGGCGCCTATCAGTCTGTTTATGAACCATCATAACGAAACGGTTTCATTAGCTTGATGTTATAATAATAGAGTAATTTGACCAAAGTAAATCACCTGAAAATGTTTAACACAGAGGAAATAGCGTTGATTCGGATATATATATATATATATATATATATATATATATATATATATATATATGTTTAATTCTGAGTTCAACAAGATTTAATCTCTTTTATATTCTTTTATAAACGGTATCAAAAAATGAAATTGCAATCTTTTAAAACTGTACATTTTTCATTTTGATTTTTAGTCAGAAATTAGTTGTTTAATGTTATTTTTTAAAAATAGAGTAGAATTTAACATTAGAGATGATATTGTGATTTTTATTATTTTTTTTAAAATTGTAATTTTGTCATTTTCAAATTAAACATTAATTTTTATCTATCCATATATATATATATTAGAAGAATTAAATGAAAGTAACTTAAAAATACGATTGTAACTTAAAAATACGATAGAATGATAAGAAATTACATAACTTAATAAATATATTTGTCTATACGAAAAAAAACTGTTATTAAAAAAAACATATTTACTTGGACTTGGAGTTGGACTTGATTGAGTGAAAATTAGAATAACAATGGATTTGAGTCTTTATATTAAATTTATGATTTAATTTTTCTCGAAGAAAAAATATTTGATTGATATCATTCTATTAATTCAAATGGCAAAGAAACTTAGTTAAGGTAATGGAACACAATCTTTAACACCAAAATAATTGAAAAAATCAAATAACCTAGAGAGACTTGTAAAAGTTTATGGTATATATTTTATTGCATGGTATTGTAAAATTAGATGATAGAAGATGATGACTTAAAAAAAAGCACGAATTATAGATGTGATAACAAAAATATAATCTGAATTGAAAAATAGGAAAATATATTCGAAGAAGGGAAAACAATTTTTTGATACTAAAAATTATGAACTTGGAATCAAAAAATATAAACAAGTCAAGGAAGAGATCGATGAATATGGATTTAATTGATCATTTATGAAAAAGAGAGATGATAGATAGATGTTAAAAATTGGAAGAAGTATTCAGCAGCGAATTATTAGGATTTAAAAATTATATATATATATACATATATATATATATATATATATATATATATATATATATATGTATATATGTACATTATTACGCGTATAAAATAAAAGTTCACTGTTTAAATATAAACTTACAGTTCCGGTTCACTGTTTGGATTACATATTCAAAAACTTGAGATTATGTTTCATTATTTATTTTTGTTCAATTTATTTGGAAGTTTGTTAGAACATTAATGACATGTTTATCGTAAATTTTGATGTAGTTGAAATACAAACAAATGTAAAAGAATGTAAATACGTGTTTTTCTATATGTTTTGTTGAATTGAAGATAAGCTATTGTATTTAACTCTCAAGTTTTAAAACTGACTCGCAGCATCGTGCTGATCGTTTGGACCTATTTGATAGATAAAAGGTAGAGAACCACATGACACGGGCGTATCCCGCGCCGGCGCGCGTCGCGACGTCGTCGTCTCGACGACAGTGTGCGCCTCCATCAGTCTGCTCCGACGCGCACTTTGAGCAGGTCAGAATACAGTGCGGCGAGACGCCGCCGTTGACATACGTGAGTATTCGCGAATCAGTTGGCGCGCTCACTGTTTTCAGATCTATTCTTACGGCGATAATAGCTGACCTTCATTGTTTAGTTTGAAACGCACGCGATAAATAAAAATTAATTATTCGCTGAAATAATAATAAAAAAAAATAATTGGAAAGAATCAGTTGTCGACTGAATCATTTCAGCCGTTACAATTCTTCCAAAAGCTGTTATTTATTTGAATCACGAATGTATTTGAGTCAACCAAATACATTTCGATACGAGAAATGAACTTATATGTTTGTGCCAAATACGAACTGAAAATAAATTTGTACTGTGTTTACTAGTGCAAAAAATAGTTTTCAAGATATAAAAGTGGTGTAAAGTATTTCAATAAAAATTCAATAGGTATTCGATCCGATTTCTAAGCCGAATTTTTTTTTATTCGTCTCGAAATAAGAACGGAGAATATTTTGTAATGGATATTGGATGTAAAAAACGCCATTTAAAAGTTTTACGACTAAAAAGTAGCTTTCTTACATTTGATATTCTCGAATGTCAAAAGTTGAGATTTATAGTCTAACAGAAAATTTTTATGAGTTTTCTTACTTCGACTTTTTCTTTTGTGTATTTGTTTTATTTAATATACACATATACATATTCGTATACGTACTTATTCAAAAGTACAGTCATGTATGAATACACACGCATATATATATATATATATATATATATATATATATATATATATATATATATATATATAATCAGAATATAAGCAAATATGTGCACTTATTTTTCATTTTCAACGAAGATTATATTTTAAAATAATTCATTTTGAATTTTCGTGTTTTGAATTATTGGAATTTCTCATATACTCATACACACACACACACACACACACACACACACACACACACACACACACACACACACACACACACACACACAAATATATATATATATATATATATATATATATATATATGTACATTTTTATAAATATAATGTATGTATATAAATTTCATATAAAAAAATACGTAGAAATTAAAAAAATAAACGTACAGTTTCAAATACATACACACACACACACACACACACACACACACACACACACACATATATATATATATATATATATATATATATATATATAAATGTGTGTATGTGATATGAGTAATTTAATGAAATAAAGAGTATAAGTATTTCAAAAAATGTTTGAAGTAACTGCACATTAACACCGTAATTGTTGGTTTTCATGTCATATTATAATTTGTAGTAAATTATTTATTTAGTACATTTTAACTTAAAAATGAAAGTAATTTTTCATTTTATATTTCATATAAAAAAAACATTGAAAATAAACACACTCGTGATATATTGTAAAACAGTTTATTTTCTTTAATCTTTTATATTTCAGTTTCAGTCAAGTGTTGAACATAATAAAGAATATTTTTTACTTTAAAAATCGATTTTCAGGTCTATTGGATAATATAAAAATAGCTTCAAATATGAACTTGATTAAAAGATGACGTACAGAATTGAAGCTATTCACTGAAATTGAATACTTACAACTGTTATTTCTTTTGCATTATTCTTAGTGTTAGCTTATTTACGCGTAAAAGTAATTTGAGATTTAATACTTTATGTAACTGAAACTATATATATATATATATATATATATATATATATATATATATATATATATATATATATATGAATGATAGAAACAATTTAAAAAAAGGCTAATTTTTTATTGGTATATTTAAGTAACTTATTATTTTATAATAATTTTGTATTTTATAATAAGAATATTTGGATTTATTGCAAGAAATATGATAAAAATTTAATTATCCTTCAGAATATATGAATAAGTTTAAATTTCGTTTGGGATGTAGAATATATACTAATAAAGGCATATAAATATAATACACTTAGTATTTATGAAAATTTTGTTTTTAAATATGAAAGAAAACATTTTTTTATTTATAAATTTGTTTAGTACTTTAATTTTAGTGACAAAAATATTTTAAATAATAAAGAATATATAAAAATTAAATAAAAAATCATTTCCAAAAAAATCTATTAATAAATTAGAAAATTAAAATAAAAAATAATTTATTAGAAGAGTGTGGATAACTAAAATTATTATTTAGTATTAACATTTTGTGAATGTTATGTAAACCTAAATAACTGTATATATATATATATATATATATATATATATATATATAACTTGAACAGTTCTTACTGACATGTTATTAATGAGGTTTAGTTTAAGGAGTTTCTTGATTGAGTATTGATTGTCTTGAGCTATAAATAGGTTATATGATTTATATTTTTTTAATAATTATTTGACAATAAAATAGAGGTTAATAAATATTTCATTTATATATATATATATATATATATATATATATATATATATCACAATTTCAAACTTTTGTTATTTACTGTTGGATAAACGTCTTTTCAAAATTTTTATAAATTGAAAACAATACATTTTCTTTTTTTTCCATAAATTTTTGAATGAAATTCTTAATGTACCTATTTCACGTGTTTAACTGTCTTTTACTTTTCATATTTCTTGATTCCAGTCCATAAATTTCTTTAATATACAGTGTTTTTGTAAGTGTGATAGAATTTTAAATTGAATCCCTATCGAAAGTTCTATCTAATCTAAAAAAACTTTATCTATCTATCTATCCATATATATATATATATATATATATATATATATATATATATATATATATATATATATATATATATATATATATATATATATATATATATAGATATATATATATATATATATATATATATATATATATATATATAGATATATATATATATATATATATATATATATATATATATATGTATATATATATAGATATACATATATATATTTAGATCAGATATGTGTGGTGTGCGTGTGTATATATAAAGATATGACAAAGTGTTCTTTTAGGTCAGATAGAACTTTTTATAGGGACTCAATTTAAAGTTCTATCACGCTTAAAAAAAATTAAATTAGAAATTTACATTGTTTGTCTCTCTCTATCTATCTCTCTATCTTTATCTCTCTCTCTATCTCTCTCTCTCTCTATCTATCTATGTGTGTATCTGTCTATGTGTGTATATATGTATCTATCTATGTATATATCTATGTGTCTATGTCTATCTATCTATCTATCTATATATATATATATATCTATATATATATATATATATATATATATATATATATATATATATATATATATATATATATATACGTTTATAAGTTAAATCGAAAATATCGCTCCATTGGTATCTTCTCTACAAATGTAATTGATAATAAAAAAATAAACTTTAAATAATATTTCAAATCTAGACAATATTTATTCAAGTTAAAGCGTGCTAAAAGTGTTGAGTGTTTTGCATTAGATCTGTTGTGTTATAAAAACATTACTTCAGTGCAGAAAACCGATAAATAAATGGTAAGATGTATTTTAACACGTTCAGTTGAATACAAATAAACGTATAATCAGGAATATGTGTATATTGTTTATATTGAAAATATTATATATATTGTTTTCGTTTTTTACAACTTTTTTTTGATAATACTTGTTTATATTGTATTCAATTCTGTTTATGTATAGTGTGTATAAAATATATTTTATTGAAATTATATTGCATGTAAAATAATTTATAATTTAGTATTATTTTGTTTCCAATATTTATTGTTCCAGTTTATTTTTTGGTTAAGCGATATTACATAATGAATAGAACTAACGTCTAGATGGTTTTGCAAAATATTATATTTATTTTGTACTGTTTATTGGAGTTTTCCATACAATATAATTGCTATTATCAATCTTCATATATTGATAAACACATATTTGATTTTCTATTTTAAATAATCTAGTATTTCAAATTTCTATAAAAGTTTAGTAAACTGTTTAATTTATCGATATTACATAGATTTATTTTCTGTTATTTAAAATTTATGACTTTCAAATAATTTTTGTTGTATATTTTCTTCTTTGTTTGAAATATTTTTTACCTACTTTCTTTTTAATTATTTATTATTCGTGCTTTATTGTAATTCATATTGGTTTATATGCATGTTCTAAAATTATTTTATCTCATTTTTTTTAATGATTTATATTATTATTTATTTATGGTGTTAATTAGCACAACTGAATTATTTTCAAATTTAAAATTCTTATCTCAGTTGAATACGTAAAAATATATAGAACATATTTTATAATTTATTATTTCATTTAACCTGTAATTTTAAAAATATCTTGACAAAAAATTTTAAACTAGCTATTACTTCAACGAGAAAATAAATTTAACTTTAATGACAAAATATATTAGTTTGTTGAAAGTTTAATAAAAACGTTGCAAGTAAATAATTGAAATATTTATAAAAAAATATTAAAATCTATTATTTTAAAATTAAAATATATAAATTCATTTCTAAATTACTATATTAAGCTCATTTTATTAAAAGTGATATTAAACAATATTTTTAATAAATTGTTAAAGATTTTTATTCGGTTGAATAACCTGATAATAATAAAGTACAAAATCGATAATCCAAAATGATACTGAAAATATACATGGTTATTTTTATGTGAAATCTATAGCTGGATATTCACTTACTACTTTTATAAAAAAGATGCTTTTTATCTATCCTTAGTGATTTCAAAAGTGCTTTTCACTATATATGATACTATATTATATACTGTATCACACACAAAACAAATATCATAAATGCTGTAAGGAAATCGATGTATAAAGATAAAAAATAATAATGAATGTGTTGATTTCAACAGAAAAAAATGTCGCCGAAAAAACTTAAAAAATGAAAATGTTTAAACTTAAAAAATTAAATATATATATGAATGTGTGTAGGTATATATGTAACTTCTTAAACATTAAACATCTATAATTTTATCTGTATTTTCGTAAAGTTGTTATTACATTATAAACTTAAATGAAAATCAGCTAAGTTGTACAGTTTGATGAAGTAAACTTTATCTATACAACACTATAAAGTAAGTACTGAAAGCCGAATATTTCCGGGATGTGAAATGTTCTAAGAACAGTTATTGAAAATTTGTTTCATTACTGGTTCAAATGAAACGTTTTCTCTTACAAGTTTTAGTATACTTGCTTTAATTCATACATGTTTTATTGTATATTTGGATGAGTATTTAATTTTATTTCCATTTATTACGTTTTTATGAGTTTTATCTATGATCTTACTTTTATTTTGTGTAAGTGTATGAATAAAGAACATTTTTATTTTTACATAGAATTTATATTTATTTATAATTGTTTTAAATAAAAAAGAATGTTTCATTTTACAACTATAATTTATAAGCATTTATGTCATTTTTATTTCTATAATTTTATTATTGATTTTTTTAACATAAACTATTTTTGAAATATTTTAAATTTGTATTATTTAAATGTTTTTCAGTATCATTGATTTTAAAGATTTTTTTTCTTTTTCTAATTAATATTTCTAGTTATTTCGAGTTATCTACAATATTAAAGACCATATTTATGTGATACTATGTGAAATTAAGTATGTATTGTCCTTGTATTTCGTGTCATAAAAATTGTCATCTTGTGTTATTTTAATATTACTAGTCCTCCAAATTATTATTTTCATTTTGGCTTTAATTTTCTTATTGACTTTAATTGTAATTTGTATATCTTTTATTGTGGACTTATTGTTACTAAAGGTCTGGGTAGTTTTTGCTACTTCAGATTTAGAATTTAATATAATAATTAATATGTAGTTAAAATATTCAAATACATATATTTGATATACTGATTAAAAAAAATTGTTATATGATTTTATTTATTTTTTTCAGATAATTCATGCGAGTACTTTGTAAATATTAAAGTAAAATCCCGATAAAAAAATTAGCTATTGATATAGAATCATTTTAAAATATAAGTGTTAGTGAATAACCACATCAAGATGTCTGGACGTGCTAGCAGTCAACGAAAGCATCGATCGCGTTCCACTACACGATTTGCGGATCTAGATAAACCGAAGAAGAAGAAGCATTTACGCGGTGCCTCTTCATTGGTCTCTATACCGAACACAATTAAGCTGTCTATGCTCAACAGTGGACTCATTTCTTTCGGTAAGTGTTTAAGTTAATTATTTTAAGGTAGAGAGAAAAAAATACGTCGTAATTTTTTAATATTATCTAGTATTATTAAGACATATGTGCAAAATGTTTTATTTATTTAATTTTGTTCAACTTATGAATTGATTTGTAATTTTGAGTAATAAGATTTTAATAATATGTATGCATTTTATTAAATTATATTAAAATAAAATATTAGAGCAAAAATGAAATATTTATAAAAATCGTTTGAGAAAGAGAAAGTTAACATTTAGTAAATTTGAATAGTAATTAGTGCCGTGAGTATGAATTTGACTTTGTGGATTAATTTGTAACTATTTTTAATAAAAATATAACGAGCTTTAATTTTTATAATGATATAAAATTAATAAAATAAAGTCTATTCTTAATGATGACTCGACTTCATTTCCAACAATACTCGTCTATTTATTTTGTGTGGTATTAAAATAAAATTCTAAGAAGAATATGACATAAAACACAATTTTAAATTGAACCTACGTTTCTAAAATTTATTTAAGTTTAATTCAATATCAAAAATTTAAAACATTACACAAGTATGATCTGTTTTAAATTATAAATGCTATAAATTTGCAAAATGGAGTTAAATAAATATTAATTTATTACATAATTTGGCATTAATCCAAAACTTATTTAGTTCTAATACATCGGTTCTTTGTTTCTGTTGATATAGGTAGAGGATTAAATAATAGAATTTATTTGAAAATATTTAAGGGAAATTTCAAATTTTTTCGGTAATCGAATTTGAAGCTTTTTAACTGAGATTTTGTTATATATGAAATTACCAAAAGATTTATTTTTAATTATAATTTAATTACAATTTATTTAAATATAATTTAATTATAATCCAAAATTTGTTCAAAGTATATTGAAAAATAATTGTTTTTATAGAGTTGTTTTATATCGTATGATTAATATTTTCAATACACATGATGAATAATTTTAATATGTTATGGTATTTTTAAACGAGATTTTTTATGTACGAAATTAATTAAAGGCCTATTTTTATTTTTCTGCATTTTTTCGTATACAAATATTGCATTATTTAAAAAAAGTTTGATGAAAGATTTAAATTAAAGAACAAGATCTATTTTCCAAAAAATGTTTTATTTTTTTGCAACGTAGTATTGTATGTAAAATGGTTTTAGTACATTACGATTTTTTAATAGATAAATTTTCGATCACATTCAATAATTTATATTGTTTTGTATTTATTTCCAAATAAAGTAATATAAAAGAATGTCGATTATATACCAATTGTGGAAAAGTATTATACTTTCGAGAGAAATTTCTTTTAATGTTAAGATTGTTTCGACGGTACGTATCTTTTAAAGAGGAGTATTAGTGTGTCAGGAATGAATTTCGTATACGAAGTTCAGTAATAGACGTGACTGATGTCACTGTTGTGAAAGTTAATGAGACCAAAAGGAATAATATAAAGTTGAACTACCAAAATGTGCTGCGAAATGCACTTAGGCCAGTAATAACAAAGGAAACGATGTCATCTTCAGTTTGAAGGTGAGTTTATTTTTTCTACGAAGTTGCGTGTTTGCGTACTATATGTGCGATAGTCAATATGTTACTTAATAAAAAACAGAATGGTTATATATACGAGTTTTTCGAATGATTGCTAGAATTTTTTCAGAAGAGAATATTTGAAATTGGATTTTAAATTTAAATATTTGAGTTTATTAAGGATGGTTTTTTATAAAATATATTTTTACAGATATTTTATTTTATAAAAACAGATAAATCTACAGAGGAATGATATTTTCATAGCATATTTAATTTTAGTTAGTTTAGATAAATGACAGTATACTGACGAACACTAACTTTTTTGAGTAAATGTGTAAAAATATTGATTTATATAAATTATTTGTTCTATTTGATGTTTTTTTTGTCTATCATAGAAAATATAAATAAATATGGAAGGAAGTTTTATTTTTACAGGATCTTATTTTAGTTTATATTAAGTGCGAAAAATATTTTTGGGGACGAAATTTCATAGATTTAATTCTAACTCTGTAGCAAAATACGAAATAATTGTTAGAAATATTGTAAGACAAGATTATATCAAATATTTATTGTATATAATTTATTTTATTTATCGGTTTTAAATTATCATTCCTTATCATATTCATCAATTATGTATTGATTAAAGTTCAAGAAATTATATCAATATGGTATGTTTTATATGCATTATATTTTTTAAAAAAATATTACTGTATATATTTTACAGTCTATATATAATTTAATAATGATTATATTAAAAAATGAAAATGCAGTATTACTAAATTTTTTTAGAAATTATCGTACTGGTATTTGAAAATCAAATCAAATTGTATTAGTAGATAATTAATTTAATTGTTGTCAATTAACTATAAACTACATTAGAGATAAAATGTGAGATTCATGATACGAAACAATGATTAAATCTATAAAGCTTATCGAGAATAGAATGTGTTAGATAATTGTAGCAAATTTGTATCTATACAGTTAATTCTATCATTTATGATTGAATGAATTGTTAGTAAATAAAATAGGAACATGTCACATATAACTAATTAAAATGGATGAAATTAATGAGTTATATTTATATTAAAAATATTTTTCAAATCTTGCAAAACGTTTAAAATTATATATATATATATATAAATTATTTTGTTTTATTATGATAATTTTAAAATTATTTTTATATATACATATATTAATAAATATTTCTTTATAATTAATTTGATTAAAAACTATGTTGATCATTAATAATAATAACGTTATTAGATTGATGTTGAATTACATATTTTATTATTTTTTAATAAGAAAATCGTCTCGAGTACGTAATTAGTTTTTATATTGAAAATGTTATAGAAATAATTAAATTATTTAAAATTTTTTTCGTTCGAAATTGAAAACAACATGAATCACTCGACTATTAAGTGCAACACTTTGTAGTAGCGTTCAATAATTATTTATTTTTTTAGTTTAGCATTTCACTATTCATGCCAAGTACAGTATTACAAAAGCGAACAGTATGTGATTATAGAACATTCTTATAACATTTTGTAGTGTTTGAGAAATGAACACTTTCTGAAAAAATAAATTAGCTACATCAAATTAATTATATATTTTTATTTTTTTTTTATTTCTTATACTAATTATTTTTTCACTTTATTATTTATGAAATGAAAATTATTGTATATTTTGTACGAATTGTGATTTTATAAAAAATATCTACGTAATTAATTAATTTAAAAATAAACATATTTTTTATAGTAATTTCATGAAAACTTTGTTAATCTTAGAATAAAAAAGTATGTTTCATTTAAAATATATAAATCTATTTTGAATGTATTGCACATATTTTATAGAAATGTTTTTCATCTTGAAACTTTTCATATTTATAGTAACTCTTTTCTATTCAGTAAAAAAATATTAGAAATTGAATTATAACTTATAATTTTATTTTACGATCTATAATTTTAAAAACGTTTGTGCTACATAATTTGTATGAAAAAAATGGTTAATTTGATTTTAATCATGATATATTGTTTTACAGAAGTTTACCAATTTGTAACATATGTGAATAATGCTATCTGTACTTTTCCGTCCATACGCAAAATGTTGTTTTCTGTGAATGTAGTGAGTGAATATTACATACAAAAAACAGTGTAATTATTATCAGGTGTATAATAATAGATTTTTCATTTAAACTATATTTTTTGCATAAAACGTGATAATATTTACATATACATATACATATATATATATATATATATATATATATATATATATATAAAATTTTAAAATATTCAGATTCGACTAACAACTCAACTATATTGACATGTATTCAGTAAGTTTATTATAAAATTTTTCGTTCATTTTTCATACAAGCATATTATTTAACCAGCACTATGAATATTTCAATTTTTTTTTAAATTCCAATATAAAATTATCAAGCCGTCAATTATATTGATTGATTAATGTACCATTCGACAATACTGAAAATTTTATGTGAATAGTCATTGATTTTACATCGAAGCAATTCAAAACCCAATTAACGTATGCGTTGTTATCTGAGGTTTCACGAACCAAAGCTCTATATGTGTTATAATTAAGCTTTGGAATTGATTTAATTCAAACGGATACTTGTTTAATTTCGTATATCTTACGAATAGGTGCTAAATTTCATTATACAAATGTCAATATTGTATTATTTTAAAAAGTTCTCTATACATTGAAAAAAAAATAATTCAATTTATAAATAGTTTTATTTTTTAAATTAAAATTTATGAAATACAGGCTATTTATTTTTAATCTAATATTTGTTCTAATAATATATACACATATAAATTATTATTGTAATATTTGATTGAAATTTTAATTTTTTTCATAAACATGAAATTTATTATTTTTTTTAAACGTTTTATTATTTGTAAAAAATTCTAAATACTTTCAAGTAATTGATTTTGTAGAAAATAAATAGCATTTGAAAGAAATATTTTATTAAATTGACAAATAAAGATTATACACACACACATATTTATATATATATTACTAAGTAAAATAAAATACATGACCTAAGCATCGTGTAAACATGATGTTTGTTCATCGACAATGTGTCGGATGGCTGCATTTCAGCGTTGTTGTTCAATGTGGTTATTTCATCATTAGTCAATGGACATGTGGCGTCAGTTAAGAGACGCCACATGTTGTTATATCAAAATATATGATAAGTCATTCAGTATTTATTAAGATACGTCTAGAAATAAATATGTGTTAAACGAAACACGATTCAAATTTTTTAGGAAATTCTTTAAATTTTTGAGAAAGACAAGATTAAATTATAGACAGATGAAAATATTAAAATAAAATAATAAAATCTTGTATACTTTTTAATATATATATAGCTTTTTTAACTTTGTTATATTATGAATTTGTATTACAGGAATTGTTCTAAAATAAAATAATAAAATTATACCATACATTTTCAACTTTTTGGGAATAGTAGCTAATTTATTTATAAAATAAAAGAATCATTCCTCTATGTTGTAATATTTAGTAAAAAGGTTTAATAAATATTTATTATTTCTTTTTTTCTGTTGATATGCATTTTAGTAGCCAAAAAATGATCTGAACTATTTTTTATGAAAAAATAAAAAAAACATAATATAACAGAGGTATTGGAAAATTTTCTCGATTTAAAGTTTTACAATATAGTTGTATACTAGAAATAATAACTTTCAATGAACTACATATATATATATATATATATATATATATATATATATATATATATATATATATATATATATATATAAATATTATGTGTGAATTTATATTGTGTATAATTTGAAGAGTATTTTCATAAAACTTGTAATTATTAATTTAACAGACGTGCACATTGCAATTGCATTATAGTAGTTGAAACAATACTTGAAAATAATTGCTCTGTGTTAAACAATATGTTATTAGAGTAAGATTAATGGCTGTTTGTTTTGAATAGAGTTGTATAGATAACAAAGAAAAAGTCTACCTAAATGGTTCTAATGTGCCTTTTGTAAATTCTGTACGACGTAAAGGTACGTTACATACTAGTATTGTATTCGTTGAAGCGTTCACTATGTAGTTCGGGTTAACGATCATCACTATAGTTATAAATACGCTGTTTTAATTAATCTGTAAACTTTTTTTTAGAAAAAAAATACGCATACATGATAAGTAATTTAAAGGAAATGAAATAAATAACAATAGAAATTTGTTATATACTAAGCTGTTGTAAATATATAAATTGATTATTTAAAATAATAATGCAGTAAGTATTTACACTGAAATATTATTTATCTTTGATACAAAAATACTTGACATAGATAACAATAAAATTAGGATTTTTCTATTTTTGTAACAAAAATTATAAAAGGATGATTTTTATGGTTAAAATTTTTAAGATAAAAAACACCATAATAAAAATATTTCAAAATTTTATTTTAATATTCTCTCTCTCTCTCTCTCTCTCTCTATATATATATATATATATAGTTTTTGCGAGCTATTGAAGTATTGAAATATTGTAACATCTAAGACTGAAGGCATATATGAGCTTTTTGAAATTAGTTCGACTTTTTCTTCTAACTTTATAGATATTCTTTGATGTTGTACTTAATGGACATAAAATGATATAAGATGTTTCTATGACTTATTCAAAGTTATCATATATGAGAACGAACATTGGATTATTTAACATTGACTTTTTCAGTCTTTGAATCTTGCAACTTCTGTAACTTTAGTTTCTATGTCGAATCAAATGAAGTAAATAACTACAGACATGATGTAACTATATTATTGTTATAAGGTTTCTTTGTCTATAGTATAGTATATAATTTTACATTTATTTCTCTAATGTCTTCAAATAACATAGGTGATTTTTATTCATATTCAGTAGACGTTAAAGATTTGATATAAGTATAGAAAATTCATAAAAAGTTCATTTGATATATCATTTGGAAACATAATTTTATAACAAGTACTTAATTTTTTTTCTATTTCTAAAAAAGCATATATCAGATATTTTTTCAAACATTGTATTTTGTACCATGATGTCTGGGTAATAATATAGTTTTTTCCATTTAACTAAAGTTCGTCTAATACTGGTTTTAGTGTTTAATTAACTAATTATTATAATACTTTCGATATGAAATAACGTCTTTATATAGTAAATTAATTTATTTACATATCAATAAATTGAATAAGTAAACATTTAATTTACGATATGTTAAAGAATTGAATTTATATCAATTCTTATAGTTAACATAAAATGATAATTTGAGATAGGTATATGATATTTTCTAATTATTTTTTTTAACAATTTTCTAATCATTGTAGACATTAAAAAGTATTTTGTAAATAATTTATAGAGATGAAAATTTTGCAATAAATATAAATAAAAAAGATGAATAACACTTATAAGATTTATTTTTTTAATATTAAAATAATAAAATTTATGTATATATAAAAAGTGAAAGATTTAATTTCGAAAATTGTGAATATTTTTTTACAATATTATATACTTTTTATATTAAAAAAGAATTTATACTATTATTATAAATTTATTTCAGTATTAGTTGGTAATTGTATATAGTCATAAATTAAGCAATATGGCTAAGTGACTTTTATACAAATCATCTATTTCAATATACTAGGATTTTATAGAAGTGTACAGATTTATTGTTAATTGTATTTGTTAATGTGCATTACGACCGTCAAGACATTATATTGCCAGTAAATGAAATTATCTTTTGTTATTTGAAAATGAAAGCTAAATATTTTGTTTAAACTACTTAATTTTTGCATGCGATAAAATGACTATAAGGTTATATAAATGAAAGATATTCTAAAATCATTAATAATAACATGTATAAAGTCTCTTAACATGTACAATTTTGTACAATACAAATATATTGTTAAATAACGTTTACCACTATTTATTTTTATTTAAGGTATTACGTATTTACTTTTACATTTTCTTGTTGTCCGATTGAATTACTCATATTAATAACTGAATAGAATAATTGGTGACACATTCATTATATGAAATAATAAGTGACAGATCTGTCTTTCAATATCGATAATCTGTCAGAAACACCCACGGTGCTATTCAACAAAGCATTAATCATAATTATAAAGCTGTTTTGATGAATATTAGTCAACGATGTGTTGAGAAGTGAACTTTAAATCTATATATGTATAGACGAATAAATAAACAAATATATATATATATATATATATATATATATATAATATATATATATATATATATATATATATATATATATATATATATATATATATATGCATGTATGTGTTTTTGTTTAAGCAGTGTTTTGAATTATGTTTTGTTAGTTTAAAATGTGCAAGTACTTAAAATAACAATTAAATTATACATATAATGTTGTTTAACAATTAAATTATACATATAATGTTGTTATTTTTAAAAATTATGTTTTATAAAATTAAAGAAAAATATAAATTAAAAAATATATATTTGAAAAATAAATCAAAACAAATATTACTTCGAACTGTTTTTGTCTCCTGTATTTACAAAAAAACTTTATGGTATTAATTGCCGCCTTCTTATATTATATAAATATATCTGTTGTTATTATAAATAAAAAATACATAATCTCAATAAGTACTAAAAATAATAAAAAGAAATCAGTTTATTGCTTTATATTTTCTTTTTTATCTTTTATATATTTTTACTTTATAATTGGGAGTTTTTGCTTATTAACAATTCATTTCTTTATTTTATAGAAACTTTTTCTTCGTATCTGTCTTTGTAATATATATATATATATATATATATATATATATATATATATATTTATATTTATAAATTATTGTTTGGGAACTCCGAGGTATAAAACATTGAGAAAAGATAGGTAGATAGACGGAATAGAAACATAAGAAAATATGTCATGGTGGAATAGATGAGAAAGCAATTGACTTATCGGAAGTAGAAAGTTCTTGTAGATGCTTTTCTCCAATAGTAGATAGAAGGAGGCTATACGAGGTCAGACAATTAAGTAATGCGACCGATTTTTTTTCTCGGCCTGTGGTAACACTGCGAACCTGTAACTCCGCCACCGTAATAGCAGATTGAGCGACTCTCTCTCTTATTGTGTTGATTGAGACCTTGGACTGTCTTTTGGACCTGCTGTTTCAACTCCGTCTTGGCTGTGCCTCTTTGGCCGACTCCTGCGTCTTGACAGCCTGTCTTACCGTCTCTTGTTTACCTGTTTTGTAAGACCTTGACTGCCTGCGCGAGTAGTGCATGTCACGAAAATGGAACAGAGAAATTGAATGAACATCGCTCAAGATTGTTCTGTGTCGAGCAGGTTGAAAGTGATCCTACTCTCGTACCATGTGTCAACTCTGAATTCACCTTTAAACCTTATGTGAATTTTGAGAATTCACCTTTAAACCTTATGTGAATTTTCATCTTTATCAGCTTCATTTATATGTTCACCTCCTTATGTGAATTTTCATCTTTATCAGATTTATCAGAATTCACCTTTAAACCTTATGTGAATTTTCATCTTTATCAGCTCCATTTATATGAATTCTTTAAACCTGATGTGAATTTGGTTCTTTATCAATATGACCCTTGAAACTAAACGACAAAGCCAACAGTGGCTGTCCCTTTAAACCTGATGTAAAATTTCACAAGCACCAAGGCCAAAAAAAAGGCGAGAATGAGCAAGTCCAAAGTGAAACCATGTTGATTTGCTTCTTCGACAGCAAAAGGGAAAAGGTGTTCACAAAAGAGTTCGTTTTGACCACCTGGACAAACCGTAAATCAAGTATTCTACCGCAATGTGCTCGAAAAATTACGAAAAAAAAGGGTGCTCAGAGTGCGTCCAGAGATCGCGAAGACTTGTATCTGCAAGTTCAGGATATAAGTGCTCCTGTCACAGTGCGTTCAGTGTCTCTCAGTTTTTGGCGTCTAAAGGCATCGCAACGTTACCACAACCGCCCTATTCACCGGACATGTCACCCTGCGACTTTTTCCTATTCCCCATATGAAAAAAATTCCGTCATAAAGTACAAAAAGGTCGACATTTTGACTCCGTTGAAGATATCCAAGAATCTGTGACGAGGGTACTCGGAGAGGTCCCACAAGAAGTGTTCCAGAATTGTTATGAAAACTGGAAAACTCGCTGGAATAAGTGTATAGATGCGGGAGGGGACTACTTTGAAGGGGATCGCAGCGATGTACCTTAATTTTTAAATATACTCGATTTTTGAATTTTGTCGCATTACTTAATTGTCTGACCTCGTATATAAGTTATATAAAGATGTTTTTGACGTAAATATGTAAATTAAAATATCAGATGTTTCATTTTTAACATTTATGCTAGTTTATCTTTTCATTGAAATTCTATTTCAGTAAAAAAATATTTTATGTTTGATATTAGTTATTTATCTCTCTCTCTCTCTTTTTATTTTGATATATATATATATATATATATATATATATATATATGTGTGTGTGTGTGTGTGTATGTACGAAATTTATTACGAAAGTTTTAGTTTTTGAAGCAATAAAAGTTCTACGATAGTGTAAGATCATAATTTTATTATTCATCACATTACTAAATAATAAAATAATTATGAGAAAAGTATTATTTTTATCTGTTTAATTTTGTTTTGTTCGAATATAACTTAATAAAAATATAATAAGTTATTGTTTGTCAATTACAAGAATTGTTTTTATAAATATAAGTAGGAAAAATGTGAAAAGAAAACGTTTTCGTATTATTTTTTTCCGAATAAATATCAAATTGTAGTAAAATATATTCTCACGGTATAAATCATTTTAAGGATAAATTATTAAACTTTTATAATGGTACATGATCAGAAAACTGTTTCAAGTAACAAATTCTAAAAACATTTATTTTGTAAAAAAAATCGAACTAGAACTAACGAATAACATATCAGCAGTTCTCGTATACAATATTGCAAATAAGTGCACCAGCTGTGCATTCAGTTCAGCATAGTCGTTAGTAAATGTGGAAAGTTTGTATGCTTTGAGTGGTTCACAATTTGCTGACATGTAAAAAATACGTGTTGGGAAAGAGTGTTAGAAGCAATGAAAATATTCGAATACAAAAATTATAAGCAAATAAATTCTATTACTACAAAAAATATTCTTATGACGAAGAGATTTTCTTCTTATTAAGAAAATTGTTGTTTTTGTTTTAATAATTGAACAGTTGAAATTGATTTTATCTAAAAAATACATGATGTATGTTTCTATATTAAAAAAATTAATAATTTTAGAGAAAAAATCAATAAATTTACAATGATTAAAATTTAATAAAAAAGTATAAGACTTTTAATACAAATATCAAAAGAATGGTGGTTGATTCGTTATAATAATTTTTTAAAAAAGTTTTCCTTTAACACTAAACCTACCGATATTTCATGTATACCTATTTCTACCACAGCGGATCAAATGATCCGTCTTCAAAAAGTCATATTTTACGAGATATGTATAACACAAATACACGCGTTTTTTATTTCAACTAATTTTATTCAACGTCAGTTTTAATCAGCAATGATACGAATGTCGATGAGAATATTGAATTTTAGACAACAGTTAAATCATTTTCATCGTCTTAGAATCGCAAAACGTGTTTTTGTTGATGTAAGTACATCCCCGTTCATTCACTGCTGCGCCTCTCATTGAAGCCACGCGTTCTGTCAGCCAAATAAGATGCTGGGTAGTTGCATGCCCTTCCCGGAAACCAAACTGCTCGTCGATCATGATCCCGCAAGCGGAAACATGATCGAGTACCCTCCTGAACAGAGTTCTCTCGAACACCTTGCTCAGGTTGGAGAGCAGTGAGATGGGACGGTAGTTCACGGCGAAACTCAACGGCTTGTCAATCATCGGAATTGCGATTTTTTTGCCAAATTTTCAATTTTAGGGGAAATGATTCGTCTGAATGATTGCGTTAGAAATGTTTGTCAAAAGGACAATCCTGCACGCAGAAGACGTTTCAGTGCAACGTTGCTGTCTTTGTCACTCGTTACTCTTATCTCTTCTAATTTGCAAATGGCCGCACTATATAAATGCCAATCTTCGGAATCGCGATTAATTGTAAAGTTTTCAGTTTCAGTATATATATATATATAAAATATTAATTGTGTGTGTTGCCATGCCAACTGGCCACTCCCATTTCATGATGGTCGCTGATGACGTCACCAGCGGCCATCATGAAAAGGGAGTTTGGTCAAACTCATTTTTCATGATGGCCGCTGGTGACGTCACCAGCGGCCATCATGGAACGGGAGTGGCCAGTTGGCATGGCAACATATATATATATATATATCTGAAACTGAAAATTTTACAAAATAATCGCGATACCGAAGATTGGCATTTGTATAACGTTTAAATAACGGTTCTAATTTGTATATTTATTTGATTAAAAAATGAGTAAAAATAAAAGAACAAAATTCCAATTTATTCTTGAATTTAGAAATAAACAATATGCAAACCTTATTTATGTTCAGCGCATATTTTGCAAATGATTGAGTCCTGGAAGGCACATTCGCCACATACATATTTTTCACATTTGAGATAGAGTTTTGTAGTTTTGTTTTCTTTGCAATATCTTATTTGGAATTTTTTCCTCACACATGAAACTAAACCTGAATTTGTTGACGTTTCATGTACATCTTCTCGGTTTTTTTCTGCGCATCTTGAAAATCTTCAGCAAGTTCTTCAGCTAATTTGAATAAAAATTGCTGCCAAGAATTGTTTCCCTGGTTACTTCTTTATATAACAACCAAGAGTTTATTCTGGCTAGATCAAGAATATTGAAGAACACCTGCAAAGGCCATCTTTGACATTTTGATTTCACTGAGTATTTTCTTGGCATCTGATCCAAAATGTCTACACCGAATTTAGTGCTATTAAATAATTTGTTCGTTTCATGTGTATGTCTATCATTTTTTTCAATTTGTATAAATTGATGCATTGAGCTTAGTAAAAGCACTTTTTATTTGGCTTACTTTCATAAACTGTAAATGTACAATGATTCGATTGATACAGTTTTGTGGAGAAGCGTGGCATACCATTTTTCGCCCGCTTTGCGAATTCTGGCAATTCTTTTTTATTTCCACGGATGGTTCCAACGATAGAGGTTTTTTCCATCTAGTAATTTCGCAGCTGATGTGCTCGTAAAAAAATATCAGTGGTGAGACGGACCTTCCATATCTTGTAAACGGTTCTATTAGTTTTAGAACAACGAACTCTCCAAGCGGAATTGAAGATTCTCTGTTTTCATCTTTTTCCAAATATGGAAATCTATTTATAACGTATTTGGTGCGACGGGTCAAATGACCCGTCGCGGTATGTAGGCCCAATTACATACATTTCTCGGTAAAAAAATAAACAAGAGAGAAATAAATATTGAAAAATATATTGTATGTAAATTATATTAAAAGTCAACCGGCGATGTGATAACGTTTTATGTATGAAATTTTTTAAAAAATATTAAAAAGAGTCATTTGATTCGTCGTGGTAGGTTTAGTGTTAAAATAATTAAAAAAAAATTATTTCTATATTTTATCAGTATTTAAAAGAGATTTCAATATGATTTTTCTAAGAAAAAGAGGGCCATTTTTTAAATTATATATATATATATATATATATATATATATAATTCCTAAAGTTGAACTTGGACATAAGGTAGATACAACAATCTTTTAAAAACATAACTGTCACGGAACTCTGACAAGAAAAAGCCTTACTGGATTAGTATTGTCAGAAAAGTCAAGGTCTTATAAAGACTACAGTGCCGAAGATAATGTTGATGACGATGATTATATACATATATATATATATATTTAAAAAATATTTTCGTTTTAAACAGTGAAGTTTTTCCGGTCTTATTATGTTAAAGAATGCTAATATAAGAACTTAAATTGTATTTTAGTAGAAAAACTTGTGTAATATGTAAATTATTTATTCTATTAAAAAGAAGAAAATATTTCATTTGGAATTTTAATATGTATTTCATCTTTTTAGTATGTATGAATATTATATATATATATATATATATATATATATATATATATATATATATATATGTATATATTTTTCATATATACTTATTTATTATTACTTTCTTCTATCAATTTATTGTCAGGTAAAAACATTGTCAAAATACACTTGAATAAATAATTCAGAGTTTTATCACGCCTCTATATATTTTTTTCTAATTTTTGTATTTTTAAGTTTTCATTAATTTTCATCTATCGGGTGTCTGGACATTATTCATTTTTAAAATTTATAATTATTATTACAGTTACAAAGTTTTGATTTTGTAAAAGGTTATAAAATGTTATATTTTATGTTTATTTTACTTTATTTGTTACAGCCTGTAAATATATATATATATATATATATATATAATATATATATAAGCCCTCGCAGAAACACACACACACACACACACACATATATATATATATATTTATATGTATGTGTGTGTGTTTCTGCTAGCGCTCGTGTACTAGTGTGTTGTGTGTGTAACATCAAAAATTGTTGTGAGTTATCAAGACTGTACGTACTTTCTTTGATCTAAAAAGTGTTGTATACATATTTATATATATATATATATATATATATATATATATATATATATATATATATATATATATATAAATGGTATGTAATATAATTGCTGAAGATTTTTGTAGTCTTTTTTTTGAAAAAGAAACATCAAATTCATACAATATTCATATTGATTTTATCGATTGTGGTAATCAGTCATTGGAAATGTTTTTTTTACGGAATCGTAAAATTGTGTACGTAGTCATTAGTACTATTTAAAACTGTTTAATTGGTAAAACTGAAATTTAAAAACGTAGGAAGTCATTATAATTTTCTTTCTTTTTGAGAAATACAAATGTTAGTTTCTTTTACAAATGTAGTTTTTGGTAGAATAAAATAGATATAATAATTGTCAATAAAATAACCAGTTGTTTGGCTATTGTCTGAATTATTATAAATTCTATTGTGTATTATATTCTATCAGTTATTTAGATAACGTTTGCTTCTTCAATATTTTTTTTATCTTTATTAACATATAAGTATTGTATAAATTATGTATAAACATATAAATATTGTGTAATAAGTATATAGATGTATTTTGTTATGAAAGTATAATGAATACAATAGTAGATGTTTTTTATTCTAATTTACAAAATGATGTTTCGATTATCTAAGCATATGCTACTTAATTTTAAATAGAAAATAAAAATGAACGAACCGTTAAATGAAACTATAAAAAAAACGTATTTTTAAACAGATAAAAATAACTATCACATTTGTTTCTATATTTACATGCATTCAAGTAAATTCTTGTGTAATTGTTTACTAAGTTCCATAAAATATTTTTCTACTTTATTGTCAAGAATATAATGTTTTAATATTTACAGAAATGTTTCATGGTTTTATTTTATTTTAAAATGTGAAAATGAAATTTAATATCTGTAAAATAGGATATTTTGTAGCTGACATATTACGTCAAACGATTTTAATTGAAAAATGTTATTTCATATTTTTTGTTGATTGGAAAAACGATTATATAGAATTGCTTTATAATAGTATGATATATATATATATATATATATATATATAAATAAATGCCTGTGTGTTTGTGAAAGAGTTGTTTAGTAATAATAACAGTTGTGTCTTTGCTTTTCTCAATTAAAACCTTTCCATGCGTTTTTATAAACGATTATGACGTCAATTGTATAATTAATATAATTTTAAATCAAATTAAGGGATTTTTCATTAAAAAAAATGAGAAAATTGACATAAAAGTGTTTTGAAATTTTATGATAAATGTTCTTACTGTTATAAATATTTTTCTTTTTTTTTTTTTAAATACTTAATATTTATTTAAGACTGGTTGTTAAATATATAAGTTTTTTTTTAAATATGTTTTAAATAAAATTTATTTATATATACTTTTTAAAAAGGTAATATATAAAAAAGAGTAACATTATATATATATATATATAATAAATTTAAATTTTAATAGTTTAATTAAAATTTCTTTTTTATATCATATTAGTATGTTTTACTCTTTTATCGTTTGTAAATTTTCAGTTCTTTAAATGTCACATATTATTTGTTAACAAGATTATTTTGAACTAATCACATTTTATTTTTGTGTACTTGTGAAAATGTACGCTTTACGTAAATGTATTATCGAATGTACAACGTTGAATGCTCTCATTTAATTCTTGAAGATGATCTGTAGATGACCTCTAGTACGTTGAACGCATCATTGCGTGTTTATATAGATGATGATATCGCGTGGTAGTAGAACTTTAGGAGATGTTCAATTTCCTTGCGAATGTATGCTTTTAAATCATTTACGCTGTATAGATATGTCACAACCAAATTGTTCTTTAGACGTCCTTGAAAGAAAAAAATTAGATTAAATGAATAAGAAAACATATTTACATTTTAATGGAAATATCGTGAAAACTGAATATGTATATTAAAATAGTTTAGATTATTACTTTTTGTAACCATTAAGTTTTATTTAAATAAAAGAGAATTATTGATCTTTCTTGTGTTAATATATTTTAATGTTATAAGTAATGAGAAATACATAATTATTAGTAATTAATAATAATAATACTTTAAACAATTAATCGCATTTACATTCGACATTTTTTTAATCTAATTTAGATTAAAAATACTGATATAAATTGATGTAAACAGTTACATATATTCGTTTTAAGATATAAATAAATTTACATACATATATTTATTTTTACAATTTAAAAAACAGCTAACAACATATCAATTAATCACTCATTAAAAATAAAAATCTCATTTATATTTTAATTACGAGCAATTTAAAAATACAAATACGTATATTAAATAAGTGATAATTTTAATGAGAAAATAAAACAGAATTTAATTAAACCATCGGCTCGTAATGAATAATGCTTCTCCCTCTTGGTAAACCAAGCTGCATTCGTTAGAACTGATATCCATTACTTTTGGGGTAGTTAATAGGTTCGTTAATAATTTATTATATATATAAATGTTTATTCAATCTCGTGGAATGGGATTTTTTATAATTTTCTTAGATTTACACTTAATGTGTGAAAGTGATTTTAAGGCTTTATTTGTTCTTTAAATTTCATTCGTATCTTATAATATATAATTTTTATTTGTTTCGACAATTCAATATATATATATATATATATATATATATATATATATATATATATATAAATGGTTAGCAAATAGTTTTTAATTATGCAGACATTTTTTTAACAGATTTATTTAGTTAAACATAACTACTTATACATTTATCTTTCTAATAGATCATCCTTCAATTTTACAGAAATCGATAAATAATAATGGTAGATACCACAAGTTTTTATCTGAGTACATTTTTACCCGTATTTAAACTACGTTCTTCTTTAACTCTTAAAACAAGTAAGAAGTAAAAACTTTTTACGTTAAAAAGGCGAATAAATAAAAGTGTGTAAGAGTAGTACGTTTCAAATTGATCTCTAACAAAAAAATATGATAGTAGGGAAATTCAAATTCAACAAATATTGAAAAGTAAACAAAACTTCACATAAAATGGTTTCCTAACGGGAATAACTAGTTCGAATGTGGTCAGATATTTAAAAATAATGAGCTTTGTTTGCTTATAATATGTCAATAAATAACAGTGCCTTTTTTTGAAAATAGACTTTGTAACTAGTTAGTGATATTAAAAATGTATTATATTTTCATTTTAGTTTATTTAAAAAAATTTAAAGTTCACAATTAATACTGATTTATTTTATTTACAGTATATATATATATATATATATATATATATATATATATATATATATAATTGTTTTTAAAAATAAGTAAATGAAATTTGAAAGAAAATTCAGTAACTTATTTATAAATAAAATTAAGTTATGAACAGTGCAAATACATCTAAAGAAGTTTTATTGGTTTCTATAAATATTCATTTTCGTTCAAGTTATGAAAAATACTTTTAATATGATGCAAACTAACTTTAGCTTCTCAACAACAAACGACTTGAGAGATGTCAGAATATTTCTTATTAAATTTTCGAAATCGTATTATTTGAGTTAAAAACAAACAAACCTGCATATAATTTGAATACAAATGAAATATTGTTCAATAATTAAACGAAAAAGATTTTCAATAAGATTCTTAATATCGTATTAAATATTTTATGGATTTATTTATTAATAATACAATAAGTACATTTTCATTTAGTCGATGAAATTGTTGTTAAATTTAATGTTTTATTTATTTTAATTGATTGAATATTATTTGATTAGGAAATATTACATGTAAAATTTGTTTAAATTTCTTTTCTATTTTACTCATATTTATTAAGTTTGCATATTATATTCCGTTACTTAATGTGAAATAGACAATTTCGTATTCTTGAGAAGGTTTCGAATAAAATTGTCTGTAAATGTCACTTGTTATTTGTCAAATTAAATTGTAAAACGTATTCAAAATTAAGTACTTGTCATTTTGTCGGTGAATTTAATTTAATGTAGATTGTAATAAAGTGGACAATGGAACATAGTTAAATTCATCTAATGTTCTCACATGTATTTAAATTTAAACACAATGTCATATAAGCAATTTGAAATATTATAAGAGGATTTAAGGAAGACTAAACTGTTGATTAGTGCCAAAAAATTAATTAGGAGACATAAACCTTCTACACGACTTGAAGAAGTGATTGATAAAGATTAATTGTTTTTTTTCTAAGTTTGGTACATACTAAACAACATGAGACATTGTTGAAAAATTAAATGATTATTAAATAATTTTGGTATTTTTATTTTATATTGAGAATACAAAAGTTGGGTAAATAAGTTACTTATGAATTAATGGATATATACAAAGCCAGATGGTTGTAAAAATTTTTTTCTTGCATTAGTATAGAAATAATTTTTTTGGACATAGTTGTAATTATTAATGAGAAATTTATCATATAAAAATAAATGTATCAGCGAAATCAAACGACGAAGTAATGTTTTTGTTTAGAGAAAATTAAACAATGTTTGATAATTTGTAATGACTGTCTAATATTATTTATTAAAATAGGTACAAATAATTAATTTGCAATATGCCAGTAATTGCAAAAAACTTACGAGACGTAGTCCATAGTAATCAATAGACTTAATGACATACTACTCCATGACAAAGCTTTGTTACAAGTAACAATAACACGGTTGATTGAGATAAATAACTCAATAGCAAGGGTTGTTCTGAAACAAGGATATCAGCTATCGTACATTCCTTTTCTTGGTTTATTTTTAAAAAGAAATAGAGAATTATTTTGGTTATTAAGGTTAATGATAAGCAGAAATTTTATAAATAATCAGAAAATAAATACATACATACATATATATATATATATATATATATATATATATATATATATATATGTATATATAAATGTATAATATATTAAATTATGAGATATTTATAGAAGTATTTATTGTATTGAAAAAAGATATTTAAATTTATTGTTAAAATATACACATATTAATTAATTTTATTTCGAATTTTTCTATTCTTATTATATTTGTGTATTTGGCTGTAGATTATTTTATAAACTCTAAGAATGCTTCATCGTGGAAAATAAATTGAATTAAAAGGAATAAAAATAATGATGAAAAATACAATATATATTTTTTATTTATTTTATATTGTCAAGATATGAGCAACAAACCTGTTAATTTCCTCGGGGATAATAGTTTACATAATGCAATTCATTCTAGGTTCGTACGAATAATTTAAGATTTTAATTCAAATTAGGCTCTTACATTTCAATGTAGTGTATAATATTTATGAATAAATTAAATTATATATCCTACTTTCTAAACAGAAATATTTATAGTGGAATTTATTTGCATATATTTAATATATTTGTCATCAATATTATGAATATTCTTTTTAAAAACTTGAATTATTTTTGTCGAAAAATATTTATTTATGGAACAAGTTGAAATGGCATTTGGAAAATAAAATGCATTAAAAAAATAAAACTGATATATATGTTTATACACAATTATAATTGTTATTGTAGTTTCTTTTTTTCGATTACTGGATAAAGGATTAAGAATTTTTAAATGAACGATTTAATGTCTTTCACTTCCATTATATATATATATATATATATATATATATAAAATATTAGTTTTATTCATGAAGTGTTTTAATATTTGCATATGAACATTCCATTTTACAGTAAATATCAACTTTTTTCAATTCTTTTTTTTATAATTAAGAGTTGTTTTTTTATTATATTTTTGTGTCATTAAGTAATATTGTTATTTTTGTGTCATTAAAAATTTCACATTAATTATATACTTTTGTACCAATTTATACTTTTTAAATTTATAATATTTTATCTTTGTATTTGTAAGAAAAATGATTAAATGGAATAAATCTTATATGAATTTATTGAAGAAAAAAATTCAAATATATAAACGAACATAGATAATATTCTAAATTCAAAGTAAGAGAATGTCTAAATTTTAAATCAATGGAAATATACAAGTCTTAATACAAAAAACGATAGTACAGTGTTGTCGGATTACAGTAATATTTTACGTGAACTGTAGTCGAAAATGGAATATTAGAATTAGGCGGAGTTAATCAAATTACTTTGCATAAGCTTCGAAAAGTTTTCACACTACGTAGTTGGTTATATGAATTTCACTGTTAGTACCTAAATTGTATTCATTACTATCCTAAATTCAATAAAAATATAATTCGATATAAATTCTTTGTTTAGTAGTCTTAGTTAATTATATTATTTTAAAATTTAATTTTTTGTACCATATTAAATTTTATTACTATATTAATTTTTTTTAAAAAATAAATAATACATTAGTTTATAAATATATTATAAATATAATATATATATATATATATATATATATATATATATATATATATATATATATATATATATATATTAGTTAAAAAACGAAAAAGGTACAAGTAAAATGATATTTTTCCAAGAAAAATAACCACAAAAACAATTATTTAATAAATTAGTGATTTTATAACTTTCCACTAATTTTATTTTAATAAAATAAGAAGATAACATATTTCAAATAAATGAATTAACAAAACTATTTTTGATATTATTGTACAGTTAAAATAATTTTAAATTGTTGGAATAAAAATAAAACATTTAAATTGAGTTGTTAGAAATTATTTTTTGCTTTATTGCATTTTATTTAGAATTTTAATTCAGAGAAAAAAATGTTAAAATTTTACTCTCTTTATGGTTACTATTCCAGCCTTTTTTTAAAAAAGAACGTATATAAATTATTTATTATATATTGTCTATATATTTACTGACAGTGGAAAAAATCTATAAAAATTTTTATTTTCTCGTACAATATTTATTTAATACAATAAGTTTACTTTGAAATTCGTCAGATATTTTTAATTTGTCTATAAATTGGTTTTTAAATATAACTAGGTTTTTATTTGTTCTGTGCTTTCTATATATCTACTGACTGTTGAAAAAAGTCTACACAATTTTTTATTTCATTACTGAATATTTGTTTAGTGAAATTAGTTTACTTAGAAAATTTTGAAATATTTTTAATCTATCTATATTTTTATAATGTAATAGAAACTTTTAAAAAATCGATTTTTGTGGGTCTAGGAACATTTGAATAAACATTTACACAAATAAATTGATGTATAGAAATGTATATATATATATATATATATATATATATATATATATATATATATATATATATATATATATATACTAATAAGATATATGAATTGTGTTTATTTTAGAATAATATTTAATTGGCAGTAAAAATTATTCATTATTTTTTATTATAGTTCATATATAAATTATTTCTGTTCACACATATAAAAAGTAATATTTTAAGTACAAAAGTTCATAATAGATAAATATTTCTGATTATAGAAAAAATAATTAAAAAAAATGAATTAACCAAAAAATAACTTCTGATTCAGTATATTTGATTAATTGGAAAGAACGTTCTTAATTTTTATAGAAATTATTTTCCATATACTGTTGTACCCATGTAAGTAATAATTTTTTGTTCCGTTATCTTTGCTTATATCGAGTTTGTAACATTTTATTGCCCATAATGCACGGTATATATGAAACAAGGAATTAAATAATTTATTAACCATTAAATTGTACTCTGTTGGCATGACAAATATCTGTTTAAGTATCCCATATATTTCCTGTTCAAAGATTTCAAACTACTGTGAGGATACGTTACTCAATGTCTTATTTCCATTATCTTAAAAAGATTATTAAATGATGTGATCACCATCTGTTTTACCTTAATGACGAGTAATGTTGTTTTGAATTCGATATAAAATAAAATTTAATATTACGGAAATGAGATAATTTTATTTGGTGGTTTCATATTGTTTTATAATGCTCTTTCAATTTACTTTTGAGTCTAAAAATATTTGTTTTAATTATGAATTTTATTTGTATTATACATTATTAATTTATTTAGAAAATAAAGCTTTATATATATATATATATATATATATATATATATATATATATTATATTATATAACAGCGTTAAGTAAAGACACTTTTGAGTTTTTGAACAATCAAATGTAAAATATTGGGTTCGAAAAAAAATATAACCACAAATAAATCATACAACTTTGAAACGTGTCATGCTTATTTGTGAAATATATTTTTAGTAATACCTTTATATTCATCAGGATTATAGTCTTTCTGCACTTGTGGATATATTGATCAATATAATCAGATAATATATGTTTATACATACGCACAATATATATATATTGTTAAAAAAATAAATTCATTGTTATTTGCATACATCTCAATTTTTTATTTTTTTGAAATTTACATCTACTCTGCACTGTTATTTTTTCAATACCCTGTAAAAATTAAAACGTAATAATTATATTCAAACTTATTTGAATGTCTTACTTTTAAATTAATAATGATGTAAAAAAGTAAACGTAAAAAAGTATATTTCCAAAAAAAATATATTTTTTTTCTTAGAAAAAAATTTAGTTTAACAATTTCATATTTTTTAAATATATTTATTATTTAAAATATGAAATTTTTGAAATATATTAAATTTGATTCCAAAACAAATAATATTCTCAATTATTACTATCACAATGTACACGATTAAAAATTTTTCAAGTTTTTTAATGGATTAATTATTTTTTTAAAAAAGCACTATATACTATTTTTTTTTTAAAAAAAACCTCTTTTGTGTTTTTATATATAAAGTTTCATTGTACTCATGTAAAATTATTAATAAAACTTAATTTATCTTTGAATTTTGTAACAAAGTTTATATTAATTAAAATTATTTATTGTTCTTTTTTTATATTGTATATTTTTTTAATATTAGTTTTTAATTTTTAACAATTTTTGAAAGATTAAACATTTTGTTTTTACTTTACTTTTTCTAATTTAGAAAAACATTTAGATTTTATTTGTAAATAGTAAATAAATTCAACCTTTTTCTTCTTGTACTATGACAAATTAATTTTAATACAAATAAATCAGTCATGGCTGGTCACCGAAATGCACATTAGCGAATAGAGTAAACAATAAGTGATTATTGAACATTTTAATAAAATTTTGTGAATTGAACTAATTTATATTAAATTTTCACTGATTACCTTTATAGTGGAAAATAGAGAAATATATAAAAATAAAAACATTAAGTAAACAAACAATAAAATACACAATTCAATATTTTATGTATTAAAAATATAGCATAATAACCATAAATAAAGTTTCATATACAATTTTAAAAAAATGTTATCCATTTATCTGATAATAGATTTAGAAGAGGAGTAGAAAATAATGAGCCAGTGATGAAAAATAGATAAAAAATTATACATTTTGTAATCGGTGAATTTGTGATTATGAATTTTTTTTTGTAGATAATATTTATGATTCTTCAATTTTAAATTAATGAGTTTATAAAATATCTATGAAGAAATCAAATTGAGTTGTATAAAGGATTATAAAATATTAATATAACTGATTTCGAACATGTTGTAAACAGTGTGCTTATTTAAATAGATAAATTGTTTACAAATAATTATAATAAACGTTTCTACTGATTTTAAATTCAATAAATTTACATGTAGTCATACATAAACATGCACACTTACTTTGCTAGTTTGTTAACATGTTCAAGATATTGTACTATCGAGACACTATCTATATAGAAGACATTCTGTTCAGAGTTTGTACATAATGTAACTGTATTATCTCGTTAATTCCTTAATCTGTGATTCTAAGTATATTGTTTGTAAACACATTCTCAATTGACAAGTGCTTTTAAAAGATACACAAAATTATTTCGCTTGAATTTATTGGCAACATTCATATGTCTCAATATACAAATATTCATATATATATATATATATATATATATATATATATATATATATATATATATATATATTATTGGAACCATTAACAATTGTAGTTACATTTCGATGTTTACTTTCTGTTTGGTTTTTGGCTGTTTTTACGCCAAACACATGAAAATATGTTAATGATGCGTGACTGATGAATCTGACATTCCTTGAAGATGTTTTAATATTTTTTTATTGCTTCACTTGTATGCTTTGATTGATAAGTGATTCATTTTATATTTGAAAATGTTATTCAAAATAAACTTAATTACATTTATATGTCATTTGGTTTGAATTCAAATAACATGAGAGTGAATTTAAATTTTTAAAACTGTTTGTATTTTAGATTATAATTATTTTTTTAAATATTTGGGAATGGAAAGAAGAAAAATTGGTTTATATTTTTTTATCAATTATAATTCTATGATACAATTAAATTACATGATTAATTCATTCATAAAACATATATTAATAAACATTCTTATTTAAATAATTTCAAATATCTGTAATATATTATATAGTTTTATTTCGAGTAAACAATTTTGTCAATTATAAATTTCATATTTATAATTAAATCAATACAAAATATATATGTAACATAACTTTCTCGTTTTAAAACATACTCTATTAATTTGTTATTATGCTTTTGTACGAGATTTTTTTAATTTGTTTGTAAATAGCCATGTAATGAAACAAATTGTTTACTGGTACATCATATATTTTAGTTTAGTGAAGCGAAAGAATGGGACATCAATAATTCTACAGTTTAATTATATACAGACTTTCGAAAAATGAGCTTTTGCGTATTTTTTGTTACGAATCGTAATTGGCATTGATTAAATTGCAAATTTCTGATACACAGCTGCGAAATAATGTTACGTGGTCACCACAACAGTAGGCAGTTGAAACCAAAGGTATCCTCACACTCAACTGCGTTCAATTTCCGTCAAATGTTATATTTAGTTGAACCCGTATTTGTTTATTTGATTTCTATCGTTTGAAATGATTTCAGCAATAAAGTTTTTTGCATTATTTTAATTAGCATATACATTTCAAATTCATATTATTAATTAATTATGTATATTGTTCATGTTTAGAGTACTATGTATTTAATTTGAATTTCATTGGAATTCTAGTTAAAAATATTTGTTTTATGCATCCATGCAATTTAATTGTAATTGACGTTTAATAATTCAATTTTGTAATTTATGATCAAGTTTATTAATATGTGATCAAATGTCAGAAATATTATAGCTGTATGATATCCACTTTAAAAATCAGATTGAAAAAATCTGTATAAAGTCAATACTACTATTTTTGCAACTCAAAAGAAATGTAAATATATAAATTAAAAAAAATTCATGTAATCCAACTATCTAAAATATCATAAATCTTCATTTCAAATATTTTTTGAACAATTAAAATTTCTTATTAAAAAAAAACACGATTCTTGTCAGTTTTCATTTCCATTTTGTGTACAAATGCTAGTTTTTATAGAATAATTACTGATTTCTAAATTTAATTCGCTGGTCGTATTGGTTATATTTGTATGACTTCATAACATTTTTCAGTTCTGAAAGTCAAAAAACCTTTCAAATAACTTTTTTCTACTGAACGCTGGCAGCTTCAGTGGATTGACTAATTGTCACAAGATTGATTATACAAGAAATATCGTTATGTTGAAGAGTATCATATTTCATATGCCCTTGTGGCGACTTTAGTTTCTGAAATTGTAAATAATTTATGAATCAGTTAGCTTATTTTTGAAGAGTAAAACTTATTTTTAGTTATTTGTGATATTTGTATTAATTTTGTTCCTATAAGTTAATATTAAAATGAGTATTAAAAATGGGTTTAAAATTCTATTTATATATATATATATATATATATATATATATATATATATATATATATATATAAATCATATGTGTTATATACAAAATTTTAAATATATTATTTATTATAATTAAATTTATTTTTTGTACGCAATGCGTTATTTTAACCGGATAGTGTTAGTACAGGTACAATGGTTTTAATCTCATTTAACCATATTTTCTGAGACTAGTACGTCAGAAATAGGGAAACACATACATATGTGGTTTACCTCATATTGCGTATAAATAATTTCGAAATAATGTTTTCATGTTAAGACTATAATCGCTCATTTGTAGTTTGGTTTATGTATAATCGCTCATTTGTAGTTTCCTTTTTATATTTTGTATAATTTTATAAACACTTTTTGAAAAATAATTCTATTTTTAAATTATATTAAATATATTTTTAAAAACTATTAATGTTGTGTTAGTAATTTGTAAAGAATAAAAAAATGCAATTAAATATTACTTATTTCAATCTGTTTTTAATAAAAAAATATTTCATAAGTAAGTGGACTGGTATGTTAAAGATTAATTTCGGTGAGATAATTTTACATAAACGTTAATTTTATTATATAATTAAATATTGTTCTAATGACGACGCTGTCATTTATATAAATGAAACTGTGATATTTTACAGTCGGGATTAACAATGATATTACTGTATTTACAGAAGCGTTTTAGTAAATAGTTAGCAGGAGGGGTTTGTGATTAATGCGTTATGTCATTTTTAATTAACAAAACGATTGTCTCAAACGCTAACAACCTTTATTGTTGTATATATTCTGAAATAACCTATCTCGTATAATTAAGTAAAATGATGTATTTGTGCGTGCGAGTTTCCCTATTCATTATTATTCATTATTTATAAAAATAATAAATCTGCGCGAATAATAATGAAGTATAAATATAGAAATAATGTCTAATTTATTTCAACATCTTTATTGATCAACATGTTTGTTTTCTTACTTACAAAGTTTGGAACCATTCACCGAGTTTCAATCGAATAAACGAGTGATAATAAAATACCTTTTTTGCAATTTACGATTTTACTAGATTTTTTTAAGAGGCAGTTTAGCAGGTGGACTACATAGTCGTGAAACCCTTATAACTTTTGAACCGTTCGTAGAAACTTGTTAAAAAGTTGCACCGGTGTGTGGTATTGATATTTGTGTACGTTCGGTGTAGTCTGTGATTTGGTTTTTTACTTAAATAATTCTAGATCTTGTTCATTCGGCACCTGCGAGTAAAATGTGTGCAAATTGTTACCTACGACTTCGAGAATTTTGAATTTATATAGAAAAGATTTTCGTGAATGACTTTATTGATTGGTTGAGAGTTATTTTATTTTTAATAAGATATTTAATTTATAACAAAAATTATTTTAAAAGTTTATAAATAAATATCATTTATTATTCTCTCTCTCTAAGTGTGTGTGTAATTAATATTATGATAACAAAGTTTGTTAGAAATAATATATGTTGTTTATAAAAGAAGATACTATATAGTAATAAACATAAATTTAACTATCATAGAGTGGTATAAAAGCGATTGTAAAATATAAACTGCATTTTCTTTCATTTTTGTTATTACATCTTACAACACTGAGAACATTTATAATGAACGTTAAAAACTGACAGTGCTTCAACATACTTTGCTTCATGTTTTTGTTACAGAAAATAATAAACCGAATATTTCAACATCATTTTTATGATATTTTATATGCTTGAAGTATTTTTCTTAGTAGAAACTGTAATTTATGTTAACTTGTTTTTTTGTGGACAGTAAATATTCAAATAAATTACTTTTTAAAGTAATAATTTGAAATTTTATCATATTCGATCAAATTAAAGAATAAATTGTTTTCAATGAGTTTAATAATTTTGTCATTTTAGTTCATTATTTGATAATTGTTAAATTTTAAGAAAAGAAATCACTAAATTTAAATAATGTAAATAAATTTAGAATTTCAAACAATTTTTAATTTAAATTTGATGAAAAAACGTTACATATTTTCCTATAAAATTCCTTACAAAAATATACTGTTTTTAAAATATAATTTTCATGTATTAAAATTATTTTTTAATAGAAGTATATACTGAATTTAATTATAAATTCTGATTACATTTTGTTAACCTTGTTTAATATTATAATACTCTATTGAAACTCTTCTCCGTTTGTATAGTATACTGAAGATTTCAGTTATGAATTTATATTATTGCAACTCTTAGATGTTCATCATTTATATCTTTACAAATATCTAATATGCTTTTCTGATTTTGTGGGTATATTTCTGTTCGATGTTTTTGATTAAAGGAATTTAATATCTCTTTATATAAACAAAACACATGTATCAATTAAACGATACGGATTTACGTTACTATTTCCTTTGATTAAATATTACACAAATAAATTATATGTATTTGCAAGAAGTATAATTATAATTCATGTATATACGTATATATATATATATATATATATATATATATATATATATATATATAAATTCATATATGTATTTTATAAAGATTAAAATTTGCTTGCACAATATTTGAATATATATATATATATATATATATATATATATATATATATATATCTGCTACATAATTAATCTGATTATATTCATTAGTTTTGAAATACGTATACAAAATCGATTTTAGCAAATACTTGCCATAGTAAAAACTACAAATAGGTTTCATAATTTAATATTTTTTTTTAATTTTTAAAATAACGCTAAATATGTAAAATATTTTAATATTTTTTTTGTATTTTATTTTCAAATGTATGTGAAGGATTACAATATTTTAATTTATTATTTTCATGAATTTTTATATTTTTAATTATTTAAGTTTTAATACATACATACATAAATACATACATATGTATATATATATATATAATATATATATATATATATATATATATATATATATATATATTGTATATGTATGTATATTGTTTGAAAAATTTAATATTAATGGTAAAAATACTCTTTAAAGGTAAAAAATAGTGTTGATATTGGATAATAAAGAAAAAACACTTTTTAGTCATCAGGGATGGATTTAGCAAGAAGTGGTATTAAAGACGTGTCATGTGTTCATTTAATGCTAGATATTCTGAAAAGAATTCAATATTATAACTATACTGTTTCATATTGGATTCGTTTCAAGATTTCTGGCATATATATATATATATATATATATATAAGTGTGTGTGTGTGTGTGTATTGTAAGTAATTTTTATAAATGTATATGAACACATTGATTAGTTTCTTAGGAGTTATAGTAATAATTATTTTATTTATATTAAAAGATAAATATTTTTTATGTGAAATAAATAGGTCAAAACACAAATAAGTATAAACCAATAATTTCCTATCATGTATTTTTATTTCATTTCTAAAATTGAAATTTGCAACATAAAAGGATATATATATATATATATATATATATATATATATATATATATATACATTTATATTTACATATATTTATTTGAATTTCAATTGCGAATTTCGAGATTGAACTATAAAAAAATGAAACAGAATTGAAAATAAATATAGTTTCAATTTCAAATTCTGGTCAAGTTATATATATATATATATATATATATATATATATATATATATATATATATATATATATATGAGATATTGGAATTGTATATAACATAAAAGAAAATAAAATCGATTAGTTGTGTGGGATATTGAGTATTAATTTTGAAATATTAAAAATTTAAATTATTAATTTCTTGTAATAATAAATAAAATAATTGAAATAAATATTCAAATTTTCAAAATAATGTGTAAGAACAGGAACAAAAACGTCGTGAAATGAAGTCATAGAGTGGGAAATGAAGACTGGATGAAGTATGGGTGCGTATATGCTTCCATTTCCTGTTAAATGACTTCATTTCGTATCGTTTCCCTATTTTGTGTTGGTTTGAGTAGTTAATAAATATTGAGCCAAGTTCAAGAAATAAGTTAGTACTGAATTCAGTGACAGTTTGGAAATTGGGATTTTTTTATGAAATTTAAATGTTAGTCATTTTCAATTTTTTGATTAAATCACTGATATTTTTTAAAAGACATAATTTTTATACAGATCTTATTTCTTAAAAAATGTGTAAAAAATATAATGAAATTTATAATTAAATTGAAAAACTTTTGCTTTATGTACAAACATTATACATATTTTTTGTAGTAAAATTTTAATCATAAAATGCTTAAAACAGTAATTTCATCTTCATAAATGCTTTTTTCGAATTATATTTATGTTTAAAATTCAATTTTTCTATCAATAACGATATTACTTATATAATAAGAGAACTGTAAATGTTTTATTGATTAAAATTTTTATATAACTGATATTTTATATTCTTTTATTATCGTGATTTTATTATACAGAAAACAATAATAGTAAAGTAATTTCTAATTAATTAAATGTATTTAATTTCGGTTCTTTAATAATCTAAAGTTTATAATTTATTTTTTTTACAAAAATAATCAAACTATAATATAAAATTTTTTATATATTAATCGAATTTTTAAAAAATAAGATTTAGTAGGAATTTTTTTTAGTTTCTTAAATAAAATTTATTTTATATTAAAAATAAATACAATTTGAAATTTATTGACATTGAAATATGAAATATATATATTGTTTAAAAAAATTATATTATTAAAAAAGTAATATGAAAACTTTAATTAAATGTTTTTTCAGAATCGTTCTCTTTTAATATATTATAAGAACTTAACTATAGTGACAGTTTGGGGTAATCAAGGATGCTATTTGTTATAAATTTTTATTAAATAGTATTTTAATAATTATTATTAAATAATATTACCTAAATATATATATTATTTTTTTCAATTTTTAAATTGACGATCCTATATTATACAAAAAAAACATTATACTGACAAATAATACGAATAGAAAGAAATATTATACTGAAGGTAATTTAATGATAATATTTTTTTGAACATAAAATAGATAAAAATATACTAAATTTATTATCAAATAATATTTTATTTTAAAAAATGAACTAATAAAGTGTAGTAGTATTAATAAAAAAATGTTCAAACATGAAAATACAGGATCAATATATTTTTTGGAGAAATATTCTTTATATATATATATATATATATATATATATATATATATATATATATATACATACACATACATTTGTACATAGGTCAAATGTCACATTGAATTCACTATCGTCTTCGTTGAGTAAATAAAATATTTTATCAAGAAACATACTAACGCCAAGAAAATAAAAAAGGTAAAAAACTGTGACGTATAAATAAATATTGTACTGTAAAAACATATGTATTCGACAATCCAAAAGGGGTTAAATTTTTTGTACACTTGTATGTAATAGAGTGCATATCCAACGACCCGTACATTATGTATATTATCACTAACCCTGATCGTGTAACATAAAATATGAATTTATATGGACAATTAACTTTCAATGTATCATTTCACTAAATAAATTCATGGTTTTTTGTTTGAATAAAAACACAAATCTGTTTTCTTACAATGTCACATAAAATACTAAATTGGATTCTTATTAAATGAAAAATATTTAGAAATATTAAACACGTTCATTTAGTAAAGGACTAGACTGATAAGAGAGAAATTTTAATTTAGTATTTAAACGTTTTATCAAAATAAATAACGCTGGATTGTGATTCCTTGGCAACACGGACCGCGTTTCATTTGCTCGCAATATTTTTATGGAACTTTGGACGCGTTTCAAAACAACGTGACCTAATTCAAACGAATATGATTTTTCATTGTTAAATACGCCAACATCTTGTTATGAACATGTTTGCGCATTTTATATTTTGATGTTTCATAAATCATTATTTAACACGTCTATATAATATTTAATAAGTTTCAACGTGTAGTTTATATATATATATATAGATATATATATATATATATATATATATATATATATATATATAACATCATCATCTTCTTTCTGTCCATTGCTAAATGATGGGTTCTCCTTAAATTTTCTATTTCCAGCGTTCCAATACTGTTTCTTCCATTCTCCTATACATCAAAAAATTTTCTCATGTCTTACTTTTATTTATCTATAGGTCTATTCTTTGGCATCCCCTCCTCTCTCTGTCTATATATATACATGTTTATAATGTGATTTTAGTAATAATTATTAATTTTATACAGTTTTTTTAAAGGCAATTAAATATAGATTATAGTTTTTTAAATGGTTGAATATATTTCTTACTGAGTTAATTGTTATTAAATCAAATCAAAATATTTTTCAATATAACACAATATAGATGAAATATGAAAAAAATAGAGATAAATAATTAGAAGTATAAGTATATTTAAATGTAATTTAATAATATTTTCTCTATATATTTGTATAGAAGATATACATTTTTATTTTATATAAATTTGTTTTTCTATATTATTTAAAAAAGGTGTGTATAGATTATAATTTTTCAATTATTAGTATTTTTAAATTAGAACTAAATTTTTAATTAAATAAAAGAGTTATGATATATTTAATTTATATTAACAACTAATTTTATTGAAATAATGTACTTGATATAAGTAATAAATGTAATTAATAATTAATGATAATTATTTTTTAGAATTATAGATGTCGATAGAATATTTGGACCTACCTTTATTGCATCATTTCTTTTTTTTCTTTACTTTCACCCTCTTTTATTCTCCATGTGCTCATTTTTCAGTATATATATATATATATATATATATATATATATGTATACATTATATAACTTTTCATCCATTTGTTAAATAATAAAAACATTTATATTCTCCTATAAAATATTAAATTAATGATAAATGTATTGTCTCATTTCCATTGCATGACAATTAAATATAAAATATTTTATTATTAAACAGGAACGTAATTGTGCAAATGTAATAATCTAAACAATAGCTGTACATGTATACTGAATATTGTATTCAACGAAACAGAACATTTGTAATGACCTATAAACTGATTAAATAACTATTATTGTTTAATTATCTATTAGATATAATACATATTTATATAAAATTTGCATATTTATTTAACTGGTTTTAAGTTACAAATTTATTTGAACAAAGAAGTATAAAATTTAATAATAATTAAAATTGATTTAAAAATACTTTAAAAGTATGAAATAAAGATATTTGTAGGCATAAAATACAAGAATTTCAAGTCAAAAATTATAAATAATAAAAAAGATTGAAAAAATGTTATATAGTGTAATATGGTTATAATCTAGCTTACTTATAAATGAATGTAAGTTTGATCTTTGTACTAATTAATTATCTTTGAATTCGTAATATGTTAAAATAAACTATACATATTATTTTCATGCAATTATCATTGTTCGAAACTAGTAGCACTTCAGTGGCTGACCACTTGAGAATAATACGTTGAGCTATTTACGTACCAAACGCACAAACCAACTCATTGAAGTAAATGGACCTTATTTTCTACAAAAGTACTAATTGCTGTAAAATACATACATACATACATATATATATATATATATATATTTGTGTGTATGTATGTACAAATGTGTTTGTTTTACATATTACACATTTCATTTCATTCTTTTTTTATAAAATTATGTTATATTGTTATTAATTAATTCGATATATTTTTGTTTAATCCTAAAAAAATATAGAAGATTAATTAATCTGTTGAATTATATAAGTTATTAGTTGATAATACATTAATATTTAATTTTACAGCATATTTTAATATTAATTGTTTGGATTAAATATGATATAATTGAGTCTTATTTTCAATATTGGTAAAAAAAGATTAAAAAAAATAATTTCCTAAATAATTTTTTTATTCAGAGAATTATTTATAACAATTAATGAACGTTCACTTTTAAAATTTTCATGTGAAAAGTTCAATAATGATTTTATCAAAGAAAACTATTTCAACATGATTTATTCTCATGTATATAAGATAAATACATTGGGTGCATTTTTAGATATTTAACCTTGATCATAACATTGAACATTAGTATATTTATAATATATACCGTATGGTATTTTTCAAAGAATATTTGACTGATGCTCGGAACAAAAATAAAATCATGAAATTAATACCACTGCGGAATAAAAAATAAATATATAAAACCATTTAGATATTGGAAGGTAATTGATGGAATGCCGACAGTGTGTTATTCTCTCAAACGAAGATCTATATTTGTTGTCAATGCGAAATATCAAGTATTTATCTATTTAATAAATATTAAAAAATTCCAAGTAACATCTAATAATAAAGGTATATATATATATATATATATATATATATATATATATATATATATATATATTGTGAAAAGTAAGATAAACAAAAATATTTTCTATATGCTTGATTTTTAATTTTAAACCTGTGATTACAGAGTTACGTGTGCCAACTGACAATAACTTTACATGACATTGACTTTACTGACATGTTTATTTTTATTGATTGCGATACGTATTTTAAATGCTTAGCCAATATATTTCATTATTTAAGACGTAATGAATTTTGAACTAATTTATAAAGAATTTTTTTAGATTCAATAAAGAACTTAATAATGTTGAAAACAAAAATAATCATCAATATTAAAAGTACTTTGTTGTTCAATAAAAAGAAATATTATACAGAAGATATTTTATTCATGTTATATATATTTATATATATGTAACAAATTTGAATAATCTATAGAACAAATTGTTTATTGAGGGAATAAGAACATTTTAAAACTAACTATTGATTAGACGTTTTTTGAATGTAAATATTTTTTTAAAAAAAAATTCTGTTACAAATGAAATTTCGTTTATTATTTTTTATATACAATTGTATTTTGGAAAATAGAATTAATATTACTCGAAAATACAGTCTATTAAAGAGTTTAAATGTTAATTCCAGTAATATATTTTTAGTTTTTTTTAAGATTATAATTTTTTTTGTACTTATATTTATTTATCTTTTATAAAATTTACTTTTTTAAAAAAATACATTTAAATTGTTTAATAGACGTTGCATACAGTTTATGATTTGTTAGTAGGAAGGATTCATTTTACCCATTTAATAATAAACAAGAAATGAATTATGTACCTTTATGTAAATATATTTTTGTAGTACAATAATATCAATATTTTCGTTTATTCTGCCATTGATGTTGCTCTTTACTGTTTTTAAAATTTTTGATTTTATTAATAAAAAATGCTATAAAATGCAGAAATATAAACCTTCTTTCGACATATATGTATATAGAGAGAAAGAGAGAGGAAGTTTGTAATAATAATAACAGCGATAATTAACTTGTTAATTTTTTATACATATTGTTTTAATATAGAACCTACGCTGTAATAATTTGTTGGTTTTAATATTATTAATTTTTTTTAAATTATATATATATATATATATGTATATATATATATGTATATATATATATATATATATATATAACAATATAAAGTACATACTTATGATGTCCATTATGACAAAACTAATTTTATTGAAATATATGTCATGTTCAGATAATGTGGTTATTGGACAAAAGTTAATTTTCGAATTCAGAAATACTAAACGTATAAAAATTTTAAAATAAATATATACGCTGGTCACGTTTTATATTCAATGCTTAATATTTTATTACTACGACAGAGGTATTAAAGAATTAATAAAAAAGTTTGAATGGAGTTTTTAATTTCCATCATTTCAATAGGAATATTTACGTTTTATTGAAATATAAACAAGTACACATCCATATATCCTTATATACATACACACACACACATACATACATCTATATATATATATATATATATATATATATATATTCCGTTACATTGAAAAATAATTATTCGTTACAAGACCCTTTAAACTACAAATCATTTTGGGACAGTTTCATTACATTCCATTTTATATACCAATAAAAAGTGTATCTACATATGTTCTACACCTTTATGTGTCTTAAATGTTATTTCTCGAATTGACGACCTACCAATCAATTTATATAGTCTCATAAATTTACTATGAGACCACTTGAACTTTCAACTTTAGTTTCGACTTTGCTTCCATGAAGTAGTTTGTTTTTTTAATACTGTTTTAGTGTATCGTTACTTTTTTGTAGACAATAATAGATGAAAAATGTACATTTCAAGTATATATAATAGTAACGCAATCGCATCAATCAATGTATTTACTAGACCCTACATAATATTCTAAAAGCAGAGATGTAACGTACCTGGAATGTTTATATGACATAAAATTAGATATTCTGATTAATTACTGACGACTACTGTAGATATTTCAAACAACACAATTAAGACATGATTAATTTATTTCTCTCTTGATATTAAAATGTCTAATTAAGTTGAATCTCAACATAGTCTCCTTTTAGGCTTATATTAACGCTGCTCTAGTTTATATCCCTTCCGAATATATATATATATATATATATATATATATATATATATATATATATAGAGAGAGAGAGAGAGATGTATGCGTGTGTGTATGTACAGTGTGTGCGTACGACCTCGTTTTTGGTCGATCGTGAACAATCGCGGCACCCACCTGGCGGATAGCTTTTTCATGTCCAAATGTTGATGCAAAATATTATGTACCCGTTCACACGAGATGCCTACAGCACCAGTAATCTCACGCACTTTCACTCTTCTGTCATCCATCACCATATCATGGATTTTATCAATGATTTCTGGAGTGTATTTTTAAATTTTCCAGAGGGTACTACTAATTAAAAATAACCTCGATATGCACCAGTGGTGCCATCTTTCGGAATTTACACGGACTTATCAAACGTCCTCGTGATACATACATACATACACTATACATACATATATATATATATATATATATATATATATATATATATATAGAGAGAGAGAGATAGAGATACATACATTTTTTAAAAGAAATATATTTCATATGATTCACTCATAATTTATTGTCTTATTTTAAATCTGAAATATATTATATAAACTAGAAATATTCAATTGAATTTTGATAAGGAAATCTAAAAATGACAGTAGTACAAGGTGAATAAAAAAGATAATGTAGATTAGAAATATAAAATATTTTAAAAAATAATTTGTAATTATTATTTTGGGTCTTTAAAAGCAAAATTGTGCCTTTTATAGTAGACATTAACTTTAAATCGAATATTTTTTTGTTATTCTGTCAATAAAAAACTTCGTTGAAATTGTACTTTGTTTTAGAGAAATCCTGTAAATTATATAAGTACCGACAAATACACTCTAAATAAATAGACGGCTTTCAGAAATGTCTTCTTAATGTATCTACCTGGTGAGATGGGTGAAACACAATGTATCTAAGTGAGTTCATGTCTTTTCTTTGACACTGAAATCAGTCATTGAACTCAGATAACAATATTTTACATTTATAACAACCCTTTTGATTGCTTTTCTAGAATGTTAAAAATTTTTTTTGTTGTATAAGTTTTCAATACATCTTCTTAGATGAAGTTATGTTTATTCCAAACTAATTTTTTTTAAAAAAAATTTTGATTAATAGATTTTCAAGTTTTGTTAGAAAAATAAGTTTTACTAAAAATCTTTTTCATTTAAATACAAAGTTGAAATGAAATTAATATTTTTAAAAATATTAAATGTTTGAATTCAGATTTTCTGTCATTTTATTCGAGTAAAATTGCTGTTTATATAAATGAATCATCATATTTCAACACCACGAGATTTCATAAAAAATTTCAATAAATATTTACTGTTTACTTTATTTGTTAGCATATATTTCGATGATCATGCCATTATTATTAGATGATACATTATAAAATATTTTTGTGTTGTAAAGATTTATATTGCAATAAAATTGTATAAGAGAAGAAAATAAATAAATTTAAAATAATATCTTATTACAATATAAAATTTAAACTTACAAATTTTGAGTTAATAGAGTAGAATTGTTACATTTGATTAATATACATTTATGTATTTTATTATATATATACTAGATGAAGACCTTTCTTAAATGTTCGAGTTTCATAGATACAAAATAATTTTTGTCAATTCATACTAACAAAATTCTCTCTCCATCTACTAACGATCGTCTGTTCTTGACCTTTATTTGTATTTGAAATTGTTTGAACCATATCATATTTATTATTACTTTGAAAATAATTGTTTATGAACAAATACAAGATTCTTTTATAAATAAAAATAATTCTATTTCCCATTGTGAAAACTTTGATCTAATCAAAACATCAGAACAATTGTGATCAATATTTGTTATCTTCTTGAAGTTTGATCAGTAACAAAGTTATTTGTTTTATATTTTTAGTATCACTTTTAAAGTTTTCTATTTTGAGTATATACTTGAAAAAGTTTCAATTTGAAGTGACAATGACGTATCGTAATATATTGGTTTATCTTTTTGATTTTCACTTCAACTTTTGCTTTATATTAAAAGATACATATATTTATCGTTCATTTTTTTTATATGAATGTTTTTATATTTTATTCTTGTAAAGATTTTATCGCTAATCTTTATAGGGTACATATATTAACCGTCAAGTATAAATAACTAATTTAAAGATTAAATATTTAAAAAAACAGGTAGTGGTAATAGTTAAATAATTATGAATGTAAAATAGGAAGTAGTTTTTAGTGACCAAATGGTTAAAGTTTAAAGAGAATATTTTGGTATAATTTTAACATGCCAAGGAAATCTTCATGAATGTTGAGAATTTATGTAAATAAAAGTTTCACTAACAAGTACTGCTCACATATTTATGTCATCATGGTGTCTGAGCAGTGCAGTTGTCAGAAGTGTTTAAACTATAATAAACTAAGTTTGTCGGAAATGTTTATCTAAACTTTTCTAAAAAATGATGTTGTGTTTCAGATTAATAGTATTATAATATAAACACATAAAGATAATGATTGTATTAATTTAATAAATCTTTTAACGTATACTTAGTACAGATGATAGTTTTACAATATGAAGATGAATTTAATATTTACACTTTTAATAAATATAAAAATATTTTATTTTTAATCTACTGATATATTTATTATATGAAATTATATGCATCCAAATAAGATCATGTACATTTGCATCATTGTACTGAATTACATACTTAGTTCACTCGACTTAAATTCGTATATAACATTAAAGTTTAATTGTTTGTATAATTGTAGGGTGAATGGAAAAACATACAAAATTTATTTGACAATCAATGTATTGAATGTTAATTTAAACCATTTAAAAAACCACTGAAAATTTTGTTTGATAAAATAAAACATATTTTTTTAGTAAATAGAAATAAATATTGTGTTATTTATTTACTAGAAATATTTCAAAATAAAATATTTCTATGAAACATTTGTTTATTGAAAATTAAATTGAGCGAAGCTACAAAATTACAATACAACAGTATCATGTCAGCAGATATTTTTCATTACAATATTTATATATATATATATAAATTTGTGTTTATTTATCTAAATATTTGACATTTATTTGTGTCTATATGTCACGGTCACAGTGAATAACTGGGCCACATAATGAACTAGATGTTTATGATGTCAGAGACATTTGTGCAATGCAAAATAAAAGTATGCTATTGCAAGGCCGGTTCGTTGTTGCATCGGGTGTGGCTCATCATGGAGCGATGCATTCGATGCACATCACGTGCCAAGCATCGTTCCGCAACGATGTCTCGCTTGCAGATCCAATTTATTACCGGCGAACCTTTGGCATTAAAAATTGTCATGCTTAAAAACTTGTACAATTGTTAGATTTCCATGGATGATACGTTTCCAAGTTGGAATAAATTTTCATTTTAATATTCGTTAGAAATTTGCATATTTTTTTAAAAAAAATAAAACTTTTAATTGGAATTGTAATTTTGTTTGAAATTTGAAAAATTGTGTTTGAAAAAATTTCTGTTTGAAATAATTAAATAAATTCATATAAATAAAAGTTAACTGATTAAAAGTTACATATTGTTTGGTATATTTTATTGAATTGTTTTAGAATAAATCACTAATACCAATAAGAAATTTTATACAAATATTCAATACTTGATTATTGTTTATTTTAAATACTAATATGTGATTTAATGGCTATATCATTATTTTTAGAGCTTAGTATTATAAAATCTGATATAAATCATTTGAGTAAAAGTGAATTAGTGTAGCTACAATGCCTAGTAAATAGTAACAACTTTTATGTTCAGTGAAACCATTAACTTCTTTTTTTGAAAAACCTAGATTACTTGCTTATTTATTTTTGGATATTTTTAATTAATGTTTTATCTCTTCAAGTTACAAAATGATACAGTTTATGTATATACCTAACCAAATTTGATTATATAGCTATATTGTTTTTATTGTTACATGGTTTGGATTATTTTTAATTAAATTCTCAATAAATATTTATAAATTGTTAATAAATCAAAATAGTGAGAATATTTTAAATATCTATAAAAATTACTAAGTCATAAATTATATACATATATATTCTAGTAGACTTTTTTTAAATGTAAATAAGATTTATACATGAAATTCAAAATAAACATAATATTATTTAAATTTATTTTTCTGAATCTATTTCGAGTTTTATACTATTTTCCGTCTGTTTTGTCGTTTTATTATCCATGTATCAGAACTTTAAATTCATTTCAAGTTCAAACTCGGCTTATTGAAAATAGTGTAGTAAAAATGTGAATTTCGAACAATAGGTATAATAATAATAATATTTGCATACATGTTAACATATTGCCGAATCATCAGGACGATATAGCTGATATTTGCCAAAGTAAAATTATATGCATATTTGATTGTTGTATGTACTGATAACTCTGTCTTTACATATTAACTCGACAGTTAACATATGCAAATACACTATTCATGATAATAATTGAACGTTTATTGTTTTATCAATAAATTAACGATATAGTTTAGTTGAATTTGATGTTTTGAATTTAGTTACATGCAAAAAATCGATAGATTTGGTACACATTCAAATATATATAAGCGAATAAACAGAATTATAAGTTACTACTAAGCATTTTTATTATATTTTGTGTTAGGGCCAGTGATTTATTTGTATAAAATTGAATTAGCTAGTAATATTTTTTTTAAATTTAAATATATATATTTTTTATAAAAACTAATTTACTTGTAATGATATTTTAAAAATATATTGGGATATCATTAATGAAATATATTGTGAATCTAAGTGCGGTTATTTATTTATAATTTTTTGAAACAATATCCGAAATTAATCAATATTGATTCAGGTAAATTATTTAGGCTCTTGATTGAATTATGTATGTCAATTCTGTATTTTCTGTTTAGTGAATTCTGTTTTAGACAAATACTGTATAAACTCAATCAACATATACAAATACTGCGATACATTTACATAGGAAACAGTTTAGTCATTTAGTAACTAGATATAGACAAGAACAAATGCCACCCAGGATTTCATTTCAGAGAAATATGTAAACTTGAACGATACGTGAATTCATTTACAAATATAATAGAAATGTATTAAACTTCATACATTTATGTATATATTTTTTAAAAATGTATGCAATTTAATTTTTTTTCAAATAAATAGAATTCAATTTTCTGTTATTTTTTTAAATAATCAATGTTAATATCAATTAATATTTTTAAGAAAATATGTTATTATATTTATACTAATTGATAGTATTGACGATTTTTAATGTAATTAAAAATTTCCATAATCAAAATGTACATCAGTGATAAAAGTTAACAAGAAGTGATTATTAAACTCTTATAAAATCTTATATTTTCAAGGGCAAATGATTGATTTACGTTGAAGTCTAAAATTATTTTAACAATTTTTTCAATTATAAAGATAATTTTAAGACTGTTTTATATTTTTTATTTCATTAATAACTTTGTGAATTATTTATATCATTTCTCTACTGTTTACATAATTTTATTCTGCAAGACAAAAGGGAAAGTTAATTATATATCATTATATTATTTTCTCTAATTATTTCAGTACTTTTCTTAGAAAATAATCACATAGTTTTTTTTAAAAAAAAGTTATTAAGCTTAAAGCGAAGAAGACGTATCGAATTTCTTGTAAATTCACTTGATTTAACACATATAGACTTGCAAGTGTGACATTTTCAATTGACAAAATATGTAATAAGAAACTAAATATATTCTAAGAATTTGTCTGTAAAAGTATTATAAATCTTTACTTTATTACATCTGTCTTCGCTTGATTTAACTTGAACTTGAAAGAAAATATTTTCATATTGAAATTAGATTTTTGATGGATAAAAAGCATTTATTCAGTCATCAATTATAAAGTATTATGCTTTAAATTTCAATTAGTCGTAAAAGATACTTTTATTATCTTTTGTGAGTATATTTTTTTAAAAAAGAAGTCATTTATTTAATCGTTAACGAACTGGCACAGATTATTGATTAGGCAGATTTTAAAATGGAAATTATTAGCTTTTGTAATTTTTTCTTTTGTAATATTCACTCACGTATATATATATATATATATATATAAATAAGCTTGAAAAATTGATTATTTGAAATAAAATTAATTATAATCACCGTTATAACAAATTTGTTTAAATAAAAGTTCTGCATTGAATATATAGTATGTAAATATGAAAATTTATTTTAATATTTAAACATTAAAGATGTTTGTTTTAAATAACATAGTTTTAATACAAACTGTCTTTCAGCTTAGTATAGTTTATAATTGTACACTTATGATAACAGATTTAACGTACAAATTTTGCGATCATTAGGATCGTTCACACACGTTAGAATAGTCGGAAGCACGCGCACGTGTAAATCGAAAGCTGAGCTTTCCACACGAGTTCCTATACGAAGCTCATCGAGGACGGAAGTTACCATGCCAACCGAATGGCGCCGGAATTTCGTCTATCACAGGGTTGTGAAACCTTAAACCAAACAACACTTTGAAATATTCAATATAGATGAATAACGAATATGATTAGTTCCTACGTATTTCTTTTCTTAAATATAACAAGGAAACATTTTTTTCCATAATTTTTATATAATTATTGATATTCATATTTTATTTATTATTATTTATGATTTTTTTTATATTAAAAAGTTTATTTATCAGAGAATTTTTTTTTAGAAAAATCGGTAAAAAGTTTATTCTTTCTCTGATATTTTTTTTCTCACAAATAACATATTTTTACAATAATTATTTTACTATATTATCGAGTTACAAACATTTTTATATTTTTTTGTATATTTTCAATGGCTTAATATTTTATAATTAGTGATTTAACATATTTTTTTTATTTTTTATAAAAGTATTTCCGTTTTTCCCATCAATGAATGTTTCTATATTTTTAATGATGTGACCCAGATAAATGTACCTAGCTATTTCTTTTTTGTTATATTTCTTTATTTTTCCAACAAACAAATTGTATATATAATATTTTTATTTTTTATAATTCATGACAAATTATATTTTTCTACTGGCTTCATTTAATTATTATTATTATTTTCATGTTCTTCCGAGAAATTTCTGAAAACAATACCAACAACAAATTGGTTATTTCAGTATTTGCTTTCATTTCTATTCTTTTAATCGAGTGAGCAAAATGTTTGTTTTAAGGTTATTTTAAAGAACTTTGGTGAAACTGGTTGAATTAAGTAATAAGTGTTTGAATAATTTTATAAAATACTGAGGAGTTGAGACAAGTGATTTATTTAGGTAAAAATGAATTAACAATAATATCAAATGAATATTTTTGTAAATAATAAAATTTTTCATTAAAATGATTAATGAGAAGTTACTTACATACAAACAAATATATATATATATATATATATATATATATATATATATATATATAATTTTCACACAGCTTTGATTTAACTGTATTTTTGTACTTCCAGTTTTCATTCAAATAACGTAGTCAATGCTACAAGTTTCATTACATTTTCCTTTATAATTTGGGTTTTAAATTAAGATATTTAATGTTTTAAATTGTGTCGTTCAGGCAAGCTGATACTTTGTTGCCTTATTGTACTCTTACATATTTCTTTAGTATTATGTTGCTTGTTATCTCAGTTATTAAATAAGTAATAGTCATTTCTTGTTCAATAATGTATATTTTAGTTTCAATTAGCAATAAAATATTCTTTTAATTAGAATATTTTTTTTTGGTTGAAATTTTATTTGTATGTTTTTATAATTGGTTGATAAGCTTAAATAAACATATTAGATATTTTTAATAATCAACTTTTTTAATTTTTTTAAGTATGATGTTTTCTTAGACTTTTATTATTAAGTTTTTTATAAGATAAAATTTATTAGGTGATTGAATTTTTTTTCTTTTTAGTAAAAATAATTAATTTAAACGATTTTTTATTCAGTCAATTAAACAATTAAAGAATTAATATTTTTTTAACTTTTTGATATATTTGCTTACTATCATTTACTATTCTTTATTATCCTTTAGTCATATTTGAGCCACCATATATAAATGTATATAAAATTAGTTAATATTTATATTTCCTTGTTTTTTTTTCATTAAAATGTTTTAAATATCTGGTTTTTTTTAAAAAAAAAATAATACATCCATTGTATATCAACTTAATTGTGAATTTCTGAAACAGGACTTAATATTCATAACTAAATACGATAGCTCTTGTATTTTTTTAATTTTATATTAATTATAATAAACTATTTATTTTGAATATTTATCATAGTTATATATATATATATATATATATATATATATATATATATATATATATAGTTGAATAAAGTAACTAAAAGTATAATTTAAATGGAATGAAATAAAAAGTAAAAAAAATCTGCGTTGATTCACGAATAAAATAAAATTAGATATATAAAACAGTTCTTACTGCTTGCATGCTAACGAAAATGTTTTTTATTCGACCTTTTTTGCTCGTCCCCAGTTTTATTGCAATCAATTTTTAAACGTAGTTAAAGAAAATTAGATTCAATCAGGTGAAAGAGATTGTACAGTAACTGTGTATAAAGAAGACAATGCGAAGCGTAACAGATTCGTAACACCAGATGGCTTGCGATTTTCAATGTAACGATTGATTGAAGTTAAATGATTTTAAACAACGATTCATTATATCAGTAATTTATCAATGAGGAGAAAATTTAACGAAGTGTATTTTTTTTATAAGGTTTCGATATATATATATATATATACAATAAAAATATTTTTTAAGATAATAAATTAGCCACATCAAAATATCTTCTCAATTAATTGAACTGATTCTTATGTATGTTCAATTTTTTATTTTAATACTTGTTTGGCTACGTGTGTAAATTTTTATTTGAATTTTACTTCAATTTGGTTAGGTGTTTTAATTATTTTTTCCTTATTTGCATTTGAAACATTTCTTGTTTTTTTTTTTAATTATTGATTTATATATATATATATATATATATATATATATTAAACTAGTAAATTATAATTGGCCAAAGAGAAATATATATAACATTTTCAATTTATCATAGGATAAAAACGATGGTAGTGGCAGTATACAATAATTTAAAAGAAATTTGAATTTAAAATAATTATACAATATTTATTAAATTATTTAAAAATAATAAACAATACTAAATTTATATAATTTAGATTCAAAGATTGATCTTTTTATATAAAAATAAATAAACACACAGACATACACATTTATATATATATATAAAAAAAATGAATTATATACTTACATTAAAATTTTATAAATAGTAATGTGTAATTATGCATTAATATTTTTGGCTTGAATGAAGTAAATGTCAACTTGAAACCAACGTCAAGATTTTAATTTTAATATTCTATTTCGAATCAACATCTGTCCCATTTACATTTATAACAAAATATGTAAGTAAATATATCTGTTAATAAAATGTTAATATTAGGTGCTGAATCTACACGAAGTTCTGAATTTGGTCGTTGTTCAAAAAATGACCTAGTTCTGGAATGACTACTTGCAGATATATGTTTAGATGTTCAATGAAATAAAGTTATGCACTTTGAAACTTTTCTCTGACTTTCTTAAAAGTTTCGTATATTGTTTTCTTATATTTTAGGTAATTGAAAAATGTCATTGAAATCCATTTTTTAAGCAATTAAATATTCATTGATATTACTATTTTTTTTGCTAAATTTATATAAAGTTAATATAATGACTCGTTACTGATTATATAATTTTTTTTATTTATTGTATTTTTAACATGAAATTTAAACGTTATATATATATATATACAAAATACAAAATTATCTTAAACGTTATATTTTCTTAAAAATATTTTCCTGTGCAGTTATTGTTTGAATAAGTTTAGTTTCAAACAGGGGAATTAAAAAAGATCTCATTATGTAATATATTTTCTGCTTCTATTATAAATATTTTTTGTGGAAATAAAAGTATTTTTTTCGTGTTTGCATTTAAATGTTGAAAAATATTAGTCAATAAAAGTCAGAGTAACAGTAATAATAATAGTAAACGACACATTTTTATTTTATTTATTTTATTTTACTGTATCTTATCTGGACAGAACATCCACTAATCATACATGCAAAATGACGTAGATGAACGTTTATTGAAAATACTGTGAAGGTAAAATGAATGCAAATGCTAACTTAAACAATAAACTAACTTGATGTCATAAACCGGCGTTGAAAATTCGCTTCATTAAATATTTTACATAAACGAAAGCGTTTCAGTTTGCAGTTATCGTCTATGAATCTACCAACTAGTCTATTTGACAGGGTTGCGCAATGCATTTTTATTTATAGTAAGTGGATTCTTTTAATAACAATGATATAAAATCAATAAATTAAATAATTTATTTTATTAATATTTTTTTATTTTGTGTAATATATATATATATATATATATTTATCAAAATAAAAAATAAACGTCAATTCTCTTTAAAGTAATGGATATTTTTTATATAAGAAAATCTGTAATATTTTATAACTGTCATTATTTTTAAATTTAAATTTAGAATCTTATAGGTAAATGTTGGTTTCAAAAAAAAAAAAAAAACGACAAAACTGAACGAATTATTAACCTGTTTCAAATATTTGTAATGAAAAAGGTAATCACTATTGTTTGTGAAATATTTTTCATGGCAGTAATAAATTTCAGAGAAATATGCAAAACTTTGATCAACTACACATAAAACGTTTGGTAGTCTTTGTTATAGCGTTATAAAAGTATGTGCATTATTATTTGAATTTAACAGTGTTGTAAAAATCCTTTTCATAAAAATACTTTTTATGTTGAATACATTGATGTGTCTCTGTAAAATTCCATATAAATATTTTATAGGCCATTGCAGAATATTCGGAATTTTTATATATTTAAATTTATAACATCATTGTATAGAAAAAACTTAAAAGGAATCAAATACCATATACTTATATATATATATATATATATATATATATATATATATATATATATATATATATATATATATATGAGAATAATAAATCTAGTAAATTAAATGAAAGATAATAACCAGAAAAATATATTGCAATTTTTTTATTTTTATTTACTAAAGATTTATATAAAGAGATGTATTTATAAAAAATAATTTCCAATTTTTTATATTAATGAATAAATTTATATAGTAAATATTTTAAGATAATATTTACATAAATAAAAAAAATCTGAAATATTAACATGTTTTGTGTTGATATTTTTGATAAATTTACGTTCTTGCTATGTGGATTGCATACGACCCAAATCCTCAATTCTAATAATTTTATTTAAATATAAAATTTAAAGAATGAACGAATGTTTAAAAAACAGATCGCTATGCCACGTGAAGCACTGAAGCCCATAGTGTAATAATGGCATTATACATGATATGTGCGCATTAATTAATGATATTATGAAACGTCTTAGGATATTAAACTGCTTAAACAGAAACTCCAACATGGAGTATCTACGCAACATAGAGAATATATTAAACGTATTTTATGTATTTTTGGTGGACAGTTATGTTTATCAAAATATTATTATCAATAGATTATTATTTATTTTTTGATAAATAATATACAAGTAGATAAATTCACATGGAAGTAAATAGTTTATATATTAAGAATATTTATTTGATTTATCTCAGAAGAAGTGATTGTAAAATAAAAATAATATGTGTAAATATTAATTAAATAAAATTAAATCCTAATACAATACGTTGAAAATATTAGTTTAGAAAAATATGATTTTATTTTATTTAAATGTTAATTTGATTGAATTTTATATAACTGTTTTAAAAAATAATAATAAAAGATTAAAAATAATCCATTGGTATGCTTATGATTATTGAAAAATTATAAAAATAATATCCCAAATTTTTTACAAATTGATGACTTCGATAATATAAATATATATGTTTATAACTTCATAAATATTTTTTAAAATAATTCATTTTTAATAAATTTTGTACGAATTTATTTTGATAGGTTTAAATTTTGAATATAAAATGTATAATTTTAAAAACCTTTATATATTTCTCAAATGATTTTATGTACAAAAATTAATTTAAACTAATACATACTTATTTATATATATATATATATATATATATATATATATATATATATATATATCCATAAATATTTTGATAAAAAAGTTAACAAGCTTACAATAGTATACACGACTTTATGAAAAAACCCTTGCTATAAAATACGATCAAAATACAAGAGTTCAAAAATATGACATCGCAATTTTGTAAGATGCGATAGGGCATCGTTTGATTGACAGATAAAACCAACCTTGTGTATTTTGTTCAGATTGACAACATAACCACGGGTTCGAAAATTTAACACCAGACACTATAAAAATCAATAATGTGATAGTAGAAAAAGGATGACAATGAAATATTTACGTAATTCAAGTAATGTCAGATCGTCAGATAGGCGGTGTTTTTTTATATAAGATCGGTTTTAAAGATATAAGACGTATTTTAGTTATATTTTTGTCAGATTTTGTTGTTGCGTTGCTCGTATATTTTTTGATATATATATATATATATATATATATATATAATTTTATTATTATGTTTTTAAAGCTGTATGTCGTATATACAAGCACTAAAATATTTGAAATTTTTTTAGTATTTTACCACACAATAAATTATTGTGAAAATAAAAATGACAAATATTTTTTCGAATTATCTATTAAAATTATAAATATAGTGAGATTTTTCAATTTAAATTTTGACATTTTTATCTTGAAAATGCTTTTGAAGGTAAATAATGTGTCATTTATTTTGATCTATTCCTTTATTATTTTTTTAAAAATTGTAGATAATTAATTTGTCTTAATATAATAATATATTCTTAAGAGTCCAAAGATTAAATTTTTTTATAGAAAAAATTAACCTTGTTTCAGATTTCACATATCTTAGTAAAGTTCATTGAAATAAAAGTCTACAAAGTGCAATACTAGATTTTATTAATAGTAAAATTCGAATAAAATTCAACCATTAAACATATACACATTGTATTTTAAAGATATAATCTTATTACTAACTGTATGCTACCATAAAAATGTCGATTTTGACAAATAAATGTCCATTAGATAATTACTTTTGATCGACCTACAGGCTTCAATGTTATTTGAATAGAGAGGTAGAATTGGCTTACTAATTAGATAACGTTAAAATTGTTTCGATAATTTTGAAAATTTCAGTTAATTAGATAAATTATTTTTTAATATAGGATTTCGATCTGTCAGATATAATTTAAAATTATCATATATATTCTTTTGTAATTGACTAATTTTATACTTTCTATTCTGTTTCATCAAATCTAGACAAATCATATACAGAATTATTTGTACATTGATAATTTACTTATATTTTAAAAAAAATTAAATAAGAAGTACACATTTTGATTTGACTATTGCTATATACATAAGTATTAAGTGACAATTAGTAGTTATTGAACATACAAAAGATTGTGGAGTAAAAATAAATAGTTTTTTGTGTAAAATTCAGTAATAGTGAAACTAGAGTATATTATTATTAAATATAATTATTTATATTTTTTTTTCACTTTTACAATATATAACATTAGAATAAAATTATTGTAGATAAATTATTTATATTAGTAAGAATTAATTAAAAATTCTAAACTTCTTAAAAAAATCCATACAACTTTATAATTATACAAATTTATCTTGAAAATTAAACTTTTATAAATTATTACTTGATCAGTTATCTAAATATAGACCGTGATCTAATTTAGAAGAACTCATTTAACTTAGATTGATTCCCCGAATTTGGTGCAGTGAATGGTTGATATATAGTCATACAAATACAACGTCAAGTATTCACTAGAGTACTCTACGAAAATCGTGGTATCTTATAAATAAAATCGATATCTAAGTATAAAATACCAAGCTTGATAGTAAAAGCTACAAACGCATAATAATGTCAATTGAACGATTATTACAATCTATAAATCTTTATATAAATCGAAATTTTTGTAGGAAATGTTTCCAAAGAGTTATTTATTGTTTTATGTATTTATTTGATACAATAAAATTTAAATTGTATACAAGTTTACATTGTATTATAAAAAATGTTTCGTATGGCTAGAAAAATATTTCATAAATGTTATAAAAGCAAAGAAAACGACAAATCTTTTTTTATTTTCGAATTTATTTTAATATATTTCATAATTTTCTATAAAATTAAAAAATAATTTCATTATAAACCATTTTTTTATATTTAATATTAAATGAGATGTTTAAAGTATTTACTGTTTAAATAAAATCTATATTATTTAAATTAAAATGACATTTAATACATTTACGAATATTAAGTTAATAATCAATTTATAATATAAAGAATAGAATAAAAACTTTATAAGTGATTAATAATTTATTTTGTTTTAATCATTTTACGAACACAGAGACATAAATGTGACTTGATAATCACTTTGTGTTTGAATAGAAGTAGAATTAACGTAGCTTCTTGATTTGAATAAAGTTTTCAGTTCGACTTGGAGTTCAGCTGTAAATTTATCGCATTTCATTCCGTTCGAAAAAGTTATAATGTGAATAATTCACTAAATGTTATGAACCGATAAAAATACTTTATTTGAGATGAAAATGACTGATTATTCAAAATTAATAATAATCGTAAAATAAATATTCATACTTCAATAATTGGAATATTTTTTTAAATTTTATATTAATTGGATTTTTTTTAGTTAATTCATCAATCGAATGAGTTTTTTTTAAAAAAAGTTCTTTTCAAATCCTTTCTTAAATATTAAATACAATACTTTTCTTTATGAATACTGTAAAGGTCATTTTATAAATAGCTCTTTGTATCAGTATTGATCTGGTCCATAGTATTTAAGTTTTTGTACTTTTGAAAAATCGTAAAGGAAATTTTTCTTATTAGTATATAATATTTTTTCTGCATTTTAATTTTGTTTTTATAAATATAAACGATATTATATACATATATATATATATATATATATATATATATATATATAATTTTATAAATATATTTTTAAAATACTTTTATCTTTTATTTAATTTTGAATTTTTGTATTTTTTTTAAAAAAATAAATCAAAATTTGTAATTATATAAATTTTATTAGTATTGGAATGAAATGATAATATATTGTCATTGTGAAAATATAATTAAATACTATGCATATTAAGTTTTAATAAATAATTGTTTTATTCCATTTATTTTAACTTGTTCTTATACACGTATACTTGCAACATATAAAGAATTAAAAACACTAAAACTTACCTGTACTCAAATCACCAATCAAATCATTACATCTATTTGATGATATATTGTCAAAAATAGTTGTAGTGAGATACTAAATAAAAATAACTTTTAGGAATAAAAAAAAATTCAATTAAATAGAGTTAATAATCAATATCATTATTATCACTGTTAATATTAAACTGAAAGTGTTGTGTGTTAAGTTTCAATGAAATAGACATATTTTATAATCACTTGTATTATTTAAACTAAACTTTTATGCACTTATTTAATTATTATAATTTATATTGTAATGAATCTCATTAAAAAGCATTAGAGTGAATTTGTGTTAATTATTAAAAGTTAAGTGGATGTTAGTTAAATTGATGTATACACACATATATAAATACACACATATGTATATATATATATATATATACTCTCACTTTTAATTCTAAAAGTTAACGGTTAGGCGTATCATCGTTTCATTTAGAAATTATTTATTAAAACTCTTTAATTGAGTATCCTTTAATTTGTATTTCCTGAAAATCTGTTAGTCCTTTGGGAAATAAATTTATACTATATGAAAAGCAAAGTTTACATATAGAAAAAACTGATACAGAAAAATATAAATCACTACCTAATTGTATATATATATATATATATATATATATATATATATATATATATATATATATATATATATATATATATCACGTTTTTTACAATCTTAAAAATTTTCTCTTTAAATTCTTTTTATATTTTTAAAATTAATAAGATTAAATAATTACCCAAATATTAAACTACTTATAATTTTAGAAATTCTTGATTTACTTAATTTATATAAGTTTTTTATTTCAATTCGTAGTGAAATATTTTTTTACTTAGTAATACATTATATTTAGCTGTTTTTTTTAGAATTTTTAATGTAAAACTATTATCTGATTGATATCATTATTTTGGATTTATATCAAATTTATTTTAACACAAATTCATCATTTATTCCAACATTTTAAAATTTTATGAAAGTGTTCAATTATTATTAATTGTTCATTTTATTCGCCGATATGTATTTTGAGTGCCTTGTCATCATTTGCCAATGATGCCATTAGCATTAAATGTGCATTAGCCAATAAATTTGTATAATATGTGATAATTCAATACTTATAAAACCTCTAGTGTTGGGATGAGTGATTTATTTGTATTAAACTCTATATTTCAAAATTTTATTTCATGTTATCTAATAATGTACATTCTTTGAATCGTATTTATTTTAAAAGTCTACTATAATAACAAAAAATATGTTATTTTATTTCACAATAAGTGTATCAGCAAAATATTTTATCTAAATTTTGTAGTTTTTATATAATTAAATAAAAAGGGAAACATTATTAAAGTTTAGTTTCATTTTATTAGTTTAATTTTTAATTTTAATTATCTGCAATAATTTTTATTAATTAAGAGAAAGATTTTGTGAAATGTATTATATAAAATTTTCTTTATTTAAACATTAAATATAATAATTTAATGCACATAGATGATAATATTTCAAATTAGTGTCGATATTATAAGCGAATAATTAAAACGTTTTCTTTTATATCTACATCAAGGTGTTTAAAAATATGTCTGGATATCAAACATTTAACATTGGTGTCATGTTCTTTTTATAGATATTTTATATATTATAGATTTTTTCATTTTAAATATTTTATTCAACTCTATTTGTTCGCTAATATATATATATATATATATATATATATATATATATGTATATATGTATATGTATATGTATGTATGTATGTAAGTGTGTATGTATGTATTTATTTATGTATATCCTATTTTCGCAGTAAAAAAATATGTGGATGTGACTTTCCTCTCTCAACGATACTGTTTATTGTATTCAATAAAATAACTTTTATCTCAAGTGTTTTTACAGTCTACAAACATTATTCAGAATTTAATACGAATATTTTCTGTGTATATGAGTGTATACATTTTTTAACACATTTTTAAAAATAAGAATATATCTTGAGAGAAAGCGGTTCGTATCAGATTTATTATGTATGTTCTTTGCGAACGTGAATATTTTTAATAAGATTTAAAGAATATAGTATAAAGTACGTAAATCAAAATAATAACATTTACATTTTAATCGCTTTTTGGTTAATTATACACACATTTGTAATTCAAAGGTTATGCAAATGACAATTTAGAATGAAATTGAAATATCATCAAACTTTTAGACTGTGGATATAATGGAAATTTCAATCTAATTTAAATTTATGTATATATATATATATATATATATATATATATATATATATATATACATACAGGTACATGAGTGCGTTCCTATATATAGATTGATAGATAGATAGACATGCATAATTGTGTAGGTTTGTGTATATTTATGTACTATGAATATAATTAAGTTTGACGTATATGAAAGATCTTATATCAAAAGGTAAGTTAAATGTTTGCCAAATATTTAGTTAATAAATTTTAATGAGTTTATAATGAAGATATGAATACTACCTGTAAAATTTAAATACCTTACCATCTTGTAATATATTTATAAATGAAAGTAAGGAAGAAGGCGATTATTGATAGATTATTATATTGATAAAGAGAATAAATTTTATACTGTAATGAATTTTTAATAAAATTAAAATTGCAATTTATATTAGAGATCGAATTTTTTAATTAAATTTATAACTTTTATCGTACAATCTATTTTAGGTATTTCGATTTAATAATTAATTAACAATTATATATTTACATAAAACTTCAATTCATTTCCAATTATTTATTATTTATGTTATTAAATATATAATAAAAAAATAAATATGAAGCGTGAACAAAAGTATTCATATTCGTATAATTACTTTTTTCTTAATTAATTAAAAAATACTTTAATTCGTTACAAGTTTTAGTCACTGTATAATGCTTATATATATTAATTAACATAAAATAACTTTAATATATATTTATTAAATTATTGTATAGTATATTGAGATTAATTTCAATTTATATGAAATTCTAATCTTTATGAATAAAAAAACTAGTAAAACATTTCTGAACATTAAACCTATTTTTTCAATAAAAATGATATTATGTAATTAAGTTACTTTTAATTTTCACGAATTTACAGAAAAATATTTAATAAATTTAGTTATAATAAAATATATTTTATTAAATTTAATTATTTCTCTTTATATATATTGTAAATATTAAACATTAACTCCAGTATAATTTTAAACAAAACTACATATTTACTTAGTGAAAATCAACTATACATGAATTAATTTTATGTGAAATTTATTCAATTCAATAATATAAACTAAAAAACATAAACTACAATATTTCATTTACCGGATTAAAATTTTAATGATAAAGTACTTTTTGTTTTCAATTTTAATTAGTTGATATTTAAATAAATTAAATAACAGGATTATCAATACTGATTGAAATAGCAAAAATTAATTGAACGTGGTTGATATTTAAATTATGTTCGATTTTATCATCAAAAATTTTATACTAAAAAAAGGAAGGAAATGAAATTATTTTTACCTCTTCTATAGAAAACATTTTATGAACATTATAAATATGTTCTAATTCTATAAATATACAGTTATTAATACAAAACTTTAATTAATTTATAGACTGAAATGAAACAATGTGGTTTTATTAATAATTATTTTCAAATATGGATATAAATATTGTATTTCAATAGTAAAATAATTGATTAGTTTTCAAAACTGTACACCAAATCATGAATAAACCGAGTATTATTTTTACATTATTCTCAGTCATCAAATATACACTTTGTAAACGTTTTATGAGATTGGAAGCGTGTCTGAATAAATTGTGTAAATCGTTGAAAGAGGAAACACATCCGTATTTAATAAAACGGTTTAAACATCTGTAGTGTTCGTCTCAATGAGAAAAATGCTGGAAGTGCATTTAACAAAGATGTAAAAAACGTACATTAAAAGAAATTCTGTTCATTATTTTTCATTTCATTGTCTGTAATTTTGTATTTTATGCAAGTAGAACATTAAAATCATCAAGGATTTTTTTTGAAAGGTGAAGTTTAGACACGAATATCAATTTATTTAACGTGAAAAAGAGTTGTACATATATAAGTAAAATAGAACAATGTAAAAACAGTACGGTTTTTATTAAAAAAATATTTACTTTTTTATACTTTTTGGAAATTTATAAATATTTTTTTAATATAATATTTCAGTATTTATTTGTTATATTTAGTAAGATATTAATTTATTGTATTAAGACGTTTTTTAAAATATATTAATCAATTTAAAAAGGAACAATAAATTTAAATAATATCGTTTTTTAAATAATATTGAATTACTTTAATTTGTTTAATTATTAAAGACAACTATTTGTAATTTTATTATATGCTCAGGGAAATAAAATTTAATTTTAAAATATTAAAATACGTTTTGAATAATTTCAATATAGTGCAAATATATTGTTTAAATATTTAACATGCAGTATGTAAAATTAATTTCGTTTTATATAAAATAAATAAATAATATTGTTTATTTTACAATTTCGTGTATTGTATTGATTTTTGTAACTTTAATTTTTCATATTTTTTGCAAAATAAATATATTATTTGTTATTGTATATTTTCAAACTGGATGATTTTTTTATTTAATTTTTTTATTTTTATTCTGTCTGTATATTCTTGATTCTATTTATAATTTTATATTATTATTGTTAATTTCTTAATGAATTATTTTATTGTTTCAGGTAAGTTTTTCACGACAATTGTATGAAATTTCATTAATGGGTAAGATATAACAATAAATATAATTAATTAAATTGATGAACGTTTCGTTTGAAATAGAATTTATTAACAGATTCCTTATTTATAATTTAAATTGTTTCATATTTTTTTTTTGATACTTCAGTTAAAATCAACGTTTATTTATAACAATTTCAAACGATATTAGTAATAACTTAATTTCATAATTGAATTATCTAATTTAGAATAACCCAAATAAGACTGAAAAATAAAACCTTTGATTTAGATTAGATCCTTTAGCCTAATTTTGACTATTCTGTATTTGTATTACATTTTAATATATCACACATTTTAAATATTTTTTAATAATGAAAAAATGAAAATACTTTATTATTATGCAAATAACTTATATTTTAAATATAAAAGTATGGTCATTATTAAAATGTTTAAATGAAAAATCTAAAATGTTTAAAAACAGGTATCAACATATTTAATTTTAATTGAATATTTTGAATTAGATTGAGAATTACTTCATAATGTTTTGTTCTGTTGTGTTACAAAATCTATGCTTATAATTCATTAAACATGCCCTTCTCTTATTAACAACGTCTTTAAACTTGCCAATTATATCTAAAATACATCTTATATAATAGTCTTGTTAGAGAGAAGAGGCTTATAATTTACTTGTGTTTATTTCATCAGATATGAAACATTGTCTTTTGGAAATGCAGTTCTTGTCCCGATTAAGGATTAGAAGTTCTTTTTTTAAAAAAATATTCTATATGAGTGGAATAATTTTAATTTTATTTTTAGTATAAAATTAAAAAATAAAGTGTTTTATAATATTAAAAAAGGAACAATATTTGTTATTGAATATAATTTTCTATTCATTTTATGTTCTATAATTTTTTGAATTTTCATTGTGTAATTGGAAAAATAATCATACAATAATATTTAAATTCAATTAAATGAAAATTAAAAGTCTTCTTTTTAATACTTAAATCTTAATTTAATCGTTTCATTATTTTTAAATTTTGATTTATTCACCGAGTTTCAATAATCGACTCAATAAATTTTCATATTTTTTACAATAATATTAAAAATAACCAGTTTTTTTATTCTATTTATACAGACATACTTTGTGTATGTATGATGTATATATACTGGAAATATTTTTTGAAACGAACACAATGATCAATGTACGTACAAAATCTGTATAGAATAACTCATGCGAGTCTTTTTAATACGATCAGACATGAATGACAGATGGAACAGAAAAAAACTCCGGTATTGTTTTGAATAGGTATAGATATTTGAAATTTGGTAATATTCCATCCAGTATTACTACGTATGATAAAAACAATTTAAAGATTTAGGAAATGAAATTGTGTGTCATCCGCCTTACACACAAGATTTATCTGCGTTTTTTATACTAAAGTTAGGAAAATAAATCGTGTTGCTGTAATTCATTGGCACTATATCAAGCTTAAAAATAATAGACTTTGGTGTGTTTTGCATATATCAAGAGTTGATTTATATTTTGTCTGAATTGAAAATAGCAATAATGGAATATATTAACTTTTTTATTGATAATTAAGAATTTAATATAAGAAACATCTTTTTAACCGAATAAATTCTTTTATAAATATAAAAATATTATTATAACACAAGAAATTTAGATTTCTTTTCATAATCAATTTTGATTTTTTTTATTTAGTATTTTAAATCGTAGAAAATATTCAATTGTAAAAATATTTGTATATACAAAAAAAAATGATCGAAACACAAATAAACTCAAACTGTACAATAATCGTCTGCGGTTTTCACTAGCTTTTTCATTCTGGCCAAACGTATGTTGTTCATAAAAATAGATTTACATTGAAAAGATATTGATATAAATAGAAATACAAAAAATGATCTGTGCTTTTTTGTATTTGTATAAAACACATGTATATTTAATTTTTATTACAATAATTTTTGAATATTGCGTTGAAGGTTATGCAAGTTTTAAAATTATTTAACATTGAATAACAAGAAAGTTTATTAAATTAGAATTAAAGTTATATATATATATGTATATGTATATATGTATGTATGTATGCATTAAATAATATTTTAATTCAGTAAAAAATAATTAAAAATAACAAAAAAATTTAATCGTAAAATCTATTAAAATAATTTCAATTTAATGTTTTGTTTCCATTAATTATTATTTAAAAAAAATATAGTATTAAATGTAACTTTTGATAACGTTAAAATAATTTTAGTTCAAGTATTTGTTTAATTAGTATGTTCATAGAATTCTGTAGGGTAACTGACTTTTATTAAATTTCATAAATATTTAAAGTCTATTAGCGTAATTGTAATTTAGAGGTGTAAAGTAGACATATTTATTAATGAAAATAACCGTTTTCATAATAGAATATCTTTAATATTTATAACTTAAATGTGCTTTCCTTTATTATTTATGTATATAGTGATTTTTTCGAAAATTCTTATTTACTTATTTTTCGAAAATTCTTTTTATTAAAAATCTTATACATACAAGTCAACATTAATTTTTATAAAAATAAAAAATCCGTTTGTCATAATTAGTTTATCAGTGTAGTTAATATCATTTTTTATTAGGAGATTATTTTCCAATATAGTTCAGTGATCTTTATTGTCTGTATTTTTTTTATTAATGTACATTTGAGTAATCATACTATCATTTTTGTAGTATAAAATTATTAAAATTAGAATAATGGTGTTGTGTTTTAAAAATAACTTTTATACTAAAATATCAATGAAAAAATTCGATATTTTAAAAACGTTATATTTTTGTAAAATATTACAAAAAAAAACAATAAACTAGATTTTTTTGAAAAAATTGTTAAAAGTAAACATATTAATGTTTCTTTTATATCTCTATAATTTTCTATCTATTAAATATTAATATATATTCTATTAAATATAAATATTTTAATACTATTAAAATGACAAGAATTTATATATATATATATATATATATATATATATATATATGTAATATACACATTCCTATTGTTTCATATTACATTGTTTCAAACGTACATTTGTGGTGAGTGTATATGTATATCAATTATGAACTCAGTCCTGTTAATTTGTAGCCACACCTCGTACAAATATTGTATAAAAATTTCTTTGGAATTAAATTAAAGCAGAACATTATGAAAAGCAGATATATACCTATTTAATTTTATTAGAAGCTTTACATTGAAAAGGTGTGCATTTCAAAGACATTTTATGGAGAACAAGATAAATTAATTAAATATTTCGTTTGGAATATTGGATAGTAGATTTACTCCATCCTAAAAACGATTCTTTCTTCATTATATATTTTCTGTAAAAAAGATGTATTTTTACTCTTATGTACAGACAGAATTCATACCTGCATATTTAAATATTCAGTTTAGAATTACATGTATTCGTAATAAAGTTTTTTTAAAAAATAACTCTATTTACTATTTGTACGAAGTACTTTGGGAAAGGTCGTTTTTTTGTATACCTTTTATGTTAAGTGAAAATTGTTTCATGAAAGGATACGAATTTTAATTAATTTTCCACGTAAAACGCAATTATATTAAAAGAAGGTCGGTTAAAATTCTACCACAATTAACATTGCTAATATGAAACGATGTCTTAATTATATTAAAATTTGTTAGAAACGCGTGTTGTCACAGTGTTTACATATTATCTGAATTACATTTTGAGTTGTTTTAGTACTACTGCGTTTTAAACATGAAAATATCATAAAGGATGTATTTAATATTTAAAACCAAGCACAATTTATATATATATATATATATATATATATATATATATATAAATTAAAAGAATAACTGGAAAACTTTAAATATTGAAAAAACATTTAAGTTTCAAAAATTGACGAACTGTAAGTATTTTAAAACATCCTTCCTCCAATATATGATCATTTCTGGAGAGTTTATCTTTAATTTTGTTTTGTTAAAATATAATTTATGTCTTGTATTTTTAACTTGTCAAAAGCATTATGTTGGTTTCTAATAATTAAATATGTATTTTATAATGTATAAAATGTTTATATACATAAATAATATTTAATTTTAATAAACATAAAAATTTCAAAATTATTAAATGACATGACATTGAATAATTCTAAAATTATTTTAAATTATATACAATTTTTAATTATTAAAAAGGTTCATTGTCATGTTTTAAGGAAATTTTCAATTCAGCACAAATTCTATTTTTATTTAATGAATATTAAAATATAAAAATGAGTACTGAGAGATATCAATCGTTTTGTGTTTGTTGGCTATTCAAGCGTACAGCTTAATTTCTGAAAACCACGAAAGCTGACAGCATTCTAAACACGTCCGATGTTCCAATTTCATCACAGTTCCATTATTAGCAGTGTCACATTCAAAATGATGTGCAGATAGTTTTCATACTATTGAAATGTAATTCGGATGAATAAGTTGAATGTACGGTTATCACAATTAGAATAAGTGCTGTGTTTTATCTGTACATTTCCAATATTCTTAGTAAAATGATAGAAAATTATGTTTCATTTGATTTATGAGAACTAAATTGAGATTTGATATTTAATAATAAAAATATATTTAATTGTAGCTCTGATATAAGTAGTACTTGAAAATTTATTTGTTTATTTACTAATTTATTTCATTCCTATCATCATTTATGGTATTTTTTAATTGGACCATTAATTATTTTTAAATTACTTAATACAAAATAAAATATCAAAGAAAAATAATATTTTTATTTGAGTAGTATGTTTGAAAAAGTTTTTTAATTGTATAATATATATATATATATATATATATTTATCTGTTTGTGTTTGTATGTAACTACTGTATACAAATGTAACAAGACGGTAATTTTCGGTCAACATGAGTTTTCAAATCGTTAGCATCATTAGAGACCTAGACCGAGTATCTGCTTTATAAACTTCAGTGACGTTAATTGGCACCCAAAGGTTTCTCACGATTTGTATTGTTGTTGATCTTAGATTATACTACAAATAATCTTCTTTGTAGAGCTGTAAATTGTTAATATTATATATATATATATATATATATATATATATATTGTTAATGTTTAAAATAAATTTAAAATAATCGCTTGGTATAATTAATTAATTTTATTTTGCATTAAAAACAACACAAAATTAGTTAATATATCAAGTTGTGATAGTTCTCTCATTAACAAAATAACTTAGAATCGACTAAATATTTTTGAATATATTTAATTTGATGTAATAATTCTTTAAATGAATTTTTTCTTATTCTATTTAGTGTTGTTTTCATTTTTCAAAAAATATTTTTGTATAAAGAAATATATAAAGCGGATTATTAGATTTAACGATTTATTTCTTATTTTTAAAAATATTTGTTAATTGCCTTTTGTCATTTTATTTTAATTAAGACTAGATTTAAAAATCTGTCATAACATTCGTAAGGTATTTCGTATGATTTTTTTTAATAGCTTGTGTATTTAACATTTATTTTTTAAAAAAATATAAGTCAACTTGTATAAATTAATTCAAATTTATAAATTTTTGTAAAATGATTTAGAGAATATGTATATATCTATATAATTGTTTTATGGGAAATGATTATAATTTTATAATCCGGACTGAAAATTTAAATCAATAAATTTTGAGACAACAATAACATTTTATTTAATGTCTTTACGTTTAATTATCAGATCGATGATCCTGAACTAAAATGATATTAAAGATATAATCTGAACTATTAGATGTTATTATAGTGGCTAAACCTTATCGACTGTCACAAGAGGTTAAACATTCATAATTGAACAATAACCGCGCACCATTAAGCTTAAGCTTTTGCGTCGCTAGTTTGAAAAGTGCACAATGAAGCCGTATATCCTTTTTGATTTTTTCTAAAATTAATTATTTTCTGAATATTTTTTCATTTTAAATTAATAACATATTTTATTTAATTAAGTTGAATTGTTATGTGTATTTTTAATTCATTCATTTTGTTACTTGTTATATTTTTAATGCATTATTATGTTATTCAATTATATCTATGCTAAAATCTCTCATTAGGGAAAATAGATTTTTGCACCGAGAGTTTTTGTGGAAAAAATTGCGTTTAAAAAAACTGCCTACAGAAAATTGAAAAAAACATTTTTTCTGTTTGGAAATTCATGAAAATTATTTCAGTATTTGCATTTTGCATCATTATTTTCACTATTTTTTAATTACTACAGTAATTGATATTTATTCACAATGCGAATTTTGAAATAATAATGAGTATAATTATTAAAAATTCTAATTACATTCACAGACGATCGATGTCCTTTGTTCTTATCTAATTGCGAAAATTTTGATAGAAATCATGTAGATTTTTCTCAATAATGACTAAAGATTTAAAAATATACTTATTAAACAATAAATTAGAATAATTATGTAATTAGATGTAATATATTACAAAATATATTTATTGACTTTATTTAAATAATAGAATATTTAAAAAAAATGATATTTTTTATTTTACATATTGTTAAATTAGTTTTCAAATATTTATATTTACATAAAGTGCATCATTACAAACTATATGTTTTGTTAATACATTAATAATGATTGGTGCAATTTGTAATACCACTGTTAAGCATCATTACTTGTTGTTAATTTGTCATTTATGTCACGGTTGTCAATATCAATAATGATAAATAGTTTTAAGCCCGTTAATATCAGAAGATTGCCAATATATTAGTATAGTAATTAGTGGTTGTAATCAGAGTATATGTTTTCTCGAGTTCAAAAATATTATTGTAATTTAGGTTCAGTATATAATTGATTTTTAATTAATAGTATTATACCTGTGATTTTTAAATTATATACTTTTTAGTATTTTTTTCATGTGTATAATAAATATATATATTTATATTTAATAGAATTATAATTATACATAGAGAATACAAAAATATATATATTTATATATATATATATATATATATATATATATATATATATATATTACAATTAGTTTAATCTATATTTAGCCAATTAATAGATAACTTTCTTTTATATAAATGATGTATTTTTATTAAAACTTTACATAAACTATTAATACTAAGGGAAAATATTTCAAAAACTAAAATAAAAAATAATTAGTTATTTAACTTATTCAGATAAAAAATACAAAATAATTAATATGTATATATTTTTATAATGTTTACTCGTGTATATTTTATAAGTGAAAATATTTATTATATATTCCTGATAACACAGTAAAATACATAGTAAATAACATAGTGAAATACTGAAACAGAATTAAGTTATTTAAAAATTTCTGGAATGGAAAAAATTAATAGCTGACGATTTAAACAAGTTATTTCGATGTTTCATTTATTTAATCCATGCACACGTGCGCACGATTGATATACACGAGTCGAATAAGTCACAGGATTGTAAATTTAGTATAGTTTATTATTTCTTTACTTTGTAAATAATTTAGTAGTTAAATCTTTTGACAAACATATATCCATAAATATTAGAAAGTTTTTTTAACAAAAATATTTATTGTATACAAAGGGATTTGTTTGTAATTTATTTGAAAATTTAGTTTTATATTTAAATTGAGAGATTTTTTAACATAATTATTAAAATATTTTTAGATTATTGAATATCATTTATTTTTTACATATTGTAATCAATTTATAAACTTTTCTATTAAAGATTAAAAGTTATTTTAAGTTGAAGTAACAAATTCACATATAATTTTCAAAGTAAAAACTTATATATTACTAATTTTAATCTATTTTATAAGTTATGATTAATCACGTTTCTCAGATATAGTAATTATAGTGGGTATTAAAATCAAACTAAGAATTATCATTATGTTTTCTTTTTCATTATTTATTTATCAGAGTGGTTAATTTATTTTTATACCATTTAACTACTCTCTCTATATAAGATTTTATACAAGTGTCCAATAATCATTTATTTTCACTTTATTCAGTGATTCACATTTTGATGACCATATTATCATCAAGGTGTTGTATTATAAAATTTGAAGAGATTTTATAATATTTTTTTCTATATGACCATTAAAATGAGTATCATTGAATAAAATGGACAATATATGATTAATGAACATTTTGTAATTGTTTTCGAATTTTGATTATTCTTTTATTTAGATTATTAAAAAAATAGATTTGTTTCTATAAGATTCAAATATTTATTTTATCATATTTATTTCTTGTATGTTTTCTTATAAGCTTTTAAAATAAAGTAAATATTTTTATTTTTTATTATAACCATAATATTTGTAGAAAAATGATTATTATGTTAGTAGTACATATACTGTTTTATATTTTTGTATATTTTTATGAAATTAATTGTTACAAATTGAAGTTTCAATTTAATATTATTTATCTCTAATAAAAAAAATAATTTTTATTATTATTAATACATTTTAGAAGAGCCAGTTGCTGATAAAATATAAAATTAAATTGAATAAAATTAAACAAAGTGAAGTTTAATAAATATTTTATATATATATATATATATATATATATATATATATATATATATATATATATATATATATATATATATATGTTCGATTATCTTAGAGACGACTCTGCCTACTGACTGCTTTGATATGTAGGAAGTGCGTCGAACAATCCGTATAAATTGTGATGGCGTTTATCTTTCAGCCGGTAACCTTGACGTTGTTGACGCTGTTTATTTCTAGAACATAAAATAGAATTGAGTATCGTGCCTATCTTTTCTTCACACTCGAATTTTTCATATGTTCGATCCCGTTTCCTCGTTTGTATTGTTCGCCTGAACTGCTTTTTTCGAAAAGTAGACATAACAACAAACGGTAAATTATGAAACCGTTGCTCGACGTGAAATTATAGCATAGAAGCAGACTGTTATATTTTTTTACTTTTGTTCTTAAAGCCATTCAATGCTAGAAGGTAGTTAAACTTGAACAATTTGTAATATTTATGAAACTTTTTTTTAATATTACACAGATTATATTTTAGTTAAAAAGCGAGTCAGCAACGTTAAAGCTTTACATTTAACTTTTGTCATTAAAAATATTCACCACTTCGGTACAAACGGAAAATGTAAGAACATCATAAACGCTTATTAAATGCAAGTTTTGATTTATTATTACTTTTAATTCGTAAGTCTTGCGTGTTTATATAACAATTACCTTTAGTTTGTAGCTAAAATTACACGTATGTACTGTGTATAATTGAAGTAACATTTATATGTAGTTTATATTAAAATGAACAAATATTTTAATTACAACGTAAAGTTTAGAGTAATCTAGTTTTCGAATTAAATTCATTCTTGAACCTAAAATAGTAAATTGTCTTGTAAGGTAGTAAATTTGTAGTAGTGTAAATATGATTTGTAGATCCCTATGCGAGACTAAAGTTTAATTAACTCGAATATGTGATAAATTATATAATTTTAGTTGCAGGTACTAGCTAAATGCTATATTTAACTTCACTACATTCAAAACAAACCGAGATATAAATATTTTTTTCTATTTAGTAATATAAATAAAGGCTGTTTGTCTGTACTTTTCTATTTATAGTTTCAATAAATTGAATAGAAAAGATACGAGAAAGTCGTTTTTTCAAGGCGTACAATGTAGATCGTTTTTTAAAATTTAGGAATGGGTAAACGTATAGCCTGTTGATAGGTTGTACTTATAACGGTCGTTGCATGCTTTGTCAATAATATTGTGCGAAATACACAATGGTCCTATAAGTAGATGATTATATGATATCAGTCTTTGATATTTGTACAGTTTCAAAATAGAACTCAATTTTATACATTATCGGTTTGTGGATAGAATCGTAAGAACAGTTTTGTTCTAGAGAAACAGAAACTATTCTGAAATTTTTACTATGATATTTGATACAATATGTAATATAGGTGGCCCAAATGAGACTGAAATATTTATACATATATTTACTTACTTATTAATATATTATTCTTTATTATCCTTCAGTCTCATTTGGATCACCTATATATTTTAATATTCAATAATAATTGAAATTTTATAAATAAAAAAGCAAAGTTCAAATTGTTTAATTTTCTCGCTTATGAACATTATAAATTGTAATAATTGTTTTTGTTATATATCAAAATATTTATTTACTTGATGTTTTAAAAGGTACACAAAAATATAGTAGCAATATTTCAATCTTTATAAATAAAATGAAATAATTAAATATTCAAATAATTTTAAAAATAGAACACAAATTTTCATTATTTGATCAAATCAAGTTATTCTTTTAAAAGCAAAATACATTAACTGATAACGATTTATCAATTTAAATAATAGACTATACCTTTCTAATATATCTGTTTTTTTTTCTTTAAATATATGTTTGTGAATAATTGCTGTTTGTGTAATTTTCAGAATAGCTTTATAAAAAAGTATGAATTGCACAAAAAAATTCAACGAATGAAGTTAATTCATTGCATTGTAATAAAATTAATCTAGACAAAGTGATATGGGGCTACGAGAGTTCAACAAATACTGACGTACTGAGAATGATTCAGTCATTAAGTAAAGTATCTGGATTAAATCTTTTGAAAGCGTTAACATCTAACACTCTATCAGTATGAATCTATGACGGTAATGTAAAAAGCACAAAAATGACATTTTTTTATCTGATTAAAAAGTATGGCTTTTTTTATAATAAACGTACGAGGATGTGGGATTTGAGTTATAGAAGCGTCGACAGCAAATAAATTGCTATAATTCTTTTTGAACAGGTCTAATTATATGACGTACATTGATACATTTGTTATAGTAGTCGAGATTTTATCATTGTTATTTTGAAAATGATATATTATTTGTATTCGTGATTATCTAATGTATTGACTAAATTGAATATTCATATACATACATAAATATAAATATATGTATATTTATGTATGCATGTGTGTGTGTAAAAAAATGAGTTTGTTTATTATTTTGCGAAATTTTAACAAATTTTTAGTAATAAATAAATAATTGGTTACTCAAAAATCAATTATTTGAAATTTTATATGTATTTCATCCTTAAAATATAAATTTGCGTTTTTTCTAAAAATAAAACATTAAGAGATTTACACATATTAAATTTTGTAATTTTGAAATAAAAACTACAATTATTAAACCTTGAAATATTCTTACTAAAAATTACAATGTATATCTTCGTGTTATTTCTATTATAATTTTGAACTCATAAATGAACATACACACATATGAATGAGTAAATGTTATAAAATAAAACAAAGATCATATTTTAATCATAATTGCATACATAGCTCCAGAAACAATAGATCCAGTCTTTTTGTATTATTTAAAACAATAATTTTTCCACATTTATTTTTCATATTGTATATCGTTGATACAAACGGTATGCAGAAACAGGTTCGCGTTTTTTATTTTATTTGTTGTTAAAAAAACGAGTATACGTTTTCCGTATTTGAATAGAATTTCATTTGATTTTCTCTCCTTTGTTATTAAACTACGGATGGTAACTTTGGTTCGTTAATTAAAAAGAAGAATGTTATAATATCGTTTTTCAATTATGGAATTACTATTATTGTATTGTTCAATGTTGTATTTTAAATGTTCGCTTTTATTATTAATTCGAATTGTTTTCTTATTCAAGAAAATAAATGGGATTCTTTTAATGAGTAGGTTTGTGTTGAGTATTTTTTTCTAAAACTTATTTTTTTATACAGGAACATGTATACATACACACACACACGATATGTAGTCTTAAAAGCCTTTCAATCCTTTTATTTTTTCTCATGTTTTTTGTACGTTTATCATACACACATTTTCACACACACATATATATATATATATATATATATCAACGTTATCATATTTTTTTATCTATTTCTGGATAAGGCTTATTTTAAAAATTTCTAATTCTAGCTATTCAGTCCTATACTTCATTGTTAAATTTTCCCACGTCTCTAAACCACCTAAGCATTGGTCTTTTCTTGAGTCATATATTCCTGAATTTAAAATCAAATATATATATATATATATATTAGGTTGTCAAATATCTCCCTTCCGCCTTTTTGTCTTTTGAATTTCGCGGCTATGTACAAAAAAAAAAAAAAAAAAGCGGAAGGGAGATACTTGACAACATAATATATAAATTACAGACAACAGACCACCTACATACCTTACAACAGATATAAGAAAAATACAACGAATACGAGCAACCCCTATGTTTGGCTTTTGTAGATTTTGAAAAGGCGTTCGATTCGGTCAGTACATCATCAATTTTCTTATCTCTAAAAGAGCAAGTAATTAATAAAATATACGTGGATTTGTTGAAGGAAATATATAAAAGTTCATCAGCGCAAATTAAAATACACGACCTATCAGATAAAATAAAAATAGAGAAAGGAGTTAGACAAGGAGACAGTTTATCACCAAAAATATTTAATGTAATTTTAGAACAGATCATGAGAGACGCAAATTTTGAAAATAAAGGAATGAAAGTAAAAGAAGAATATCTGTCACATCTAAGATTTGCAGATTGATATACTACTTATAAGTGAAAAACCAGAAGAATTACAAACATTACTTGAAACCCTCTTAGAAAAAAGCCGAAAAGTAGGGTTAAAAATAAATATGGGAAAAACCAAGGTCATGTTTAATAATTTCGCTGAAAGAAGTAACATACAATTAGAGAATCAGTACCTGGAACAAGTGGACGAAATAAAATACCTAGGAAAAATATAAGATACGATGGTGATTTATGGCCAGAAATCAAAACGAGAATCAGAGCTACATGGGCAACATTTGGGAGATTAAATAGTATAATGGAAAGCAATATACCAATCCGTTTGAAAAAAAGCATATAACCAATGTGTACTACCGGTCTGTACGTATGGAGCAGAAACTTGGACTCTAAACATAAGAATGAAACAGAAACTGTTAACTGCCCAGAGAAGTATGGAAAGAATAATGTTAGGAATTACTAAACTGGACCGAAAAACAAGTAAATGGATAAGGGAACAAACAAAAGTAATTGATATAATAGAGCAAGTTAAATCGTTGAAATGGACATGGGCAGGACATATAGCGAGAAGAGAGGACAACAGATGGATGAAGATTGTTACGAAATGGAGACCAAGAGATAAAAAGAGACCTAAAGGAAAGCCACATCAAAGATTGAGAGATGAAATTGTGAAGTATTGTGGAGGCCAAGGTTGGATGAGATTGGCCAGCGACAGGAAAGAATGGAAGAGGCTCGGAAAACTCTTCGTATTTTAATTATGACATTCGACGAGGCTTTCGCCCAGCAGTGGGTTGATGTAGGCTGTCAGTAGTAGTAGTAGTATATATATATATATATATATATATATATATATATATATATATATATATATATTTACTTATATTATATTATAAAAAGAAAATTATTGTCATTGTAAAAACAAAAATATACTCATGTTAATAAATATAATATAAGGTGGCTCAAATAAAACTGAAAGATAATAAAGAATAGTAAATGATAGTGAGCAAGTAAATATACGTTAAGTCAATCCATATCATCAAAAAAGGTCACAAACCTATGAAAAAGAACATGTTAAAATACATTTGTGTAAAGAACATGTTGCAAAGACAATAAAAAGGGAAAGCACTTCATGCTTGCAGACCAGATGACGAAAAGAAAGATACAACCCCCAGTTGTAGATGGATTGAATAAGGACACAAAACACGAATTAGTATAGGTATATATAAAAAAGTTAGTCTAGATTTTAACAGAAAGGCTCTGACGATGATGGCATCGCCATCGAAATGCATCAGCCGATATAATTATAAATAACAATAAGTGATTATTGAACACTTTAAATTATTGTGGTGTTGGGGTTAAAATTAATTTGTGTAAAGTGAATCAGCCACAGTTCCAAAACAACTAATATATACGTTAAAACTTTTAAATCTCATTTGAACCACCCTATACATTTGAAAAATGATGTAAATTAAAGAATATCAATAATTATTACAGTCAGTTCTTCCATAAATGTTTTTTTTTGGAAAGATACTTTACTCAATGAGATCAAATTATTACATTTAGTTATCCCAAAGATAATTTTCATAAGATATTATATTCGACAACATCCTTGTAAGTTTAACAAACCTATATACGATTAAAAGAGATTTAGCGTTAAAATTGAATTTAAATACAAACTGAATCATTTTTTCATATGTAATCAAGCATTTACGCTTTTTCATGTGACGCAGCATTGCGATCAAAATGTAATCAAGTGACTTGAGTAAATCTGACGAACATAGAATCAAAGCAAAATTATGGATAATAATTTTAACAATCCTTCGTATTTTAGTCGACGCAGATTTGTATTCAAATATAATTGTCTATTGATATATACCTACATACACACATATACATATGTATATATATATATATATATATATATATATATATATATATATATATATATATATATATATATATAAAATGGGAAAGAGTAATGTGTCGTATAAATGTAACATATCTACGTATTTGTACAATAATGTGATTTTAAAATGTAACACTTTACCGTTGATAGTAGTATGAAAAGCTGTCAATATATGTGACAGCTCTATCTATGTTTTGTGGATACCATTAGAAGGGTGGAATATAGCTTTTCTATATAATATGTAGCAATTTTCTTTATTATGATATAAAATTATTTTATTTATTGTTTGGTAATATATTTATATATACATACACACACACACACACACACACACACACACATATATATATATATATATATATATATATATATATATATATATATATATATATATCATTAAAGAAATATTTTTGAATGATTTTATTTTTAATATTATTATTTAAAAAAATTATATACAGTAAGAGCTATGACTATATTTATTTATTTATTATTTTAGTTTAACTATACACACAAAAAATTAAAATTATATAAATATATTGAATTATTTACACACATACACACAATTATATATATATATATATATATATATATATATATATATATATATTATATACGTTAAATTTAAAAAATAGTTAAAACTGAGTTTTTAAAAAATTGTAGATTTCAATATTTAAAGTAATCACCTTTCACCTTTAAAATAAATTGAATTTGATATAGCTGGTTCATAAAACTTTCCACGTAGTTTCGGTGCTATTAATATTTTTTGTAAATTAATTTTTTATGTTCATTATATTATATAATAGTTTCATTTATATTCATTTGAATTTATTAACACAGTTTTGAATAAAATGTACCAGGATAATAAATTCCATGAAATAAGTTTCATATTTTATTTAAATATTTACTTGTACTGCATTTTTTTATAATTATTGGTCAATATATTCTAGCAGTGTTTTATCTCCATTATAAGTACTTTTTAAACTACTAATGCGTCGAATAGAACACTAATTTTGACATAGATTTACCAAGAATAAAATTATGTTTGGATATTGTTGAATTTCATTAATTGTTGTATTAAAAGATTGTTCATCTATTATTTAATATGTTGATATAACTATTCTTTATATGTAAATAGATTTTGAGTACAATTTTATTTCAAATTAATTGTACTTTATCAAAAATACACAAAAATAGATATTTTTTAAATGATTAAAAGTAAATGGGATTATAAAATTAATTAAATACTACCTAAGGATTCATTACATATAGATAATACAATTGATAATAAAATACTAATTTAATTGATGCAAAACCTTTAAAATGGTCAAACATAATCCCATTAAAATATAAGTTAATACACATTGTTTTATATAGCTCTATACACAATTCATTTTCTATATGTTGAAATATTTGATCATTAATGGAAAGAAATATTATATATATATATATATATATATATATAGAGAGAGAGAGAGAGAGAGAGAGAAAATAATTGACTTTTCATTTTAATATTATCGTTTTATTATTAATTATTAAATAAATTATTTAGATTCATAAAACTTTTTTTGCATTTCACAAACACTGATGAAATATTCTTTTTATATATTTTTGATTACTGAAAAATGAAGGGAACAAATGTTTACCTTAATATTTGTCATTTCCTTAAGTATTTTCTGGTATATGATCAATTTAAAAGTTAATAAAAAAGTTTATGACTATTCATTTATAATAATATCTTCTTATTTCTTATATATTCTACCATTGTACATTTTTCTACTTACAAATAATGAATACGTACGTGCAAAAAATTAATTTTTATAATTAACACGGATTGTAAAAATGACTTGAATAAAACTTTCATTATTTGAATTGCTTTCCTGTTTGCATTTTCTGTTTTTTATTCTTTTAAGTTTTATAGGACACAACGGGTCTGGCACATAAATTGTTTGAACGTTGCTATTAAAACGTAATGTCCCAATGAGTATTAAAAAGTCTATCGGGACTCATACCAACGTTCGTTTCAGTATAATTTGTTACTTTGTATAAGTAATTTGATTAATTACATGCATTTGCTATCAAGATATAAAAAAAACTTGATCTTTATAGAAGTTTTTAAGTTTATAGAATTTTTAATTTAATTATTTAAATTTTTATTTCAAAATTATCATGTGTTATTTTATATAATGATTTTAAATTATTAATGAAATTAATCTCAAATGAATATCAGTAAAAAATGTTATACTTGTTTATTAATCGTTGTATAAATTCAATCTTCTTACTGTACATCAGTGTTTCATAAATTGTTTCGTTGTTGTAAACAAGGTAATTATTTTTCTATTAGATATATTTCAAATAAATAAAAACTCTTGAAAAGATATTCGATGAAACATTTTTGGCACAACATTCAATGACAACAAAAAGATTGTTTTTGAAATGTTTGAATGATTTTTTTGATTCTGTGCGAAAATATTTATGTAAGAAATGTTTTTAGTTAGATGAAGTATGTTGTTGATTTTCATTTTTTAAGTACGGTGCTGTTTTTAAAACCAATGTCTCAGAATATTATATATGAAACGATGATAAATTGGGGATCAGATTTCCAATTTCATTCTGTTATTTGATATCAGACGCACTGAAGCAAAAAGAAATCTATTTCATCAGACATTGAAATACATTTTTACGTATGTTGAAGCGTTTATTCCCAGACTTGTATTTTAAATTCGTGTTTTTTTTATTGCTATGAAATAATTTTTAAAATATATTCATTTAATTCAAAAAGTATAAAAAACATTCATCATTTAAAATATATTTTCTTTTAATTTCAGGCAGTTTAATGTTGAATTTAATAAAAGTTAATGTTTTTGTTATATATATATATATATATATATATAAACTGTTTATAAAAATATATATTTTAAAAATTGATTTTGACTAAAATGCAACGTTTCGTTAATCTTTTAAATTATTTTTTTAGTGCTTTTCCTTATATTTAATATCACATTTATACAGTCTGACTTTCAATGAAATTTATTAAAATAGACATTTTCAGACTCACGCAGATTTCTATGATATCATAAAAAATATTTTTTGAAACATACTAAGTATCATAAATCTACAATTTATCTTTGGAAATTTATTCTTTTATCAAGACCATTCCATCAATAATTACATTTTAATACATTTTTATCTCTATTATATTTCTTTCTCGTAACAATACACGTTTTTATAGACAGTTGTAATGATACATCATTTAATATTCACTTTTAACTTTGTAATGTCATTTTCAAAGTTTTTTGTACCTTTTTTTCGCTGTCACTGAAATTATCACGACTGTATAATTTTAAATATATTACAAGTTTGTATGGGCGAGAAAAAATTTTCGTTCATATTCATAAAGAGTATTTTTGAAAAAATATTTGTAATAATTCATATTTGAACATTAGAAAATCGTGAAATATTCTTTTTATATTTCACTTAAATATAAAATATTTCAATAAACTGTTTAATAATTATATTGAAATAAAATTATTTTATATCAAAAATTTTTAATGATTGTTTTTAAAAGTGATATTCAATTTAAATTAAAAACTTGATAAATATCAATAAAAGTTTAAATATTTATCATTTTTTTTTGTATATATTATAAACATTTCTAAGTATATTTTTGATTTAATATGTCTGTGTTTACGTATAACATTTTTATTATAAAGATATTTAAAATTATCACTGCTTTTTAAAAAAAAATCTTTAGTGATCTAAAATATAATTTCGAAATATAATATTGTTTATTCGATTTTTAAATTTTATAAATGATCAATCAATTCTAGATAAAATAATTTCAAATTATAAAATCCGTCCAAACTATTTAAAGTTTAAAAACTTTTCTATTTTATTTTATGTTAGTAGAAAAAGCCAAAAGACTTTCTTGTGAATAAGGCCAAAATTGCAACAGGTATCAAATGTCGATGTTACAGGATGGTCAGTTAAGTACTTATAGAGCTATCCCTGTTGATCCTCAAGGGACATTAAGACTAAGGGTTTAAAATGATATTGACAGCAGCGAAGGTAGTCGTAAAATGTAAACCTCAACAATGGAACTCTAAAATATTTATTATCAGTCTAGTTCCTTTTAATATTTTATTACCTATAACATATTCAAATTATATTAAGTAATAGAATTGGCATTTTTATTTTATATGTTTCAAAAAATAAATAAATATTTTTGAATTGTATATTTTTGTTATTGACATTAAATGTTTGTTTTTTTAATTCACTAAATATTTAATCTCTTTTATTTTCAATTCTAAATATTTTTAACAAATCGTTTATATTAGAATATTATTTAATATTAGTATAAATATTAATAATGATTTAAATTGTAAGTTAAATGAATATTTTTTTCATCAAAAATAATCTTTTTGTTTTATAAAAAAATGATTGATTTTTGGTATCAAAATATATCAACACTTCGATAAACCATACATTTAAAGTGTCACTTAGTAATTTATAATATAAAAAATATTCTTCCAATTTGAACAACATACGACCATATATCATATACATTTGATATACTGGTATATGATTACAATTTTAATTTGTATGTAACTCAAATTGGATAGAGTGATTTATGTCACTTAAAATAATTATCTTGTAGTTATATAAGGTACTAAATTATTGATTTCTTCTCAATATACAACTTAAATTAATATTAATAATTTTTATTAGTATAATAATTATAAAATGATTTAGATTTATGTGAATTGATATAATTGTTCTTGATTTATTTTTAAAAAATATTAACTATTTTCTTTATTAAAAGAATCGTTTCCAAGTTCTAAAAGTTTTTTTGTAAAAATGTTTAATAATCATTTATTGTTTACAATTGACTATTTTATATTTTATTGAGTATGTATTACTTTAAAATGCGTTAATATAAAATTTGCTGATGATGATATTAGCATAATAAAGGTGAATAGTATGTAAATATGAACTTATTTACATAATATGCATAGATATATATGTATATATACATATATATATATATATATATATATATATATATATATATATATATATATATATATATATGATATTTTTCCTCGCCAATTCGCTTGTTCAGCGCTGTGAGTACGACCAAATATCAGTGAATGATAATATTCAATGAGGCTTTCATCCAGCAGTGGGCTGATAAAAGCTAATATGATGATATTATTTTTATCATATCATAACATACGAAGGAGAAAGAAAATAAGAAAGCAAACAAAACAAATTTTTTATAGCTATCATAATTTCTGGAAACCATAATATAAATAGATAAAAGACTATATTAAGACAGAACTGCAAAAAGACAAAGATTGTTAAATATTATTATAAAAAATCTTATGGTTATATGCAGTGATCCATTTGTTAATTAGCGAATTAATAACACTGTCAAAACCGATTTTTTCTTCAAATATTATTTATTATCTAATTAAATTTTTCCATTAAATTCTAAAATAATTAAGTGTTTATATAGTATTCAATTAAGGTTTCATTAAAAAATTAATTTTTTTTTCTAAAATCAATTTAAAGTAGATTTTTTCAATTAGTGTTCTTATTGAAAGTGATTTTGATAATAAGTGTGGTAGTTAATGACAATAAAGTCATTATCGAAGTTTCGAGTTGAAAGTACTACCTGTTGAAAACAACTTTAAGCATAAAAATGTTCGCTGATTCAACTAAAGTTTTTTTTAAGATATTACATTAAAAATCAATTCAGTACTTTTATGTGAAAATATAAAATGAAATGAATTTATAATTATTTGTTTTGTATTTTAGTATGTTTTTATTGAACATTTTTGAGATATGAAAAAATAATAATATTTATATTTTTTACATAAATTAATTTCTAGTTCAACAATTTAAGAATTTATAAAAAATGTTTAGTAATAATTTATAATTTACTTTTTTGATGTGCATTTCGATAGTCAAGTCATTAACAAACCATTGTATTTTAGTCGTAATATCGAGAAATAATGATATTTTGTATATAAAAAGATTACAAAGAAAATTATTATTTTTTTCATTTTGTGATATAAAAATAAAAGTATTTTTTTAATATCAATGACTCCAATAATTAAAAAAAAATGAATTATTAACTCGAACAGACATGTTTTACATAATTTACTGGAAACACGATATAAACAGAAATGCGTAACACAGTTTTGTAAAAGTCAACGTTATATAAAAAAAGAACACATGTGACATAGAGCGTGTTCCTTTGTATACGCTGTTGCTTTGGACTCGAACCCGTGCTGCGTTTGAAATAAATTGGATTTGACGTTACCATGGCTATACAGTGTCATTCGATTACGACGCTCGAGTTCTAGGTTTGCCGTTTGCATTGGCAAGACGCGTCTGGTAATATGTGTTTTTCACGAATATTCTGAACCTATGTCGTTGTAGTATAATTCTAATCGTCCTACGTTGTCTTCTATGTTGTTAAATTCTTTGCACAATAAACAAGTATCTTTTTTTAAAAAAACACTTTATAAACAAGTTTTATTTTTAACAACAAAAGTCATTTTTTATCTTTCGTCGTGTTCTTATACGTTAATTTGTTCTTTGATGTGTTTTTTTCTGCTTTTGATTTATTCGAATATTTAAATAGGCATATTTACATTGCTAATATTTATGTAGTTTTTATTAGTGATTTTATCAATCTAACGGTTCTTTTTTATCGATTTTAAATAACATTCTTAAGTTACTTGACTGGAATTGATTTCGATGCAAATATTTTTCTTGATTTTTATTTGTTGACATTTTCTTTCCAAGGGGTGAAATTATTTTTTTGTCCTTGGAGATAACGATTGATTATTATCGTTAGTAATACTTATTCATTTTATTGTATCGATTAACATATATATATATATATATATATATATATATATATATATATATATGTGTGTGTGTGTGTGTATGTATGTACATAAATAGATTCAATAATAGTATTTTTAATGTTATTTGGAATTAAGTAATATCTTATTTAAAGTCTGAAATTTTAAACATAGGTTAAAATTGATTTTAATAATATTATGATAAAAAAGGTGATAACTTTGTAAAACAACGAGGTGTTAATTTAAATACCATTTTTTATTAATAATTATAAAAAAATCAACTATTTCAAAAATACATTTTTTAAAAACTAAAAAATGCATATATATATATATATATATATATATATATATATATATATATATATATATATATAACTTACAAAATCCAAGCACGTTTTTGAATAATGTTTTAATTTTAAGGCAAATTTTATTAGATTCTTGACATATCTTCAAAAATTATCAATTTTCTACAAGTATTAAAGAATAATTGACTATATAACAACACAACATTATTTTTTCTTCTTTCAACTTGTTTATTGTAGCAATTAACGATGATAAATAAATATGAAGCATTTATAGAGAAATTTTATTGATGATAGGTAGAAAAAACGAAAATAGAATAAATAGAATTCTTAGAAATTTTAGAATGTGGTTAGTTCATTTTTATATAAATCAGAATACAAGTGAATTAACCAAAACTCCAAAGTCATTACTCAATTAATATTAAAAATACTATTGAACTGTTAGTTAGTTATTAATGAAGTTAAAGACTAATCGAATATAATTTCAGATAAGTAAAATAACTAAATATTTTATTGCGCTTCAAAGTTAAAAAGTAGTTTTATCATTCAACATTTGCTATATAAAATAGAACAATCTGAAAGGAAATCGATATCTTTAGAAAACTTGCACAGTTTATTATTATTACATATTTATCAATGTTGGTGGTCTGTTGTCTATTCACATAGATTGTTGATCGGAGAATATCAGCACCTGTCGTATATGTCATGTGATTGGAATGCAAATCTCGCAAGCATTAACATTAATGCTTGCAGACGTCGACGCCGACGCCGCTGAGCGCGGAAATAGGTCACGGCATCGACAGTGGTTGCCCATCTCTCCTCCTCAACATCCGGTCCGTCGAGCGAATTGTTGACACGAGCGAACGTTCGAAGCTTCGTCGAAAAATTTGTGTCATGGTCTCGAGACACGACGCTACACTGTCGGCGCTTGAGTGCATTCGATCGTTTTCTTACTGACACAACACTGCATTAATCTTAAAAGTATTGAGGATGAGACGTCGCACCTAATGGCGTACTTTAATGGTCTTCTACATTGTATTTTGTACTTTTTCTTTAGTTACTCACTGCCACTAATTGATGATAAATATAACTTCTTCGTTGCATATTTTTTATTGGGTTTGTAATAGATCTCTGACAGTAAATTTTTGTTTGCGAAGTTATTAAATGCTGTTCAGGGATTTGAAAGAAAGGTTCATTAGATTATCTACATTGATCATTGATTTTATCTTTTAATATCTTTTTTGTTTTTATTTTCATTCTGATTTTTATCGTGGATAATAGCAGTAAGTAATTTATAAAAACATATTTAAAATTTTTAGAATTATTCTTTCTTAAGTGTAATATTTTTGCAATTCAATTACAAATAAATTACATTATTTCAGTTTTAAAAGAAATGTTTGATAGATTCAAAGATACAAAATAAAAATCAAAATATAAAAACATTAAAAAATCTTATATATATTTCCACTTAACAATATATTTGATATAATTAATTTATGTAAACAAATAACTTTTGAAAAATAATAAAGTAACTTCAAAAAATTTACATTTAATTAGTTTCTTTAACTACAAAAGATATATTTAGATTATTTGATAATCGATTAAAATTACTTTTAATATGGATTTAAATTTATATTTTTGATAAAAATATTATTTTCTTTTTTAATATTTAATATAATTACTTTTTATAAATTGTTGACATTTAATAAATATAAATAACATTTTTCCCAAAATTTAAAATTAATTATTTATAGTGAAAATTTCACTAGATATTTTTTTTAAAACTTTTAGTTATTTTAGAATTTTACATTAATTATTAAATTTTTCGAATTTGAACTTAAAATTAATAATTATTTTAATTTTTAATAACATTTTTATACTATTTTTTTATTGGTTGAAAATAATTATAGTTGCATAAATTAAAAATAATTTCTTGCAAATATTAAATCTTTTTTATTTATATAAAAGTATTTCTTAAAAAAATTATATTCTAAAAAATTAATAAGATAGTTAATAATAATAACTTGGAAAACTGTTATATATACTTTATATCAATGTTTCATAATTTATACTATTTGAATATTAAATTGAAAATAAAGATTATTTTCAAATATTTATAACTTGTATTTAGTTAAATTAAAAGATTCTTTTTTTTTAAAAAAAATAACGAATAAATTTTATATATATATATATATATATATATATATATATATATATATATTTATTTATATATATTTGAAGAATATGTTTGAATGAATTTTAATTAAAAATTCTCTTTTAATACTTTACTTTTAACACTATTTTATAGTAACATCGCATTAGACATTAAAGGACTAAAGAAGTGTTTCTGCTTCGAATATTAAGAACTTGACAATGTTTCTTTGAATAGAATGAGACAACTATCTAAAGCTCATTTAAAATGGACAATCAAGCGAGAACGAACTCTAACCTCCTGTGTAACAGACAAACACGTTTACTACGCCACATGCATTGGTAATTAAAGACCGTTATTACACTTTCAAAGTACATTTATTTTAAATGACGTAGTGTGAAAACTATGTTACCTCGGAGACATTTATTTGAAAAACTAACGATATTCTCTCTAACATTTGTCAATACATGACATTTTGTTACTTTTGTCGTAATTTATTTTTGATTGTATTTCCAATTTGAAAAACGTGCAGAGTTTTTAATTATTCTTTATTACATTTATTTACATATACAGTTTTGTTCAAAATGTTAAATATATTGCGATTATATTTTTTAAAAAAATATTGCGTATATAATTTAAAGTTAGATGGAATTTGTTTCAAAATTTATATACTTTAATTAAAAATATTCACATTTCCTGAACAAACATTTTTTATTTAAATCACTAGAACGAACATTTCATTTTTCTGAAATAAAATTCAGAATATCTTCTACTTACAGCGGTTCAACTTACATCAATCCGCACTTAAGGCAATCGCCAACTGTCACCCATGTAATTACTTACGGAGTTAGAATTTGTATTTACTGTAAATGTGGATATACATTCTGTTCTGTCTACGTTCTATATTCAAATGACTTTTCACTGAAATAAATTACAATAATCAATATTTTTTAACAATTTTAATAAATGTTTATATAAGTATTTGATTTTTTAAAAAAATATTTCATATTTTAATTCGTATATCATTTAAAAATATTATTGATAAATTTAAACATATCAAATGATTCACTTTGTTCTTTTTTACCTGAAATGATTACACTTTGTTTTATTGTTTACAATTTTATTAATTAAAATAATATCTTAGATATCACATAGGTATATAATAAATAAAAAATAATATAAACAAAAATAAATCAAATTTATAAAGTTATTTTTTTATAAAATTCAATTTAGAATAGAAAAATAAACAAATAAGATTATAAACTTTTTTGATAATAGTATAATAATTAAATTAAATTATAAAATATATCGTTAAATTAATTACACTGACAAATTAATAAAGAGTTTATATCACTCACAAGTACATAAATTCTGTATATTCAAAAAGCATTTTAAATTGTTTAATAAAGTGTCCAAGAGATAAAAAAAAATAAATTTAAAAAGTAGTATAATAAATAGAACTAAAAACGGTATTTATTCAAAAAGAACATTAAAAAAATATTATTTTATGTAATGATATAAAAACGAAATGTAGAGAAGTTTTTCATAAATTAATAAAAATATTGAAAGGAAAAGTCTATCTCTTGATAACCAAAATATAAAGCCATAAATCAAATTTTCAAATTTCATCTCTTACTAAACCACATATGAATTCTTTCATAGAATTTTAAACATTTTGAGTTTTTTATAGGATGTTTTAAAATTATTAAAATTATTTAATTACAACAAGACGCAAAAGGAAAATTAATATTGTTTAAAAGTTTGTTTTCTATGCACAATAGAACTAAAAATATTATTATAAAAAACATTTTAAAAAATATCAGTCTAGACATCTAAAATTATTTTTAAAATCATTTAAAATTATGTATTCATTTACCTGATAGTGAATTTAGGACTAAAATTGACTGAAAAGTATGAAAATACCAACGATAATCAATAGAAAAAAATATTTTGTATTAGAGTAAATCAATTGGACTGATTATTTGAAAAATAATTTTTTTCATGCCTTAACAATTTATATATTGTATATATATAGTTAATGAAAATAGTGTGTGTAAAACATTGTGTGAATAGAAAGTTTTCCTATCGAAGTTTATTTTCAACTACAAGATCTATGTTCTGTGTAAATAAAGTACTTAGAAACTACGAACAATAGCTTGATGAATGATTACAAAGCTTCTAAGTGAACACGATGAATTTTCTATAGTGTTTATGCAAATAACGTTCTTTAGTAAAAACTATTATAAATAAAAAAAATGAAACTAACAATGTATTACTACTTTATAGTTCATTTAAGTTTTAATAATTCATATATGAAAATATTCAGATCTTCCCTTTTTGTTTTTAATTTAATAAAAAAATACAATAAACAAAGTGTAAATCAAATTCTAATCATAGAGAAAATATATAACGTAGAATTGTATCATTAGAAGGGACTTTGTATAAATATATTTTTTAGTTCAAATTAAAAATAGCTAAAGCAAACTCGTTCTGAAAATTTATAAATATCATTTTAGTTGGATTGTTTTGTAATTCTGTTGAAATTGTGTCTATTTGTTAAAGGTCCAACTAATTAATTTATTATTCTTTTTATTTTTAGTAGTTGAAAAGGTGATAATTTCAAAATCATTAGTGATGGATATTTTTGAACTGTAACATTTATAAAATATTTATAAATAAGGATGTGTTAAATGTAAAACACAAATAAACAAACATCCTAAATAAATTGTTCATCTAAATACTACAAGATTTTATACAATTAAATTGTGTCTGTAGCATTGTCATCGAAATGCATACTAGCAAATAAAGTAAATAAGAAATGATTATTAAATAATTTTCTGTAATTTTGTGTTATTTGTTTAATTTATTTATTTTAGTAAATTATAAACTTTTTTATTTTTTAGTCGCATTTCTTATACATTTTATTTTTATCAAAATTGAATATCTTTTACTTTATAATTTAATTTTTTAAATCACAAAAATAATTTAAAAATATAATATTATATAATTTCAAACGATAACATTTGCTAATATTTTTACAATTTCCTAACATAAAATAATGAAATAAAATAAAATATTATAAGAGCACTTATACAATATTTTTATGTTATAAAAGTTAAAGGTTGATGTTCATAGTTAAAAAGTAATAAAATAATAGCTGTTGTATAGCAATAAAATAGATTGAAAGGAAGTGACAAGCGATCAAACGAACGATTTTGCAAGTACTTACAGCTATAAAATTTGTAACGGTTCACCCAAGAGATTTTACAAAAGAACGAATTGTCATTTTATTGTAACTAGTCTGAATACAAGATCTTTCTACAAAAAAGTATTAAACTTATCTATTGTTATAGCCAATGTTTTGAATTAAATTTTTTGAACCCTTTTTTGTACTATCTTTTAATTTAAATATTTATTCGAAATGAATATATTATTTGAGTAAAATGTTTAAGTCTATGATTAATTACAAAATGTTAATAGTGCAAAGTTCTGTAATGATGTTGATAAATTATCACATTTACATTTCTAGAAGATAACTTTGTAGTAAACAAACATATTATTTATTTTTAATGAAAATATGGATTAAATTCTGTGACAGTTTTTATAACAAACGAAAAAAGTAGATATTTTCATTATGAAACACCTTGTGATCACTTTATTTTATGCTAAAATCGTAATATAAAAAAGTATCATATTTTTTAATAATATTCTCTGTTTCCTCTTAACATAAAAATATTTTTTATATAAAGCTTATGTAAAGAACTTTCTAGATTTAAGCTTTACGGTCACGCAATAATCTCATTTGACCTTGACATAGTTAAAACGATCACGTTCGTAGACTAGAAGATATTTGTATGATTACTTGTAGGATAGACACGTCGAAATCGTTTCATGATTATTCTTCCCGGAGGTTTTCTGTGTATTATATCCGTTTCATTAACTTCGTGTTTAATTATTAACTAAGAGATTTCAAAAAGATCGTTCTCTTTATTTTCGAGCAAATAATATTACAAAATTTTAATTTGGGTGCAGATGGTTATGATTCCAGGTCTGTGTATGATTGAGATTATTTCTCGAATAGAAAAAAGTTTGTTAAACAAATCTGTAAATTTTTATTTTCAAAGAATTTGATTTCTTTATGAAAATGTTAACCAGTATTATTTCTATGATTATTTAACTATAGAAAGTTTCTTTATCACATATTGTATTTTAAAAAAAAATCTGTTTAAATGTTTGATGATGATATTTTTGATTATTGGCATTTGCTTTTAATTAACATTTATATGAAATTCAAATACAAAATATATTTTTTTCAAAATATATCGGAATGTTTAAAAAGTTAATTCTTGTGATGCTGGAATGAGTTAAATTGTTTAAAACAGAATTGATATTTTTTTAAATACATTTTCTATTTTACATATAATAAATGAAAATTTAAAAAAAACACATTTCATTTTTCTTATAATATTTTTTTTAAAGATTTTTTAGTTATGTACGTTTTAAGCATTACATTGTTTACTATTCTATACTCAACGAGATGTACATTCTGAACAAATAGTAAATATTAATCAATAATGAAAATATGATTTTATTTTTTAAAGAAATGAAATAAATCAACAACTTCTTCGTTCTTCAATTCATTTTTTTAAAACTATTTCATGATGATCCATACAAATTGAGATCACTAGACTTCTGTTACTATTTCAACAGTTCTATTAATAGTTCAAAACGTCCGGCGAAATATTAAGTTGCCAAATAGTTTTTGTTTTGGCATTTGTACTAAAAAATCTATTGCGCAGGACGTCTTCGTATCAATTCTTCAATCTATTTTTTTAATAACATACGTGCGTTTGGTACAATCGTACTTTAATTTATTTGATTTGTTATCAAAAACAAACAGACTTTTATTATACTAGATTCATGTTTAGTTAATTAAAAATGAGCTTTTGATGTTAAAACATAAACAATTATATATGTATGAATATGAACATAATACATTACTAGTTTACAATATATACAGAATTTAATTTAATTATGTTCTTGTATTTAGATGAGTTAGCTTTCATGTAATGTTTTTTTCATAATATATTTGAAAAATTGCATATGAATTTACTACTGCAGTAAAATTTAAAATCAAACTTTTAAGGCCTGAAGCTGGAATTTTCAATTAAAAAAGACTAATTATGTAAACTGAAAAGGTTTAAATATGAAACCTTTTGTATAATTAATATGAACAGATATTTTACAATTTTATTAGCAAAAAAAAAACAGAATTTCACATAATGTGTTTTTTAAAAGAAATAATATTTTGTACACATACACACACACACACATATATATATATATATGTGTGTGTGTATGTATATGTTTTAAAGTTATTTTTCTCTTAATGAGATATAAGTATTATAAATTTTTAAATAATATGAATATTAATAGATATTCTTTTTATAGAATTTTTTTCCATTATATATTTTTTTTATTAAACCCTAATAACGATAAATAATTCATGGAAGGATTAAATTATAAATAACATTATTATAACATCAAACACACACCGTTATTGATATTTTTTATATTAGATTTTTAGCATTAGTGAGTTTGGAAACTAGAACTTTACAATTAAATTTTATCGTCATTAATGTAAAATACTATACTCTATATAAAGCATTTAATAAATTTAACATTTAAATTGGCGCGAGTGGTAATTTTCAAAGATTTATTAGTGAGATTTAAATAGAACGCACTCTGCACATCTTTTAGGTAGTCTGTGATTAACTTTTTGATACATTACAAAAGTTTCAGTTTAAAAGTAGTTGGAAACTGTTCATTGAATGAAATAGATTAAAAAAATCTTTTGAAACTAATTCGAAACGACTTTGTAATTTTGTTTTAAATAATTAATGTTCTTTTACCGGAACAAAAATCCATTTAAACAAGCAGAACAGACATTTCTAACATCATACATTCTACAAATTAAATTGTCATATTTTTACGCTAAAGTTACTTAAAATGTATTTAAGACAATTGTAAATATTTAATATAGCATCAATGTAATCCTATTAGTATTAAATTTTAGGAACAACAACTCAAATATGTATTTTAGATGTCATAGTGACGTTGTTGTTTCGTAAAGATTATCTTCAATCCTATTCATATGTATATTCTGTTTGTCGTTGTGTCTGTGTTATTAAAATATGTTTCATTAATAAACTTAATGTCATGAATAATTTTTATTAAAGCAAGCAAAGAATAAAGCTTCTCATGTCATATTTATTTTTTAAAAAAATATTTCAATAAACCTCCAATATTTACTTAATTGAGAAGTATTTTCTTTTAATATAAATGTTTACAAATTGTATTTTAAAAAAATTAAATATGCATAAATTATAAATCTTCCACGTTGATAAATTATGAATAAATATTTCTTGGATTAATAGCACAAAAAGAAATAAATTTAATTGGGTATTAATTTTTTATACGATTACAAAAGTTTTTCATTTTTTTAATTTAGGAACTGTGATTTTTCAACTTGATTGCAATTATGATAAAGAAAAGTTTTAGTTCATTTATAATTTAATATTTTTAATGTTTTTTTGACAATTGGAATTATAGTTTAACAAAGTAAATATCTAGTGTATTTGATAAAATTTTATTCATTTTTATTTTCAGAACAGAAATTAATATAACTTTATATATATATATATATATATATATATATATATATATATATATATTATATGTGTATGTATATATGCATACATGTAAGTACATAATAGATAAAGTTTTCAAAATATGTATTTACATATACACATACTTAAAGGAAATTACATACATATATAAATATATATATATATATATATATATATATATATATATATATTTGTGTGTGTGTGTGTGTGTAAATGTATGTGGATTTGTAAGCGAGTGTAAGCTTATATTCTGTTATATACAAATATAAATGTAGGTATTGCTATTGTTCGGCGCTTATCTCAGAAACTTTGTAGTTATAGCTATTATTAATCCTTGCGAACTTCGAGTGAAAACAATTGTAATCAAACTTTGAACTCAATGACGAACTGAATATAATTTGTAAATGAAGTTTTTTTTTTTTAATATTTATCTTTACATATATATATATATATATATATATATATATATATATATATATATATATATATATATTTGTCAACATTAATTTAAGTACGAATCACTCATTGCAACAATACAAGATTTGATTAAAGTTTAAATTATTTTTTTTCATTCCTGTATACTAGTTGTTATTTCTCTTTTATGTACTTTTTTAAGAGTCGTTTTTTTAACATCTTACTACGATTAGTTTAAATGAAGTATTAGGCAGATGTGAAAATATTGTGAGGTATACTTAATATTTTAAAATCTATATAAAAATGATATTCTTGTTGAAACTTGTTTCAGGAAAATATTCAACACTGACCCTAAGGGATGAAACTTAATAGATTTATATATAAAAATATTCTATAAATATTTATTATTCTTTTTTTACGTACGTAATTTTTAATAGCTATATGTTTTATGGTCTAACAATAACAATAAAAATCTTAATTAATTAATTATGTTTATCAACATCAATTGTGAGTGTTTAAGAGGAATACTACAGTATTTTGATGTTTATATATTATGAAATACTACTTCTTTTATTTATTATATTATACTATCCATTTAAGGTTATTTATTTCTTGTGATTTAATTAGATCTCATATTAATCTGATTTATTTCCAAATCAAGATATTGAATCAATCATCTATTAAATGAAATTAAATATGACCATTAATATAACATATTTATTTTGAACATCATATAATAAATAAGTATATAATATAGCAAATTAGTGTCTTGAATTTAAGCTCCATAATTTTAATTTATTAGAAAATAGCAAGTATACTGTATGCACATTATTAATTTATTAATCACATTATTCACTAATGCTTACAATACAAAAACCTTTCAGATAATTCTATCTAGAAAACAACAGTGTAAATTCTGTTTTAGTTAGTAAAATGTTTAAGGATTTAACAAACTATTTTCGGATTAGTAATATAGATAATTTTATCTATAGTTATTTATAATTAAAGTCATTTATTTTATTTAAATATATTGTGGCTAATATGCAATTGTTATAAATATGCATTTGTATTAATTAATATATATTATATCGGAAATATAGAAATCTTTAAATATCACTCACAGAATAATAATACGCATGTGTATTTGTATGAATGTATATATCCATGTGTGTGTGCGGAAAAATAAAAAAATAAATTTTTGAGTAGACAAGAGTTCATTGAAATAGTCTGAAAAATTGATTAAATGTAACCTTGCTGTTTTAAAATAAATTTTATCAAATCAATATTTTGTGCAAGTCACTTCGTCATATCTGAATAATAAAAAAAAACGTATCAAGTGAATAATGTTTTCAAAAACATAATTGATAGTAAATAAATATTACTCACTTGGTAACTTTGTACTATTTACTAATTCCAACTTGTACTTTTTTGCTGATAATAAAATCATTAATGTAATTAGATCATAAATGTTTCTTTGTTAGTACAAGAAAGAGCATTGTAATCCAAAATGTCATAATCAAGAAGAAAAATATAAACAATTTATATATATATATATATATATATATTTATGTTATATAAACATAGTATCTTCATGTGAGAAACAATTCTAACAGTTTAATTTCGTTATGTGGTCCAACAACATCATTTTAAGATCGTGAAAATATTTTTTTCCTTTAATTCAATGAAGGTTAGATATACACTGCCGTCCGGGATTACCGGAATTATGCTATTGATTTTTGTTATATTTACTACACCAACAAAGTACTTTGATAGGTTCTATTAACGTTGCGTTACGCACTTTTTTACATTTATCAAACGGATTTATTTATTCTATAAATAAAACAAAACACTTTAATAAATCAATAACGAAAATCTTATACAAAAACATAAACTATATCTGAATTTGTGCCGAAATATCTCCAAGATTTCAGAGTAGAATAACAAAATCTTTTTTCGGAATTATAAATCCCATAAGACACACTGATTCACTTATAAGAGAAAAAATACACGCGGAAAAAACGAAATGACAGATGATACAAATAACGAAAAATGTACGTAGAAATCACACTTCAGAGAAAGTCTGAATAGTTCATCCGAGCAAGTTAATAATTTATTATATTTCGTATATTTATACACGAAATAGCATAAATCTCAACAAATCTTACTTAAAGTTTTGGATTTATTACAGTTTGTGTCTTTCAAATATGTTGATCAAAATAAAAATGTTTTTTTGGAATTATATTTTATAAATTGTATATGAAACTATAATCATTAAAATTTTGTTTAAATTATATATATATATATATATATATATATATATATATATATATATATATATATATATATACAGATATGTACGAGAATCGTTTGATAAGACCGTGTAAATTCCGAAAGATAGCACCACTGGTGCATATCGAGGTTATTTTTAATTAGTAGCACCTCTTGGAAGAACACACATCAAGTTTCAGCCATATCGGTCTATTCCTTTGTGTTTGACAATCGTTGGAATCAAGGAAATCGAGTGATTGTCAAATAATGGACGAAAAAGAATTTCGCGTGTTGATTAAACACTACTTCATTAAAGGCAAAACGCCTCAGGAGACTAAACAGAAACTTGATAAACATTATGGTGACTCTGCACCTTCGATTAGTGCGGTTTATAAGTGGTTTCAAAATTTTCGGAGTGGCCATATGAGCACAAGAGACGTTGAACGTTCTGGACGCTCTGTTGAGGTCACCACTCCAGAAATCATTGATAAAATCCATGATATGGTGATGGATGACAGAAGAGTGAAAGTGCGTGAGATTACTAGTGCTGTAGGCATCTCGTGTGAACGGGTACATAATATTTTGCACCAACATTTGGACATGAAAAAGCTATCCGCCAGGTGGGTGCCGCGATTGCTCGCGATCGACCAAAAACGAGGTCGTGTGAAGTGTTGCAAGAACGGTTTGCAGCTGTTTCAACGAAATCCGCAGGACTTTAAGCGTCGTTTCATCACTGTAGATGAAACATGAATACATCACTACACTCCTGAGACCAAAGAGCAGTCTAAACAATGGGTTATCAAGGGGGAATCTGCTCCGAAAAAGGCGAAGACAATTCCTTCGACCGGGAAGGTTATGGCGACTGTCTTTTGGGATTCGCAAGGAATAATCTTTATCGACTATTTGGAAAAGGGTAAAACCATTACAGGTGCATATTATTCATTGTTATTGGATCGTTTGAAAACCGAGTTGCAAGAAAAACGTCCCCGATTAGCCCACAAAAAAGTCCTCTTTTATCACGACAACGCACCAGCTCACACCTCAGCAGTTGTGGCCGCAAAACTGATGGAAATAGGGTTCCAAATCGTTTCACATCCCCCCTATTCTCCAGACTTGGCTCCATCGGACTATTATTTGTTCCCTAATATGAAGAAATGGCTCGCGGGAAAAAGATTTTATTCGAACGAGGAGGTGATTGCAGGAACGAATGACTATTTTACAGACTTGGACAAATCCTATTATTCGGAAGGGATCAACAAACTAGAGCAGCGTTGGATGAAGTGTATAAGCCTAAAAGGAGACTATGTTGAAAAATAAAAACGATTTATTCAAAAAAATGAAGCAGTTTTTATTTTTACACGGACTTATCAAACAATCCTCGTATGTGTAAATTTTTCTATATGAGTGTCTGTGAAAAAATAGTTAACTTAAAATAATACAAAAACATATTTTTTAACATAGTTGCTGATATACATATTTCAAACTACTAATTTACTAAAAACACATTGACTATCATGAAGATCACCTACGATTAACGATGTTAGACTTATTTAAAACATTTCAAACAACAAAATTTCTAAATAAATAAATTTGATGTTTCTACGCCTCAATCCATTGGGAACTTCAAATAAATACACCAGATATTCTGATATAATTTATTTAGTCGTATTATGCAATATTTTACCATAATATGTTTGTGGTAAAAAATATAAAACTCGTTAGAAGATCTATATATAAACAATCATTTTTATTAAACCAAAAAATAATTTAAACAACTGATATTGCAATAATTTTAAATATATGAAAAAACGTGTGTTTAAAAATAAAAGCAGTCAGTAAAAAAATACGAGAACTGTTTAGTAATCTTAACAGTTAATTATAATATATACATGGAAGAGAAAGGCATTGAATCGATCGAAGTGGAAAGTTTTGGAAGAGGTCTTTATCTAACATTGACTAGAGGAAGTTGATGATGAAGCTATGTGTATGTATGTATGTATATATATATATATATATATATATATATATATATATATATATATATATATATAGGTATATACGTGTTTAAATTCAAATTTACTTTCCATAACTCAATAAATAACCATTCTTAAAACCAAATAAATTGAATTGTGTAATACAATTACTATATTGGAGAAGATCAAATTTGAACATTGACTACATTTGAGAGACACAAGACTTTGCTTACCTAATTATGAATATAATTGCATTTCATTTAACGTTTGAGTAAATAAAGTATTCTGCGCGAAACGATCGATAGAGTTGTTCTGATCACGACGTATAAAGACTATGAAATGTTTTACCAATGACATCACAAGGTCGTGGATGTGTAAATGAGATATCAGATAATTAAAAGACCTAATATAAATCAATACCTTGTTCGGGATAAAATTTAATTTATACTTTATTTACATAGACTGGCAAGCAGTTCGTTTATTCTTTATTATATTAAGTTAGAAATAATTCTTTTTTATTTAATATTTACTGGAATAAATATATGATGATAGAATAAATTTTAAAAAATGTTTAAGGATTAGTGCGTTATCAAAAATAAAAATTGTGTCAAAGTCAGGAATTCAGTACTTGAAGTAATGATAATAAAAATTTCTAATTAGATTAATTACAATGGTCTTAATTTGAATCTTAAAGAGTGTGTTTATAATAGTAACTAATAAATGAAATTTCATTTTTTCATTTCCTTTGTCAACTGTTTATATTTCTTATAAGAGGATTTAAATTTTGTGAAAAGAGAAATTACCAGATGTAATTTTTTGTCAAAGAAAAAGTTCACTTTCTTTGAGTAAAATTTAATTATCTATAGTTTTTTTAAAAAAGAAGTATTATATATTATTATATTTTACTTATATATATATATATATATATATATATATATATATATATAAACAATACGAATTATTTACAAAGTTGCATATAATTATAATACATATTTGAAACGAAATAATGTGTACTTGTCATAAAAACAAATTGAAATATAAAGAAAACAATAAAAAACTTAAATCATGTCTAGCTATAAAGACAGTAAACGTTATATTTTTAGAATGTAATCTTCTGAGTACGTAGAAATAAAATCAAAACGAACTTCAGTACTCATACGATTGTCATTCGAACATTGATAATTTAATTTTGAAATGGTATTGGAGATATAAGAAAATCAGCTATACTGTAAAATAAAATCACAAAGAATGTTTATAACTCAATGCTTCTATTTCTCATGTTCCATATATATAAAGTAAAAAGAAATAAAAATTGTTTCATATGTTAAAAAATCGTAAATATTTATGTTGTGTAAATAAATATTCAGATATTCGTATCAATGAATTGACAGATTTAATAAATGAGATTTCTCATTCAATGTTATATGATATATAAAACCAAAGTACAATATATTATTTTTATTTATATTTTAAAAAAAGTCATTGAACATTTTAATAAAGATATTAAAATTATCTTATTATTTTTGATTAAAAAATAAACAAGTATTTTTAGAAAAAATGTAAAATTTTAATAAGTAAAAATATTGTTATTTTTAAATTAATTGAAAGATAATACGATACTTATAAATCTGCATATTATATATTGATTTAAATAATATAAAATATAAACTGAAACATTATTATATTTCACATCATATAAACAATAGCAACGTATGAAAGAGATATAAAGAGAATTGTTGAAAGAGTATAATTTTTCATCAAAGTCTCTACAAGTGAAAGTTCCTTTGTGAACACCGATTCCTTTTAAAAGCTAGAAAGATTATGTAATATCTACAGATTCGTATAACTTACACAAAAGGTTTACATCATTAAGATGGTTTTTGTATATAACAAAGTTTTCTTTTCATATTTTAATCCATAATTTAAACATGGATATACGAATTTTACTACTTTATATATTGTACATTCTCTTATTGTTGTGTACAATTCGACATATTGACAAAGAATAAAAAGTTCTATAAAAACTATTTATATATCGAGAAATGCAAAGAAAGGTTTTATAAATAAAATAATAAAATTGAAATCTCTTATTAATATTTCATGTTTTTAGATAAATTTACAATATATATATATATATATATATATATATATATATATATATATATATATATATATATGTAGAATTTGTAAAATAATATTTTTGAACATAAGAAATAATGGAATATTTTTGTGATTGACCAATAAAGAAAAATTCAAAAGAATGTATCATTGTTACTTTTTAAGATACACATATAAACATTTAGTATCAATTATATTTCAATTTGTTTGAAAACTATTATGAATTTAAAATCATCAAATGTAGGTATAAAAATCAAACATATTTAACAATATTATAATCATCAATCAGTGAATAACGTTTGAAGTAACACTTTATAAAAGATAAAAAAGATAATGAGACCTGATAACCATCCGTTTGATTCACGTGTGCGAATATAAAAAAAAGACAAGACTTTGAAGCTGATTCTTCAAAACCGATATCTTATACGAAGAGGAAACGGTCATTGAACGTGGCCATGTTTAAATTGTTTCCCTTTTGATTTCGCTTGCGTCACAAACAGGCACAAGTCAAGTGGGGTGACGCGAACAACCCTCCCCCCACTGTCTCTTATTTACAATTCTATCGTCTTTATTTTCGACTTGCTCGCTTCTACTAAACTTTTGCGTAAGCGTTTTTTGGTTTGATCTCTAAATGTTCCGCGCTGTTCAAGTAATAAAATATTCTTGCAAATTGTCTATTTCACAACTACTACCTTGAATGATAAAAATGACTTGTTTTATGTAATATTTTATTCATTTTAATGCTGTACTTTGTTCAGATGAAAATATATCTTATTCAGAAGTAGTTCCGCTAAGAAAAGAGTTTCGTTTAAACTAAATTATTAATTTTGTTAACGCTGTTTCTGTGACAATTAAAAAGTATTTATATGTATAATTAACATTTCATCCACCACGGAAGAACTTTTACTTATAAATTCTTTATTAATTAATGATTTATAAATCCTTCTTGCGTATAAATAATCAAACATTATATAAAATATATCAATATATATATATATATTAATTATTATTTGGGTTATTCGTTTATATATTCTTTAATAGTCTTATTATTTAAAGTGTATATAAAAATAATGGATTGTTTTAAACTTACAAAAATTAGGCAAAAAAGATATTAAAATGAAAAATGATTTATTTTATTACTTGTAATCTTTTGATATATTTTATTTTTCTGTTTATAATCGTGCACTTTTTCAATTCTTAAGCAAATATTAATCCTAAAGAATCGTCAGGTAGAGAGGTAATGAGATTTTAAATTTTTGTTCATGGTTTTATTTTTATGGAATATTTCGTAATTGAATTTGTTTTTTATTACTTCTCAAACAATTAAATTAGAAAGAATAGAAATAATAAATGAAATTAGATACGAACAAATAAATACAATAAGTAACTCAATATTTTACGTGTTAAAACAAAATCGAACTCATAATAAACCATATAGAAAGCCAGAAAAATTCAAAAATTCCGTATACATCTATTTGATTTATAAAAAAACACAAAATTGACCAAACTGTGAACAAAAAAATCTGTTCTTTTATAACTATTTTTGTACAAATTTGTTTATTTTTACAAAGTGAAATATGTGAATAATAGTTTATGGTTTAAGTTTAAAACAATATAAATAATTGAAAACATTAAAAAGTAATTGATTTTAAACGTAATTAAAACAAAGACGTAGAACAGCTACTACCAATTTTCTTGGAATTCTAACAATTTCAAATCAAAATATACAGATTGTTGGAAATGTCGTAAAGTTAAATTTATAAACAATTAAGTCACTCTTCCATTTTATGAAAATGTTGTGAAAAATTTATATTCATTCTCAATGTTCGTTTCGATTAAAAATATTCAAATATATAAGCTTACTGTATGAGATTTAGTAGAATATCTTAAATTCCACAAAAGGTACATCTTTTTATTATTATTGTACGTTCGTGTATAAATTTCTTCATTAAAATGGTCTCAACTTGGATAAAACTACGGCACGATCAGACGATATTACTGCAAAAGTACATTAAACACTAAACAAAGACAAACATAATACCCATGTTCATTTAAAAGTTGGATAGATTTTTTTCTGTGAAACAATGTTCAATGAATATAAATTTTTCATTATATTTTATCAAGATTCGCGACGCTTTGTTTGTATTTCAGAAAGTATTTTACTTTATATTACTTCAGTGTAAGATTTTTTAATTACCACAAATGCTACGAATACTTGACAACGAAATCTTTTTTTTTTCACTAATGATGTTAGCTTTTATTTCTGAAATGTATTCAAATGGATTAATTTCGAGATTCTTTCATTTATTTGCATATACTTACAATAATGTACGAACACGTTCATACATACATACATACATACATACATATATATATATATATATAAATTTTATAAATATTTAAAATTAGAAATTTAATATATTTATTAATATTCCAATTTTATTATATTATTTTTCTGTAACTAAATATTTAAATTCAGATATTATTTTAAAAAATTATAGTAACATTATTGTTGGAAGCATAATAAAGACTATAAAGACATTGCCACATTACGAAACGAAATCTTTTTATCATAAAAATATCATTAAGTTTGAAATTGTGTTTTCTGTGTAAAAAACGTTATCTGATTTATTTGAAGATTAATATTAAACCCAGGGGAAATTTTATAACTAGTTTTTTTAAATAAGATTTTTTAAAGATAATTTTAAATGTTTGTATTAACAAGAAAAAACAAGTAAAATAATTTGAGCAAATATTTTCGATTAAAAAATATTGAATTAAGGTAAGTGAGATGAATTTAAAGTACATAGAAAATAAAAAATACATAACATATGAATTCGAAATAAGAAACGCAGAAAATAAAGACATGTCAATTAATATTTGATACAGATATTTGTAACACTACTTATTTTGGTAAATTCATTTTAACACATGAATAGCTTATTTATATATTAAAATATTTTTTAAGTGTTTAATAAATATATATAGATTTTATAATATAATACTATACTCATAGAAATACACATGAACGAAAAATTAAAAAATAAATGATCATTAAATCATTTCATTAACTCTTGTGATGATTGAGTGAGTGATTTATTGTGTTAATGATATTTTTGTAGCAAAGTAATTTTATTAACTTTTAAAAAAATATATTAGAAAAACTGCTTTAAATATTATTGAAAAATTAATTATTTAAGAAATTTAAATAATATTAATTATTCTTTTATATATGACCAATTTTGGAAATTATTACAAAATCTATATTTATAAATAATATTACAAACTATTGTGAATTTATATTTGACATTATTTTAAAAAGATACTAATCAGAATTTGAACCTAAATTATTTTACTATAAAATAAAAATCATTTGATAATTTGAAAATGTTAAATTTAAAAATTAAAATCTTATTTTAAAAAATGTAATTTCGTATAATAAAAATTTACGTAACAATAAATTACAATGAATCCTTTATAAAATTAATAATATAGTTTGTACCCTTTCACTAATCGTGTCATTTGTAATGCAAACACGTTTTAAAATTTTGTAGTTACTTTGAATATAAACTCACACTGAGCCTCTTTTAATTACAATGCCGTTCATAACCATAAACTCAAATTTCAATACCCAATTTTAATCTAGTTTTAGAAATGAAATTGTTGTATGTTTGTTGTAGCTATGCTTTTATTTTGTTATAATATATATATATATATATATATAGTAAGGGATGAAAATATTTTAATGTACCACTCAAATTTTCTCTTTTAATTTTCACTTTTAGTACATACTCTTATAATTATAAAATAATTTCCAATATACGTCAAACTTTTAGTTCAAGACAAAGACAATCCAGTCTCATCGATTTTTCTGTCTTAATAAACTTAAACATGTTAAAATGAATTAAGCTTAGATAATTCCTCTTTACAGAAGCTACCGTCTCTGGAGATTTGCGGAGAATTAGTAAAATACTGTAGACATTTTAATGTTTATACGCAACGGTGTCTTGTATTTCTATTGTCCCGAATCGCGATAAATATTTTTCATTTTAAACATTTTTGATATACAGAACTTTATTTATATATTATATTTTTCATTTTTTAACAGAATAATTAAGCATTGTTAACTTATAATAAACTTAGTAGTATTTTCTTGATATTTACTTTATTGTGGTTTATTATTATAATAAAAAACATCATTATTGTACTTGATTTATTTTTATATATAAATAAAGAATTTACCTCAACACTACAGATTATTTAAAAAGTATTTAATAATCAGTTGTCTACTTGATTTTACTGATATTATTTTATATAGCCATTATCAAAAGATATTACAATATTTTTTACATATTTATTATAAATAGTTTTGATAATTTAATCTTTAAAACAATTATATCTCTTATGACTTTTTTGGCACAGTTTTTATGAAATTATAAAATCATTTGATATATAAAAATATTCTAAAATTCCCAATTAGTAAAATAGTTAAGATTTCAAACACAAATTAAGAAGAATAATATATCAAATAGTTATTTTTAACACGATTCGTAAAGCCAGTCAAAATATTTTAATTATACGACTTAATAAGACAAAAATAAATTATTATACAACCAAAATATACCTAATTGTATATATTGGATCATAGTAAAAAAACTATCTGTATATTTTATATAGAATAGTTAAATATAAAAAATATTTAAATGTTTAATATTTTATTATCAGAAGATCATTATTAAAGTAATTAAAATAATTAACGAATTATTTTTTAATTTGAATTATGATTGATATGAAATTTATACAGATTTAAAATTTGACTATTTTTATTTCAAGCATGATTTGAGTACAGTTTGAAACAAATCTTTACTGAGTATTGATTTTGAATTTTATCAGCGTAAAATAAAATTACTGTATTCCAAAGACTTTACAAAAGTTAACGAAACGCACTTTCAATCTTATTGTATCTGCAAATTATTCACTCTCGTTGGAATGTATAAATAAGATTCGTACTCGAGATAAAGTTAAAGTGTGTATTAGAATATTAACACGGGTATCTACTCAATTCTTTCTGTTTAAAAAAGAAACTTTTAAATGCAGTTAAATATAAACAGTACTTTTTTCGAAAAGTACTTGCCAAATGCTGCAAGTTTGATATATTGCATGTGTATAATTTTGATAGTATAAACAGATTGAAATGTGTATTTGTTTTCATACTTTTCATACATAAAATAATATTTAAGTAAAAGTAAAATTCAATTATTAAATTAGTGTTTTTCAAAATTTATTAAAAATAAAATCGTATAATAATTCATCAACTAATATTATCTGATTACCTGATTGAAAATCTTGTTTGATTTTCAGTTAATGTAGTCACATTAATAAATATTATAGCACGTTTAAAAGTTCCATTAATTTTTTAAAAGCCTTTAAAACTCAATTATAGAATTATTGTATTTTCTAATTATTCGCTTTTTTATATCTGAACATATTTTAAAAAAAACATTTTAATTTTTACAAAAAAAAGAAAAGTAAACGTACAATTTCAATGAATTATATAAATCTTTAAGTAACTCTTTGAATTAAAGTTAACATGCAATTATTACATACTTAAATTTTAATAAAGACATTAAGCGGACCATAAAATTTTAGATGTACGCAATTTCAAATTTAACCTTTTTATGTCCCTAGGGATATAACGACTCGCATGTTTTAAATTTTATATTAGTCATGTCATAGCAGAATCAGTTTTATTTTCCATTTTATGCGATGTCATTTCTTTTCAGTTACAGTCAAATATATGTTTATGTATGATTTTAAAATAATTACAAACATAATTTTCACCATTGATACGTTAAATATATATATATATATATATATATATATATATATATATATACACACACACATATATACATATGTTTATTTATTTTGAAGTAGTTATTTTTAGAATGTATTCGGAAACATAAACTCGTTACGATCAACAATATTTCAAGCTTTATGAAGTAAAATGTCATCTTAGCATGACTACATATTTAAAATTTGTCTCATGGTACATATTTTAAATAATTTATTTATATTATTATTATCAACGTAAAGCTATTGTCAAATAATGAACTTGAAGTATCATATTATAGGATAGGAATGATTATATATTTTCATCAATAAGGAACCCACGCGTTTTGTGTAGGTTGTGCTTTGATTGCAATACTTTGTATATATATATATATATATATATATATATATATATATATATATATATATATATTTGTTTGTGAGTGTATGATACTGTAATTTACATACATTGAGTAAAAGAAATATATTTTAAATGAAAACTTTTTTCTAAAATATAAAATTCACATAAATATTTCATAGAGTATAAAAATTATTAAATATTGTTTTAATAAATTATACAAATATTTTTTATACAATTTTAATTTTTTAAATAAATCATAATTTGACATATTTATTTATAATTTATTTTATAACATTATCTTGACTCGGAAATAATAATTAATCAAATATTTTTATTAGTACTTTTTTAAAAAATATTTATTTTATAATATAATTTTCAGTTGTGTAATTTTTATAAATATTTATCATTTATTTTCAGTATATTTCTGATGATATTTTTTTTAATTTGTTTTATAAGTTTTAATTTATTATAATTAAATATTTTTTTGGAATGAATATTAGTTTTGTACAATTATTATAATATTGTGCGTTTATAAAGAGGTGGGAGAATAAAATATAAATATATTTATTTTCATATTAAAAAATAAAATAAAATATGCTCTCTATAGATTTTGAATAAATTTCAAAAAATATTAACCTGTTAATATATATTATTGAAACAAAATTAATGTTAACCATAATTTAAAGAAGATGATAATTTATCAGTTTTTTTTTTATTTTTCAAATTTTATCTTTTATTAAATTTGTAGAACGAAAATAAATAATTCAGTTAAAAAATACTAATATTTATATTATTTCCTTATTTTTGAATAAAATAAAATATTTTTTGTTAGTAATAAAAAAATAAAATATCCTGTTTTATATTTAATCTCTCTATAAAAATATTTCATAATTTAAATAATATTTTCTTTCAATGCATATTTACATTTCTGATTTACAATTCAGTTCTCGTTGATTTTATTTGCCTCTGAATATTTACTTAAGAAAATGATGATGTAGTATATATGAAAGACATCTTATAATATATATCCCTTTAGGGAATAGACTCATTAAAATAAGCATCGTGCATTTATATATGATGACAGTAGTGCTTGCATTTTTTTAATTTACAAATACTTTTTCTACATATTAAGTGAAGCATTATATATTCAAATATACATACATACAGACATACATACATATATACACACACACACACACACACTGAAAGTTACAATATGAAACTTAAAATTGATATTAGAATGATAAGTGAATATAAAATTAAACTAATCTAATTTTTAGGAAAAAATCTAATCATAGATGAAAGTTCACTGCAATTAATATGGGAATTAATTCATCATTGACGCCACAGAATATTATTACAGAATTTTTACTTTTTAAAATATAAAAACATATGTGTTTTAAATTCAATTTTTTAACCTAATTATGACACAAATTGTTTTACAATTTCTAATAGACAGTATAAGATAATTTGTTAGAATTTCACTTAGGTATCATAAAATTTATTATGTTGTTTTCTTATAGTGCTTTATATTATAAAACATACATGACTATAATTACGTAAAAACATAGAGAACATTTTTATTTATCTTTAAATATGAAATTCTAAATATGAAAAATTCATTGGTTTTAGTTTCAGTGAAAATAAAAAAAATCTTTATATATTATCCAGAAAGATAATTTCAAATTGTATCCGACAGTAAACTTTTATGATAAATTAATGAAAATTATTATTATAACACTGATTTCTTTTAGATGGCATGTTTTTCAATCTTTATCTCTTTCATATATATATATATATATATATATATATATATATATACATATATATATATATATATATATATGTATATACATTTGTAAACTTGTTATATTTTCAGTAGAGTTTTGCTATAGAATGTCAGACCAATGTCATAAAAACACAGTTTGTGTTGACACTGACGTATATAGTTAAATAAGATATATGAATTATAACAAAACAACATGACAACATAATTTAAAGGCTAGAAAAATCTGTCAAATGCTCTTTATATATATATATATATATATATATATATATATATATATATATATATATATATATATATAATACGTTTGTGTTTTGAATCTCTGGTGACAAACCTATCTTTAACATATTAAGAAAAAACAATAAGAATAAATAAAATATCTATAGTTAAACAAATAAAAATAAGGACATATAAATTTGTATAAGAATAATCAATATAAAGGAATTTAGAAAAGAAAAATAAAAGATAGAAAATAAACTAAAATTATTAAAGGTAGAAAATAAATTAAACTTAAGGCTGGTATTATTTTTGTTTGTTTTTTAAAAAAAAATTCGGTTAGTTGTCAATATCAATGTTACTTGTATTTGAGAATACAGAAGATAGTATAAAGGTTAGTAAGTTATAAAATCATTGAATTATAAAAGAAGTGAATACAATCTAAATAACTACAATTACATTTATTATTGATATTTTCTTAAATATATATTTATTTTCTTAATTATTAGATAAAATTGTTTAAAACGTTTAAATTTTGTCGACATAAATATATTTCTACTATTATTAAATATCAGGTACAAGAAAAATTTTAAATTTTAATCGTGTTTGTACTAAAATAGATGAGTTCTAGAAATAGTTAATATAATTTTGTTATTATTAAATTCTAGTACATACATAAAAATATTTTTTAAAAAAGTGATTCTATATATCCTTATTTATTAATTTTTTGTGAATACAGACCAATAATTTTTAGTGGAAAGTTATTTCTCAGATGAATTAATTTTATTATTTTAAATTTTAGATCTTATAAAAATTGTTACATTAAAAAATTACATTATTTATTTTATCATTTATTTGTTATAAATACAAATAATTAATTTTTAAAAAAATATTAAGATGTACTAGTTTTAGTAATTTAAAATTTATGTTTAATAAAAAAGGTACATTTGAAAAAATCTTATTTATTGTAAATAAAAGCAATTAATTTTTAGAAGAATGTTATCATTGACTTCGAAATTTTTAACATTAACTTTTATGGATATATTAACAGATAATTATTAGACAAACATACTTTTATTTTTATGATTTGATTAATGTTTTATTTTATTTTTTCGCAGATCGGATATCCAGTAAAGCAAGTAAGTTTGTGTGTTACAAAAATCATCTTGTACTAATTTCATGTCTCATTTTCAATTTATTAATATTTGAAAGCACTTTCTTTTCACTATATATATATATATATATATATATATATATATATATATATATATATATATATTATAAATAATATGCACGTATTTGCTGCAAAAGATGTTTAATAACACTAACTTAATACGATGCAAATGTACATAGTTCGTAATTTTATTTCACTATTCTTTACATAAAAAGTAGTTATCAAATAGTAAGCACGCCATGTATTATTAGATTTTATATGGAAAATAATTTATATTCGTAATTCAAACTTAGATATGTAGTGTTTTTATTACAATATTAGATAGATTTAATTTTGATTAATTTCTGTATTTTTGCCATTAAAATTAAATATTTAAGATTTTAATAATAAAAAATAAAAATATTCTTAAATAAAAATTATTAACAATTTAAGAATAATTCATAACTTGTAATGCATTTCTCTGAAAATGATACGACGTTTGAAATAGGTATTGACAAATAAACAGTGAATAATTATTGAACAGCTTTATACAAGTTGATTAGGTGAATATTTTTCGCGTGAAAAATAAATTGGTTAGAGTTATAAACAAATATTAAAAAATGTTTAAAACTGATTTTTTATAACTTCTACAATTTTGAATATTATTTAATTGAATTATAGTTAGAAGTATAAAAAAATATTGAATATAAAATATATTAACCATTTTTAATAAAAAAAACTGATAAATTCTTTTCGATTCATTATTGAATTTTCGCAGTTTTTTAAATTATATATAACTTATTTTACAGAAATAATTATAAAAAAATTATCTTGAAGATTGGACTATTCTTGAAATAGTATTTTTATATCGAATTAGTTTGCGGATTAAATTATGTCTCAAATATTCAGACATATTTTATAATAAAGTACATTTGTATATATACATCGATATATTTTATGAATGAAGTATATATAATTTATTTTGAACATTAAAATATAAAATTGTTTATTATTATATAATTATATTTATATATGTAAAAACTATGAAATTATAATTAACCATGGTACTTGTAAATTAATTTTTTTTTAGATGATAAAATACTCATAATTTAAAATTATATATAAACATGTTAAAATTTTGAGTATGTCAAAATTTATGTATATATATAATTTCTTTTTGCCAAAAAAATTTAAATTGTTTTATTTATTACAAATTGTTTTTTAAATAAAAAAGTTACACTTTTTATATCACTTTCTACCAATTAAAAATTTAAAAACACATTATTATTATTGTTTTTTATTCGTACCTTTGGGCAATTCTTTTATTTGAAACGAAAAACAAATCAATTGATATTTTCAGCAGTTGGACTGAATTGAAATTGTGCACCTGAAGAAACAATATTTATTGATGCAAGTCAACAGTTAATGTCAACATTGATTTTTATTCAACATCGCCGTGTGTTTTCACTGTAATATTGAATCTCGCGAGAAAGTGAGTAAATATAGCTCATTCACTTATACGAAAAGGAAAATAAACAATTGAATATTTATATACAGTCGTTTTGAAAGTAATTCACTTAAATATAATCTAAGAAGAAGCAGTAGATTCTTCTCTGGAAAGTTTTTTTTCGTTATAACATGAAATCGTTTCAATTTATTTATGTAGATAGATTTTATTCCATTGAAGTTTTTATTGCAGTAACATTTTCGATGTTAAATAAAATTACAACGTATTTAATAACTGTAAATAATATCTTTTTTATTTTTGTCGTCTTAAAGTAGCTCTCTTCATTATTCTTTGAATTGTGTTAAGTTGATGGATTATTTCAAAATGAAAAACTCATTTTTTTCCAAAATTATTAAAATATATTAATTATGTATTTTTGTAAAGCACAATGGAAATTTTGATTTAAATTTTGTGGATTATTTCAAAATGAAAAACTCATTTTTTCCAAAATTATTAAAATATATTAATTATGTATTTTTTGTTTATCTGTAAATGAAAATCTATTTCATTGATTCTATATTTCATTAATTTATATTTGCTATTTATTTGTTTTTAGTAATATATTAATTAATGTCATTGATTTCTGTTCATTTAATTTAGGTTATCTTTTGAATATACTAAAGATTCGATTCATATATAATTAAAAATATAATTTGTTAATATTGAATTATATAACTTTTACCACTTTAACATTAATTTAATTATTTTCTTATTTTTCAAAAAATTAAATGAGTTTATCGTATCTAGCAATTTATATACAAAAGTAACGAAGAATATTGTTTCAAACGTACAAAAAGAATAAAAATTATAATAAGTTCACCAACGGCATGAAATTAATATAATAACTTCAATCTATATGAATATATTCTTTACGTCACTCAAACTACATACATCCGACAGAAGTTAATTTCAGAAAGAATAAACTGACAGAACCAAAAGAACTGTTCCATATATATATATATTTATTTATTTATACATACATACATAAATGAATGAATGTGTATGTTCATACGATTAATGGAAAGATAGAAAGGAAAGATATGCATTGGGATAAGCTTAGATTAAATTCTGTCAGTTATAAAGAAAAAAAACAAGGCGTAATCATATTTTAGTGACATTTGGTATATTAACTTGAAAATACATTTTGATAAACATCATTTTTTATTTTTCTATATTTTACAACTCTTTTCCATACATATATATATATATATATATATATATATATATATATATAAATAGTTTTATCCATTGCTAAATAACAATTCTTCCAAAACTTTACTCTTTAAACGATTCATTGATTTTTTCTTCCATTCCTCACTGTCGAATTTTTCTTATATAAGGTAATAATTTATTCATGAGTTTCTTCCTGGATATTAATAATCTTACAATTTTTTTGAGTTTAATGATTTATTTGCACATGAATAAATTAATCACAATTTCAAACAAATAATCTTTTTACTAATCATTTCAATTTTTTTTATTAGTATTCGTAATATTAGGAAATACATTATTAAATAATGGAATTAAGTTTTAATAAAAAAATCTTGTACATAAAATAGCGATGGAAATTTTTACAAAACTGACTAAATTTCAAAATCTCTGTGTAAGTGAACTATTTTGTTATTTAGCAATACTTTTAACTAAACGTTTAATTAAATTTGAAAACAAAGTCTGATCATCAGTCGATCTTCTAAATTGTTACCTCGTCACAACGAGCAAATGAACTTTACGTGAAATGTTTGTTTTCAGTCTCTGTTAACAATGTTTTCTATTTGTTTAAATGTTCATAAATAAACAAACATAAACTAATTTAATGACAATGGTGCCCTTCTTGCTCGTTGCTTACCGATAGTATTCGTCAGACATTCGCATCATCACAGCTACTATCTTTGATGTTATTCAAGACGTATTCTGTTTTATTTTGAAATTCGCGAAGTTTCGTAACAAGGACAACTCTGTTACGCGTCACGTTATGTTAATGAATTCGTCTTGCTTATTTATTTCGCTACGTTTGTGTTTATTGTACTGAAAAATGCTTGTTTTGTACATCAAACAAATGTAAAAACAATGGATTTTTTTTGTGATGTTATATAATTGACTTTTAGAATCAAATAGTAAATAAAAATATTCACAGAAAGTTTCATACAAAGCTATCTCGTATACTCGTTCAGTAAATTTTAATAATTTTCAGTATCAATATGAGATAACTGAAATTTGCAGCTTATTACAATTGAAACATATCTGTTTCAGAGAACATCTTGATTATTTTTTAATATTTTACTTGAAAATATTCATGACGTTTTTATATATGAGTCAACTAATCCTATTAGATAATATTTGAGTTTTAGAAATTCAATAAAGTATTAAATATAATATAACATTATTATGTTTTAAAAAGGTTTATACCATTTTGGATTAATTCATTAATCATCATCACAAAAAAGAATTTCAGAATCAATGATATATTTTAATTAGTCTTTATTTGAATAATCTTTTTTAAGTTTTCCCATATATATTTATAATATTAATGTGCAAATTATTAAAACTAATACAGCTGGATCTACATTTTACACATTTAAATGGACTGTAGTAAATTTATTATTGTGTGGAGAACTTTATTTTCTTTATTATATTTCTATATGATATTTGATTAAAAACAAACTATTATTTATTTATCTTATCTTAAAATACGTTTCAGTTTATAAACTAATTTACGAAAAACAATAAAATCTAACAATAATATATTGATAAATAATAACTCCAACAAGAATTAAAATTGTATATTTTTATATAGCGCTATTAATTATTTTACTAATATAAATGTTAATTAAAAGCACAACTAAATTATTTTTTTTAAACAATGACAGAAATAAAAGTGCTTTTCTTATTTTATATAAAAACTTCAATTTATATTTGATGTACAATAGTTTTAATTATTTGCAAAATACCTTACTTATTTTTTTATTTTCAGAATTATAATAAATATTAGTAATATTTTGCAAATAAAAATTGACTCAATATTACGTAGAAAATTATTAAAATAGTAATAAAATTTCAAAATTAATTTCATACAAATTTTATTAAAATATTCTACTAACAATCGGTCGAAATAATATTATTCCATTATACCATATAAAAAGTAAAGTCAATTATAAAATGTAAATGCTATGTCCGTATTAATCGTACCATCACTTTTCAGCCGTTTTTCGATTATTATTAACTTTAATGTCTTTTAGTGAAATAATGACTTTTTATAATTTTAATTAAATAATATGTCATTTTGTTACTAGTAAGATAAAAGCAATCGATTATTAAACATAATCAATATAAAATTGATAGCAATTACTTTTTTTCATTTCATCAACACGACTAATCTATTATAATAAAACTTAATGGTAATAAAAACTGATGGCGAAAGTGCTATTACGTTTTAATTAAAAAAGAATTTTAATTACTTAACAACCATTTATATTTTTATCTACTTAAATATTTTAATTGAACTTTTTTCAAATTAACTATCATTCATATAAATATAATGGATTAGATCACTTTTATATTTTATATTTGCATCTAATGGATAAAAATATCCAATATTGTCTGGTGTAATAAAAACTGTAAATAATAACATTATGGTTTCTGTGAAATTGTTATGAAATGTTATCATTAATTTGTACAAAATAATAAGTAAAAGCAGAAATTACTCTTTTATGCTGATTAAATTATCAAGAATTGAAATTAATTTAAAAATAATCAATATTAAAAAAAATACAACCAGAAAGAAAAAAATTAAAGTTAACAAGTTATGTATCAATTGTTAAAGGACTATTATAGGAAAACATTTTTAGTCTTACGTTATTCGTTTGGTTTGTATGATATATTAAATTATTTTTAATAAAAACGAACACAAGGGTATAAAATTAGATATACAACTTTCATTGCCCACAGATCTAATAATTTAATCTTATTTAAAAGTTCAACTTCCATATAAATTAAATTTATATGAGAGTCTGTTCAGTAGCTTTAGTCCTTTCAACAAAACATATTTTCATTTGAAATATAAATCAAATTTATGTTTAGAAGAAAATGGGAAATGTTTTTTGTTTCAATGAATTTACAAAATATGTAATAAATATAAAGAGAAATATTTTTTTTCAAATGTATATTATAATAAATAAACTGTTTAACTGTTTTTTTTAATTCTAAAAAAATTTTTCTTTATTAATTACAAATGAAATAAAAATATTTGTAATGAAAATTCGAGCAGATATTAAAAATGAAACTATTTTAATCTTAAATAAACCTTTAATTTATGTGTATTTAATAAATTTTGATTTCAAATAAATGATAACAATATTAATGAATAATAAATATTTCATTTGTAGAATTCAGAATATGAAACAAATTAAATCTTATAAAACAATTCAAACCGAACGAATGTTCGAGAAGTTAAATGAAGTAGAAAATCGTTTGTTTTTGTTTCCATAATTTAATTTTGTTACATTATATTGTTTTGTTCGGATTTCAACATTATTTTATGATTTATATTCTATCATAATTTATACTTAAATTTATACAATACAGTAATTATTAGCAAAGATTTTTAATATTTGTTTTCTTTGTAATAAAAATATTAATGAATTGAAATAATAATACTTTTTTGATTGGATATTATTTTTTGTAATATTCATTAATTAGCTGTGCTTTTATTATTTTTCAATTAAATTATTAATTTAATTTTTTCTATACATATATGTTTATAATATATTATAAACATATTAGAATCTCATATTTCGATTTATAATTATTAATATGATTGTTCACAAGTCATATAAATCATAATCCATAAATACAGAAGTTAACTTGAAATTTCGAAAAGTTTTCTGTGGTTAAGTACGAACATAACAGTACTTAGAGAAAATATCTTTGCATGTATTTGAAGTTATTCGGATATTACAAAGGCATACATATAACCATAATATGGTCAAACCTTAACTTCACTGCACTTCAATGCAATTTCGTATCAATAAACTTTGAAATTTGTTTTACTACTTTGATTATTATTATAAGAAAATTGTAGAGTAGTAGTATATTCTATATTACATATACCTATATATACATACATACATATATATATATATATATATATATATATATATATATATATTTTTGATAAAACTCTTTCAAAAGACGTGTACAATAAGTATATTGTTTTCATAAATAATTCATTATTTTTAATGTCACTCATATTATTTGCTATTAAATTAAAAATTATTCTCTTATTAAAAATTTCTAAAAATACGTTTTAATAATACTTACATAAAAATATAGTATAAACAAACTAGACTTATAAAAGATTTTTAAGACCTCATTTCAATAAATATTATTAATTTAAAATTTATTTAAATATGATGTTTAGAATGTATTATACAATTAAATATATATATACACTTTTTTAAAGTAGACTAATATATCTTTGTCATGAATTTTTTGTTATAAATACTAATTATATTCTAACAATAAATGGTAAATTGTCTTTTACTATTATTAATTATAAACCAAAAAAAATCTGATTAAATAGTAACGTTCTTCATACAATGAATTATATTCTTTTGAACTATCGTTATACTAAAAATATAAATTTAAAAACTTTGAGCCATTAATGAGAGTTAAGAGTCTATAAAGCAAATTGTCAACATCTTTTCTTTAAGCAAATGGTATTTTAAGTTGTTAAAAAAAATGTTTTGTTTAAATTATTTGACTAATTTGAATACAACGTCTTTCAAAATTTTCTTATTAATTATTACAAAATCAAGACAATTAGTGATTGTACTTATGTTAATAACATGGTAATTCAAAGTTATACGACGACGTCGGATGCTATTCATTGAAACAAAGAAACGAATTATAAGTCACCATTCGCTCATTCGTTTCTTCACTTCCTATATAAATAAAAGCTCGGTTGAAAACCTAATGAGAGATGAAATTATTCGTTCATATAATTCGACAGTATTTCTTCTGTCTGTATACAATGTTGACAATCAAAAACATACAATATTTCAACTAAATTCTATTCATGTAGAACTGACAATGAAATTAATATATTTCAATTTAATTTCTCATATAAATTAAATCTATAAACAAACATATACCATCACGAGTTTACAAATGAATAATGATAATGGAAATAGGAATTAAAAAATATTTATTCAGAATGTATTTATTGATTGAACTTTTTCTTGTATTAATTTTTTTTTTAGGTAAGTCTTCTTTTTAACTGTATATTTTGTGGTAAGATTATTAAAAGATTTATTTTTTTAATTAGAATATTAGAATGATTTTTATATTTTGTATTTATTTTTTATTAATGGAGACTTTATTACTATTCATTGTTTTGTAAATACAATAATTAATTTAAAATAATCATCCTTAGGTAAACAAGAAAATAATTATAAAATTTAGGATCAGAAATCTCAAAAGTTACTCTTAAAGTAAAATATTTTTTTAATGAATTACAACAAATTGAAATAAATTTGTTTATATATTTAAAGATTATGATTAATTATTAAATTATATATTTTTATAATTTCATTAATAATTAAACAGTTATAAATTATATATATATATATATAAAGAGTTTTTTAATACTCTTTACTTTACTATAATGTATTAATAAATATCCACATAAAATCTTATTTTTAACAATAAATGTTTTTATCTGGGAGATATTTACCTGCGACCATATGAAAAAGGAGAAAAACGTTCAAAAAGTAATTTAGAAGAAAAAGATAGTTTGTTGATAATATGTGATAAAAATCAATCATAACAAATATCAATAAAACATGTTCAAAATGTATCTTATTCAATCATTTTCTGTTTATTTCACAAACACTAACATCAGTCTGTATTCGATCAAATTAATAAGTATATGAAAAAGGAATGAGCAGATACGTATCAATCTCATCTTGTTCAGTCAACAATATGTGTCCGCCAGTAAAAGAAAAATGTATGTATTTATGTGCGCTTACATGTATGTATATGTGTGTCCGTGCCGAGATGAAGTGCCTACTAAAAGTCCATGTTTGATCTGCTTGGGTTTCACAAGCATTATCTTTTCCGCTCTCGATTTTATATTTACTTAGGGATGTCGACACCGTAAGTGGTTTTTTGTCTTTGTTGATCCGCCAATCCTTTAGAAGCTTTTTCCGACTCTCCGGGAATTTTAGTGCACCCAAAATATTATTTCGGCTATGTATGTGTGTTTGTATATCTACAGTTGTATTTGTTAAAAGTAAATATGTATATTTTCCTTGACGAGGTCATGTTCTTATACGACGACTGACATTTGGTACTACTTGTGTAAGGTCAAAAAGTGAATATAATTGATCACATGAAAATATTTAAAATCTATATCTACAAAATACATATGTTTATAAATATATACAAATATGTATGTATGTATTTGACATTATTATTATTATTTTAATTTTTCTTTTTTGATCTGAAATATTTTTAATACTTTTATTTGATCCAATATTATTAAATTTCTTTATTTCTTTGTTATATTAATACATTTATAAAAAAGAACATTAATTAAATAAACCAACATTGATCGTTGTCTGGTAAAAAAATTTAATACAATTTTAATGTACAAATTTGAAGAGCTATAAAAATTCCTTCTTTTAAATTTTCTTTTAAAGAGAAAGGAAATTTATTATTAAGATATTTCAAACATGTCTTCTTTTTAAAATTATTTACAGATTATTTTTTTATAACCTAGCCTAATGTAAATAGTAAGTAGAATTTATTTGAATAAATTAAGCTTTTACTCACTGTATCATACAAAAACATGAATATTTTATAAAATTGAACAATTAACCAAATAATAAATAAATGATTTTTTATATTTTCTCAGATTTTCTAATCATATTAATATATGTTATTTTATTTCATAACAGTTTATGGTATTGATGTTTCTTTGATTTAATGAATATAATTATTTTTTTAAAAAAACGGGGCATGTTATTACTGTTTTTCTTTTTCAAAAAACTGAATTTTATTCATTTTTGATCAGATTATTAAATAACTTCTATAAGATTTAATTATAAAAACGTGCAAATAAAATTATATGAAAATAAAAATCATATTCATACAAAGGACATTCAAATTAGTATAAATTTCAATTACATAATTCAACAGCATGCAATTTTAGATTTACTCAGTTTTACCTACAGTTCATTGAATCTTCTTTCTTTTTGTGATTTTAATTAATTTTAACGCGATTACATTTTTATATCTTATGTCTCCAATTTTATTTTCCTTTATTATTTAGTATAGTTTTATTGATGTTTTTTTAAAAAAAAACAATTCTGAATAGTTTAATATATATTCCCTTCATTTTTTCTTTTTTATGTAAATTATAAAAAATTTTATGCTGATGAAATTATAGAAATCAAAGAGGTTTTTATAAAATTTTAATTCATGGCAAATCAGCATTTAATATGCAGTATATATATATATATATATATATATATATATATATATATATATATATATATATATATATATATATATTGCAAATATTTTGTTATTTGAAGTCATATTTTTATTCTAAAAAGATTTGAACGTTTCAGTCATTTTTTTCATTAACAATTATATTTTTTATTTTTTGTTATAAATATCACATATACTTTGTCATATATTACTGTAAATTATAAGCTTTTCAATATGCTCATATATACAAAATATAAACAATTATTAAGTTTTAAATTGGCTGTTGATATATTTTAAGTATAATGATTTATATTTGTTTTGTAATAGTTTCAATGTCTGCTTTGTATTTTGTTAGGTCAGTACGTATAATACAAATCGTTATTTCATTATAAATTTAATTAAAATATGAGTAATAATATATATATATATATATATATATATATATATATAAGTTAATAGAAGTAAATATATTAATTTCGATCAATGACAATAGCTTCAATACAGAAATTTAATTATTTGTTTCTTCATAACATTGTTTTGTAATTTTCAATGTATATATAAAAAAGTCTGTTGAATTATGTTATTGTTTTGTTATAATTTACAAGTAATTAATTTTACCGAGACTCATTTCAAATTGAAACATTAATAAATAGGTAGGATCTTTTTCATATAATTTCTTTAAAGTAAAATTTTAATTAATAAAATAATTTTCATACTCTGAATATTTCCAATTTCAACTCGTTAAGGTTTCTATTTATATAAATAAAAAGGATTTATTTAAATTAATTATAATTAAGACTTGTATGTAAATATATTTATTATTTATTCAAAATAATAACAATTATTTCAATTAAATGATTTTCATTTGAATTATTCATTATTACTATTCAGTTGTGTACATATGATTTCTTTATATTTTAATATTCATTTCAGTATATATATATATATATATATATATATATATATATATATATATATATATAAGCAAAATATTATTTATTATAAATTCTAATTAACTCATTGAAGTATAAACTTGATATTATGTAGTAAAATAGAAAAAAATATGTTGTAAATAGTAAAAGATTGTTTATTGTTATATATAAAATTATTTCCATTACAAAATTTAAAATTAAATTATTGAAATAATTGAAAATATTAGTTTAGTTAAAGATCAAAATGTTTGTATATTTAAATAATAAGTGTATAACTTATTTCGCAGCGATATACCTTAATTTTTAAAAAAAATAATATACCTCGTTTTTATTATATTTATATAATAATATTTACTTATCACTGTCTTTAATATAGATTGTTTTTTTATATATGTTAACAATTATTATATCCGGATTACATATTTATTCTTATCACTGTCTTTTTTAAGAATTTCTTTATCAATTTTGAATTATTTTCCGGATTATGACATATTCATATTTAAACATAGAATTTTTATTTTCGTTAAAATGTTGTTTTCCAAAAGATGTAGAGAAGTCATAAATCATAACACATACACATATATATATATATATATTTATATATCTGTGTGTGTGTGTGTATCTGTATGTATATATATATATATATATATATATATATATTATTAAATGCATTTCGTGAAAATTCCAAGTTACCGAGGCATACAGATAATTAATATAAGCGACAGCAGAGTCAATATCTCCATTTATTTATCGTACTGTCTTGGTATTTCTCATAACAAAGTCATCATTGTTCTATGAACTGTTTTGAAATATGATTCTCAATATATATATATATATATATATATATATATATATATATATATATAAATGTTTTATATTAGTTCAGTATTGATGGATTTTCAATTTTTACAACGCTATCAAAAAATATATATCGTTTGACATTAATGAAAAGAAATTAAATTTAGTAGTCAATATAAACAGTAAAGATTCTATTGAAAACAGTTGTAACTTTATTCTGTATCTAATGTAAGAAAAAGTACTAGTATATTTTCGAAAAGCAATAAAGAATTTTATATAATTGTATATCTCTTTTTGTTGAAAAATGAAATTTGTTTTCATAGCAAGTTAGAAATTTTAATCATAATTCACGTATTTATTTATATGATTTTATCTCTAACAATTAAAGAACATTTTATATATAATATAACACTGTATATAATTCTAATTTTTGATTTAAATTTAAATGGAGAGTTTACACATACAAATAAACACTCACATACATACACACACACATACAGGTATATATATATATATGTTTAAAAAAATAATATATTTTGAAACTAATAAAAAATGTAAATAAATATTTAATTAAACAATGTTAATTATTTTATGCGTTTACAGCTAATTTTTTTTATGCACACAATGAGGTAAATATGAGCTTAACCTTCCATGTTATAATAGTACAAATTTCTTTAAAAAGTACGTAAACTGCTGTTGAAAATCCTGTATAAGACTTTAATATTTATTTACCCTTTAATACTACACGACAGAATAGGTAATCCTTATAAATCTGCAAAGTATGGTAAGGTAGCGGTCGTACTTTGTATAAAACTTCTAGACAGATTGGTTGTTATCTAGAAAAATTACTTGCCGCCTACGTCCATAGTTTCTTTTTTATTATTTCCGTAAACGTGCGTATTTATATGTGGGAATTCGAATAAGTTTTTTTTTGTTTTATATATATGTATTTTTATAAAAAATACTATGGCATTTGAATTTTGATAAACATACATTTCAATATACGACTAGAATGATTTATTCTATAAATGATGTAAACGGATGGATGCGTTTTTTTAACGAAGTGACAGTGATTGATATTCGTTATGCCGAAAAAACAATTCATTCAAAATTGATGTAAATATGAACGAATTTACAAAAATTTATTTATTTATATACAAACATACATACATACATATATATATATATATATAATATATTTTTGTTGAAAATATTTTTTAATGAATAATTACATAAATTATTTTCACGTTTTTTTTAATTATATTCCATGTAAAATAATTATTTTACTATTTGTAAAAAAATTTAACCAAACTAAAATATAAATTTAATTATATAAATGTTAATGTTTATTTTAAATATATTTTTTAGTTAAATATATAAGTATGTACTTTCTTTTTTCATGGATTATAATTATCTACTATAAGGTAATTGATAATATATTTGTAAATATATAATAAGTAGATAATATCATAAAGAAATCTAATTTAAACTTTTTATATTAATTTAAATGTAAAATAAAGTATTAAATGTATACTTTGTATATATATTTTATTTCATTGAAAATATGAAAATACGAAACAAGTATTATTGTATTTTTACAAATAGAAATATTTTTCAACAATTTTCTTTTGTAAATATTTTTGAAATTCGTTACGAACTTATATTTAAAAAAATAGTAGAAATAATTAACAAACTTATTTTATCTTACTGAAAAATTTCATTAATTTAAATGATTTAAGAAAATTAGTTATATATATATTTCTTCTTAACACATATTCGTCCACTTGACGAAAATTCGTCATCTTCCAGAGAATCACTCACAGCCAAATGACGAAAATTCGTCATTTGTATATTACAGAGAATAATTGATTTTTGTTCTCTTAATTCTGAGTATATTAAATTATAATTGACACCAAACAGAGATAATGCCATGAGAGAAGTGATTTTAGCTTTCCTCTTCATACTGGCACATGTTTTGAACAGTACCATTCACTGAAAATATATTAATTATTTATAAAATTAAAGACTCAAAAATAATGTACTTCATCTAAAAAAAAGAGAATAATAACTTTGTGTTTTTAGAAATTCATTTAAACTTTTTTATGAATTTAATAGTTTTTTTAACTAAGGAAAGCCAAAAAAAAATAAAAATTTATATATAAAGATAAATTTGTTTTATATCATTTTCCAAGATTTCACTGAAAAATATATGATTTCTAATAAGTTACATTAGTTTTATATAAACCATATCATTTCTACAGATAGTGTCAAAAAATTCCGGCATTTGGTGAATGGCGGTGCAAAAAATTACCCGACGAATATGTGTTAAATATATAAAAGTGTTGAGATACAACGAAAAAAAATGTCTTTTATTGAAATTGTATAGACATAACTATATAAAAATTGAGCTATTAGTGAAATATAGAACTTCATTAATTTTTTAAAAAAGTACGAGTTCAATGAAATTTAAAAAAATATTTATATAAAAATTATTGAGAAATGAGTAAAAATTTTCTGTTACTTTTATATGTACATCAAAATATCTGAAATAATAAAATGGTACTTAATGTGATATCTGCAATGAGATTGGTTCAACGATTTTTTTCACTATTTGTTTAGTTATCAATATATCATAAAATTATTTATATATATATATATATATATATATATATATATATATATATATATATATATATGTGAGTGTGTAAGCATATATGCACTTATATATAGATATACCAACCCTTCTGTCTTGAGTTGTGAAATTTAATAAAAAGAATCTACCATTTACAGTTGATAAAGACCGTATGATTTGCGTGTGTAATGCACATATGTGACACGGAAACCATGTCAGACTATTTAAATGTCGCCGTGACCTCTATTTTCATTTCAGTCGGTGGCAGATGGCGCCACGCTCGAAATCGCATCACTGCCGCTACTTGACATTTTACTGCGCGTAAAAGGAACAAAACGGAAATGTTCTGAAACCAACGTACTTACCGTAGAAACACGTGCTTCGCATTATATGCAGGAATTAACGTTCAAGTACTATCATCGAGCCTCGCCTTTACGTGCGCCATTACTTAAGATAACGAATTTCTTTATGAAATCTTACTCGTTATCAAGCAGAAATAAAGACACTATGTATTTATGGTAAACATAAAACCATCCGATGTGTATACAACGAGCATTGTTTTAGACTTTATGTGGAAATTATATCAATCATCGAATGATATATAATACACCGTCTGTATAATGTCATTGTAAACATACGGCGTTCTTGTTTTAATGTCATTAAAAATATCTTTCTTGCCATAAAAAATAACTGTTAGAACAACATGGTACCGTGAGAGTAACGTCATAGATTTTATTTATAAGATTATAGTTAAGCGCTAGTATAAGAGTTATAACAATAATAAAAAGAAATCTGAACGTACATTAATAACTTGCACATCCGGTTTATAGCGGAAATAGGCAGGAATTTATGCTCTAGTTTTAAAAATATGTGTTAAGCAAAACGTTCTCGATTTAGTTTCTTTTTTAATAAAAAAATATATTAAAGTTATTAAATAAATTTATTAAAGAATTATTTTAATTTGACTACTGTCAGAAATGTAGTTTGTTCATAATTTATATATATATATATATATATAAGTTTGTATGTATGTAAATGTCAACTTGTCAAAAAATTCAATTACAGTCTCACAAGTGTTCTTCATTTCATTCTAAACTTCTTTTCTGAAACATAAATCTTTGAGACGTCACTTTTCCAGACAATTACCACATAATTACATTGAACTCGTTATTATTTTTAAAGAACTTCTTAACTTTTTCAACTACAAGAGGGAGTGCAAAAATGAATTGTTTGATTTTATAACACTAGTCGAAGACATTGTCTGAGTGACATCAGCATTAAAAATATGATGGCAAGAAAATATTATCGTCTGACAGTAACGACAATAACGAAATGGTAAATGAAAGAGAGACAGAGTTGATGATTCGCAAGTGAAAATAGGGTCAGGTGTGCCCGAAGAGGATTGAAATATTGAGACAATGTTAACAGTGTTACTAGTCGTTACTTGTTTTTGTGAATAAATCTTGTGAAGGGAACGAGGGTTAAGGTTAAAGTATGTTTTATCCCTTATCCCATATGTACTACTTTAAATAAAAGTATACCCTTATATATATATATATACATATATATATATATATATATATATATATATATATATATATAAAGAACTTTATGTATGTTTTTTAACTTTAAAAGGTCTTTTGAAGAAACATTTAAAATGATTTTTCAACTATTTGTATAAAACTTATGATTTTTATTTAAAAAAGAGTTTGAATATTGTTATCTCTAAACATTTTAATTGTTATTTGATAATTTGTCTTGATTATAAAATTATTTTTTTTAAATTATATATATATATATATATATATATATATATATATATTTATAAGTATATATTATTCAACATTCGTCCAAAAATTTTATTTTTAAATTTCTTTCTATCTAAAGAAACAAAAAGTAATCTAATGGAAAAAGGCCTCGACCATATGATGGATGACTTGGAATAAAACATTAAGCGAAGATTGTTACTAACATGTTTTGACTGATGTGTGAATGTGCAGTATCATGTTTCAGAAATTGTATACGTGACGATTTAAGTTAAAGGACTAGTTAGTATTCAACGTGTGGAAGTTTTCTATCGCATGAACGGTTTTTTGTTATTTAAGAGCTTTAAAATGACTGTCTTTAGCTTTAATTCAAAATAAAAAAAATATTCCATATATCATTTCAGTTTTATAGCCTATTGGTACTTAATAGAAGATCAATAGTTGATTTTTTGATCTACTTCAAGGAATTTGTACTTAATAAGTTAAGTCAATGAATTAATCTTCTTAAAATCATAGAATACTAAAGAAATATTTTAGAAAAAATGTTAATATACACTTTTATTAAAGATTTTATTTATTTACAAAATAAAAGCAATGCTGTTTTATTGCTTTTTTCTAAAATCAAAGAACGAGATGAAATAAAATGATAATAAATACATCAAAAACAACACATATATTTAACAAATTAAATGAGAAAGATTCTCGAATTAAGTAAAGTTAAATTATTTTAAAATATCTTGTTTAATGGATTTAATGTTAATGTGTTTACTGATTTTAGTTTAATATGCTTTTAGGATTATAATTTAAGAGGTCTTTGGTTAAAGAATTTTTAATATACATTAAAATTGATTATTAAAACAAACGTAGAACTAAAAAAATTAATTAAATAACTATAATAATTAATGAATAATTTTTCTAACAACAATCTATTAAAAAATCTGTTTAAAAATATTATTTAAAATTAATAGTGTCGTTTTGTTTCTTTCAGTCTTTAATAAAATAATATTCATTTTTTGACTTAATTTCAAAAACAATATACATTTTTAAAATATTGTAATTGACATTATATAAACGTTAGTTCAAAAAGGCATTAATTTTCAGTATCTACAGTAATTAAAATTGTTGATATTTTCCATGTCTACTTTGTGAACTTGAAATGGCTTTCTAGTGTGAAAATTTATTACCGTTTTTGTAAATAGTTTTACTAGTACATTCATTGTAGAAATTCTCATAGCTTTTAATCGATCGTACAACCACTTTACTCATACCCTCTCTCTCTCTCTCTCTCTCTCTCTCTCTCTATATATATATATATATATATATATATATATATATATATATTTATTTATTGAATGTGTATGTTTGTGTGTATAACTGCATATATATATGAAAAAGTATTTTATTGAAAATTAAATGGAAAAGAATGACTTAACTAATTTATATTTTTATTCAAGTTATTGACATAAGTTAATTCAAATAATTATTTTACACAAAGATTTTTGATATTGATAGAAATATAAAATTTTAATATATTTAAAATTTACTTATAAATACTTTTAAATCTATTTACACTCAGTTTTCTACTAAAATACTTAGTTCTATACCAATTTACAAATATGCGAAAAATAACAAAAATCAGATTTTTTTTAAAAAGAAAAGATAAATGAAGAAATATTCTACAGCAGATAAAACATTCTTGTTTAATTGTGTTTACCACTGATAAAGAACAATCTAATTATAAGAACGTCCATTATCTAACATATTTTTATCACAGGTTATAAGATATTTGTGTAGTTATTAGATTTTTTTAATAAAAATTAAATTCTTATAACTATAGATACTGTATATTTTGAATAACATCTCAAGTGTAAATATATTTTTGACTTTTTATATACAGTTTAAAACTATATTCCTTATAGGACTCTAAGTGCTGAGTTGCATTAGGATAATCTGTATTATATATATATATATATATATATATATATATATATATATATATATATATTGATTTTATAATGATTGACAAAATTATAGATTTATTATAAAAAAGGAAAATGCAAAGAACACATTTTATTATTGCTTTCATGTTTTAAAACGCAGCGATTGTATTATTACTGTAATCTAAGCTCAAATTTATATTAAATTGTTCTTGAACATTCTGTTATTGTTTATAAACTAGTCACGCATATCGTCAAAGATGCAATATTGAATCAGGTTAACGAATTACAGAGACCATTGAGTAGTATTACTTTAAAATTAATTTACGGAAGCCTTTGAAACCCAGTTTTGCTAACGCTCTCATCTTTAATTAATTCCAATCAGTCTATCTTCATCACGAAACATTCAAGAGAATCAACTACTATTGAATTACGTTGACTGTTTTCATATTCTTTAAACAGACGGGTTCGAATTAAAGACCTCTGTTCATGAAGTGAATATAAATTATTTTTCTACATTCAATAGCTGGTTTGTTTTACAAGAAAAATGAGAAAACGAAAACTAAGAGATGTGTTATTTAATCTATGTTTAACGAAAACTGTGTAAAATTTTATAAAATATTTTTTTCTTTGATTACGCTTTTTGAAATAATATTTTTTCATTTTTGTTAAAGAATTTTTATTTAAAAAATAATCTGAATTACAATCATTTTATATTTATAACAAAAATATTAAGTGTTTGTTTTGCAAAGATTTTATTTAACGTTATAAAATTTAAATATGTCTGTTTAAACAAATATAGTTTATTTTTATTATGTATTTTAAGAATATGTTTTATGAAACGTAATATTTTTCTAGTTTGTTTTATATTTACAATTTTATACATTGAAAAATTCTTTGAAGTGTATGTATTTAAAATTAATTTTAGTCTTATAAAAATTAGTACTTCTACATATTTTATTTTATTATTTTTTAATATTAATCAGTATTAAAAATTTAACTTTCATTTTACAGTATGCCTATTTATTTTGAAAAATACTCTAATATATTTTTAATTTTTATAATTATTTGTAAATAAATAGAAAATTTATTACATTTATTTCTAATTAAATAAAATGAAAAATAGTTATAATTTACTTAGAAATATTAAAATTCTATAAAGTGAAATATTATATTTATAAATTGTATCGATTTTTAAGAAAAAAAATCAACTATAGATATATTATTTATATAAATAGAAAGATAACAATTATTAAATTGATTTTATTTATTTAATAAAAAAAATATCAATATTCTGGTTCATTAGTACTATTTAATATTTCACAGTTAATTTATTTAGCATCAATTATTTTTATATTTCTTAAAATAAATTAATTTTTGTTACACTTTCTGAATTTGACATCTATTTACTATATAATTGTTACTAAAAACAAACATTAGAAAATAAAAGTAAATAAAACTACTTTCTTAAATTACATTTAATATTTTTAAAAGCGTTTTTTATTTCACTGTACCAAATATATTAATATATAGTAACTTTATATAATTTCCTATTTAATTACAGACATTATTTTCAAAACTTTGTTTCTAAAAATGAAGTAAATATTTCAAACTAAAGTTGTCTCTTTGTATTTTGACATATTAAAATGTATCTCTGAAATTTTCATAATAGTAAATAACACATAAAACAGATATTAAATAAACGTACTTTCCAAATAGATCATAAAAACGTAGTAAATTATAAATAGGCGTGATTATAAAAATGTAAATGCATCAGTGCAGTTGAACATAAAATTTCAACATAAAATTAAATACGACATCATATTTATTAACTCTGTTATACAAATGAATTTCAGTTGAAGTATATTACTAAAATATAAAATAAACATTTGTTAAGGAAAATATATATATATATATATATATATATATATATATATATATATATTATATACAGTAAAATAATATTAGTTTTGATTACAAAATGTAATCGTCAAACGTATAAATTCCATCTGTTATGCTTATAATTCAGAGCCATAAATAGAAAATCAATTACTCAAATCTCATTATCTTTTTGTAAATACTACAAATTAAAAAGAATTTATTTTATAACGTGAAATATAACTTTGTGAAACGATTTATTGAAATGTGCAACGTCACAATCTCATTTATACTTGTGTAAATATGCTCTTCTTTTTGCACATATAAATCTGTCAATGGAAGATTCACAGCTGTGCATGTAGTGACTAGGTAATTTTCAATACAAATATATAACAGTCAACAAATGTATCTCTATGATCTAAATTGAATATTTATTTTTGTTTATTTTCATGAAAACTTCGAGTCAATAAACGTTTCTTGTATAAATCATGTTTTTATTTACAGTAGATTTATAAATAATAGTTTATGAGAATATATGCATAATCAATTTATTGAATGTTATTATTATGAAAGAAAAATATTAAAGATAAATCATTTCGAATAATAGTACTAAAATTTGATTTCTTAATTTAGTTTTGTGTATTTAACACAAATATAATTTTAGTACCGTAACTCATAATTAGAATAATAGAAATTTAATAGAGTTAACAATTTGAGATGTGCTAAACAAAACAGAGAAATCTAGAAATAGATATATAGATACAAGTAATGAATTCTAGACAGAATATTTTTTCAAAACTTCCTGAAAATTAATCAAGCTAGAAATATAATTTCTTTGGCTAGATTATTTCATGAGACGAGAAAAAATTACTAATTAAAATATATAAGTGAAATACTACGTCTGGAAACAGAACTATGAAATTAAAATGTTATTCTGAACCAAATAAGGAAATTTAACAAATAGTTTTTTTACAATTTGTTTAATTTAAAGCCTAATATTAATACTTTTATTACATAAATAATATTTTTACATTCTTATTTTTCTAGTAATATTATATATAACCTTTTCATAGAAGCTATGAAAAAGTTATATTTAGTTCTTTTAGATGAAAGAAACTATATCCTTATAAAGATTTTCAAAAAATCAAAAAATACGTAGGCACATTTTATTGCTTAAATGAAATCCAATTAAAAATCATATTTTATAATACTGTATTTAGAAGATGATGGAATAGTCATTGAAATGCGTTTTAATAAATATTTTTTATATCATAAAAAAGGAAAAATATTGTAAAAAATGTAAAAAATATTTTTTAATCTACTATTATAATACAAATTTTAAATTACTTAAAAAATAAGTAACTATTAAACATCCTTTATATGTTTTTACAAACCAAGAGAATTATTTCTATAGATTATTTACTATAACGTTTATTTTGTATTCGTCTAGCGAGAACAGTGTTTTAATGTCATTCAACCCTTTTATTCAACACAACCTTATTAGCATTGTTATTAACGTCCTCTTTAATAAATGTTTTTTGTAGAACGATATATAAAAAGGCTGAACAACATGGTGTTTATCCTTATCCACAAAAAGCGATTAAAACGAACTAGACAAGTATAAAACATTTTCATTGATGTTATAGTTCTATGAACTATTATTTATAAAGTTTCTAATAAAAATAAAACGAATATTTATCAACAGAATATTTAAAGTGGATTACAAAAGCTTTAATATTTTCTACTTGCTGGATAATAAAAAATGTTTGACAAATAAGTGCATAACATACAATAATACTCTTTGGTTAACATAAAGTGAACCTGTTATAAACTTTTAGTATATTTGAAATTTAGGCTTAAACATTAAAAATATATGATATTAAAAAGTACGATAATTTACATATTTTATAAATTATATAAAATTTTGATTTGAAATAATAATAATGGAAAAAGTAATTATTCAAAAAATTATTTTATCATTTTAGTTACATCAGATAAATATAGTGATAACAAAAAATATATTTCATTTTTATTTTAATTTCTCCTTTTTATTTTTGTATTAAAAAATTCTACAATTTAATATAGTATTTAATTTCCGTTCAAACTATTTTTCTAAAAAGATAAATTGTTTTTTTTAAAAAAATACAGAACTATATATAGATCTATAAATTGAAAACAATTCATCGTATAAAATTAATTAATTATCGTCGTTTCTTATCTGTCAATATGCCTTTAATTCCAGAAGATTTATTCTAATTAAATTAAGTGCGAAATTCAAGAAACTATAACTAGAAAATAATCCTTGTGCTTAATGATCATTTTGTCTTTTGCATATTACTTTTTGAATTTATATTACTTATATATTATATATATCATCATTGTCATATCAGCTTAACTCAGCCCACTGCTGGGTTAAAGCCTCAATGAATGTTACCATCCACTGGTACTTGGCCATACTCACCACTTTGATCAGGCGAATTTATTTGTATATATATATATATATATATATATATATATATATATATATGTATATATATATATATATATATATATATATATTATGGTTTGTATATATATATATATATATATATATATATATATATATATATATACAAACCAAAATCCACTTATGTCAAACATTTTCACTAAAATCCCTTATTTATTTATTTTATATATTCATTAACTTTTTATTTTTATCTTTTTGTTTTTTGATTTTCAATCAATTTCTAATTACATTTATAATATCAATTTATTTTAGATTTTATTTAATTCGCCTCATATTTTTCTTTGTATTTACTGATATAGGTTTTTATATGCTATTATGTATTATTTAAAATATTTGAATTATTTAAATATCAAACATTCATATTCAATACCAAGTAAAATTGAATAATGGTAGGATGAACAATTTGTAAGTTATTGAACAACTTAATAGAAATAATTTTGATAAAATTAAATCTGTTTGTCTTATATTTTCTACAATTTTAATATTTTATGTTTTATGTAATTTTACTATTTTTATATATATATATATATATATATATATATATATATATACAAATATTATTATTTCCAAGATTAAGAATAAATGTGATAATTTATTTATTATTTATAGTGAAGTATATGGTTTATGACAGATAATAAATTGAAAAATGTTAATAAAAATAACTACATGACAAAAATTTCCAGTGTCCTGCTTACAAATCCATGTTTTGCATATACGAAACGTAACAAATCTAGAAGTAATTTGAAAATGTCACAGACAATACCCACTTGACCTATTACAAAATGCATTTTAAATGTTTCTGAATTTACAGTCTATCTTGCGTGAACAAAACAGAGGATCACATCCTGCTTGCTTATATTTGAATTCCCTGTTGGGTTGTTCCAGTTGGATTCAGAACGATTATATCATTCGACATAGTTTTTCCGGTAAACTTTAAAAGTTACCCGGTTTCGTACCGAATCCATTACCGACTGAACACTTTTCAGTTTATAATTTTACAAAGTGCTTATTTAAATAAATCTCTTTGGGTACACATATTTAGATTTTTATGTACTTAATTTTACAATATACTTAATTAATTTATTTAGAACTTTTATTAAAATTGATTAAAATTACTGTATGGTTTAAAATTATTCAGAAATTTATTTATTTTATAAATAATAATTTTTTATCTACATAAGTAAATAATTTTTGACGTATTTCGTAAATGCATTTTTTTAAAAGAAAAATGTTATTAAAATAAACTACTAAAAAGCCATTTTTCCAGGTCAAACAATTCATTGCCTCTCTTTTATACATATTTCCATTAACATTCCTAATATCATTATTCTATCTGTTCTTTTGTCTCGTATATATATATATATATATATATATGTGTGTGTGTGTGTGTGTTGTTTATATCTGTGTATATAAAATAAATCAAAAATATGTATATTTATGTGTAAATTACTTTAAACGTATTTTTATGACTAATGAAATGACATTACTTTTTGTTAAAATACGTTTTCTTTACACAATTATTACATTTGGTTGAATAGTCTCGACTTGACATAAATTTGATGTTCTTTGTAATCCATTTGCTGATGAAGTATATTTTCTTGAAAGTCAAGAAGATATTGTTCTGAAAAGAACGCGTTCGCTTTGATTAAATTGTGGTCCTATCTATGATCTATTAAATGAAAACGGTACGTCAAAGAAGTTCAACTTTTTAAAAGTATTTATTTTTTCAAACTCTATATAAACGCTTTATATAGAGTTTGAATATATATATATATATATATATATATATATATATATATATATATATAAAGTGTAAATGTGTATGTAAACGTTTAAAAAACGGAAATGAGAAAAACACGTATAAAAATAAAAAGCACATAAAAGTAAAAATATTTTCAAATAAAATTTAAGAAGAGTCAAATGGGATTTTTTTTGTTTAATAATGTTCTTTCTTTTCCTTTTTCTTTATTCTATACAATCATTGCCAAAATCAAAACATTTTTACAGTTCATTAATAAGTTTCCAAATTTATAATTTAAATTGTTTTTTCTACCTAAGAATTAGTTGTTATGTATAATTTTTTTATATTTAATTATTCATAATCACCTTATTTACTGTTTAGTTAAAATTAGTATTTATAAAAATGTCATCATATTTTTATTGTCAAGATATTTTTATTGAAATTAGTTGAAAAAAGGCATTTGACAAATCGAGGAACTGACATAAAAAAATTCTAAATTAATTTAATCAAATCGAACTATAAACGATATTACAAATAATTTGTAATAATATGAAGGATTCAAATATATATCTGTTTTCAAAATTACTTTTTTTATTAATATTACATAATTACCTATTTATTACGGACAGTTTTAATGTTTAAGCAGTATTCAAGTAATTTTGTATTTATCAGTCAAACTAGTATTTTAGCTATAAACGTTATTAAAAATAAATATATTGTATTATGAATAATAAAACAAATTAATAATGTAAATTACAGATAATAATTTTAATAATAAAATAAATTGATTTTAAACAATCTGCATAGTTTCTTATATTTTTATAATATAAAGTATATAGTATCAGTATTAAACTTTGGTTGTTATGTGTGTAATAGCTATGAAAATACATCTTTAAAAATTAATAGAAGATATTAAAATACAGATAAAAATTAAGACGAACAACAATTTATTCAACCTAATAAATATTTTTTAAGAAACTTTTATTAAAAGATTAAAAAAGTAATCTTGGTTAATTAATGACAATTTTGAATTGACAATCAAAATTTCACGAATTAAAACTTCATGTAATGCAAATAGGTTTTTAATATCAGAGACTTTTTATTGAAATATAATTTAATTTTAATTTTTAATAAAGTTTAAAGATAATTTTTACGAAACTAAAATATGATAAGAGATATTTTAGAAATTACTATAAGCAATAAATAATTCACATTTAATTAGTTTTAATTTAAATAATTAATATAAGAAATGTTATATATATATATATATATATATAGAGAGAGAGAGAGAGAGAGAGATGCACATGTACATAATATAGGCTTTAAATATATAAAGGTAGATATTTAAATGCTTTATTTAATTACAATCTGAACATACGTTTCCTTTACAGCTAGAATTTCAATAATTTTCCGAAACACGTGACAAGTTCACAAATTTTAAAGTCAGAAAATGATAAAGCGACCCTTTTCATTCAAAAATAAGTTTAAATTACGGATACAAGGTTGGATAAGCTCTTTAATTTAAGATTTAATGAGAAATTATTAACACGTTCACGATGAAGACAGTTATAGCCGTCAGGCGTTATATTTAGTGTAAAATTATGTACAAAATAGGTTGTGCACGAACGTGTTAATGCTTAGCAGTTATTAATAAAATACCGTGAAAAGTTTCATTTTTTATGATTCAAGAATTTAATTTATTATTAATACCGATATTCAACGCCGAAAATTTATTTTATAAAATGTGATGAATGGGAGAGGTTGTAAAAGTTTATAACTACAATATATTCTTTAATGAAAATATAAAAAAATAAGTATATTTTTAATTACCTGTATTATAAGCTTATTTCTTCTTATTCTTTATACAATTCTTTAGAAATCTCTGCAACTATTTTAACATCTGTGTTTAAAATTCAAATTATTTGCTAATTAAATATATTTTAATTAAATAAGTCTATTATGTATTAATTTATTTTTGATGAATACACACTACTCGTTTAGTAGAAATGTTATTTAAAATCAGTAAATAATATATATATATTACCATAACCAGCAAAATTAAACAGTTATTAAAAAAAATGATTATTAAAATTGAATTCATTAAATTAAATCAAATTTCTAATTGACAGCAAAACAACTTTATATTTTGGAAATTTCTAAAATAAACTTTAATTTAATTTACTAATAGATTTTAGTAAAATTTCAGTGAAATAAAATAATATTTTAAATAGTGAAATATAACTTACAAAAATTTAAATAAATAATAATTATTAATTTTTTTTTTAATTTGAAAAAAATTTCATAGTTGATAAATATGTTACATAATGCAATTTATTTATTTTGGTATGAAATACTAAATGTAATTTTTTGCAATATTCTGTATAAATATAAAAAAATGAAACGATTACTGAATGTTTATGGTTGTTTTAAAACAAGAAATGCTGAAAAATAATAAAATTTATTTACATAATATACTTACAAAGAAAAATGATTTTCAACCGAACACAAGAAAAAAATAAATGTGCTGACATGGATTATAAATTACTGAAAACTTGATACGTAACTGTACATATATTTTATTACTTTTTGTAGTGGAGCTTTTATCACATTATTACGGTAATAACGAGTACTCGAAACGAGCGAACCGCACAGAAATGTGCTTAGAAACAATTCCGTACGATGTAAATCAGTTCAAGGACACGATCAATAAGGTAAAGACGAATTCAGCGCAACTTCTACAATTAAACATTTTCACGACACCATAACTCATAACATTTCGGCCAATTATTCCGTTACTATCTGAGATTTTCACAGTTACACGGAGACTGAGGAGTAATGAACATTAAGACAGTCGTGTCGGCTTAATTAAACCGCGGTCGCCACTGTTGCCGGCACGCGGTTGTAGGGTGGCTGACACCATTTCGAACCTGCACAACATTATATAGACACTCTCTTTATATAATACGAATAACATCATTCGGTCACTGGGACTAGCGAAAACCACATTTAATCTATAAATTGAATTTATTAATTTATTTCGAATTATTATACCATCTCTTATAAACAACAAAAAAATATTTCATTGGCTTGATTTACCCTTAATCTCAATCATTTACTCATATTAAAGGAATTCAATTTTATTTACATTTTGTTCTTATTTGATTACCTTTGGAATATAGACATTTATCTACATTTATGTATTTTTATCTATGTTCATTTTTATATCAATCTATATATGTAAATAAAAAAGGGAAATAAGCCAATGTTTTATCATTACAAATATTTAAAATAATATTAGAAAAAATTGAGATATTTAATTAAGAGTCTACTAAAATAAAAATAAAAGAGGAGATTCTTAGTCATCTGTAATTTTCTGATGACATTATTATTTTTTTAGCAACACCAGATGAACTCTAAAATAGCTTGATAAAGTATGTAGTATGAACCATTATAAGATAAGGGTCTTGCAATAATTGTCAGATTTGAAAAAATTGAATTAAAAAAAATCGGGGAAGTTAAAAACGATACGTATTTAAAGAAGCTCGTTATCACCAAAGGAATATTTATAGATAAAATGAACTGGTGAATGAAAATGAAATGGATTTAACAGAAATTTCTACATCAAGAAGTCAAACATTTTTCTATATTCGAACAGAAAATTCTTTGATTAATGCATCTTATCTGTTTTCACTTATAAGAACATTGGCTTTAAATTCTTGAATAATTCTGTAAATCCAGCAAATGCAGAAAAGCATAGAAAAATGCATGTAAGGAATAATAAATAGAGAAAGAAAAGAACGAATATACTCGAAAGTGAACAAAAATTATGGATATGAAAAGTTTAAAATGGAAATAGTATTCAAGTTTAATATGAAAATATCTGTATAGAAGTAGTTATTAGTAGAACTTAAATTTTTGAATTTATTTTATCTGGAATTTTATTAATCAATAGGATAAATTTCAAAAAACTACAATACTCTACAATGAGTTTTCTAGAACTGATATTTTACCTGGCAGCATATTTTTTATTTTAAGCTGTGAAATTTATTATGAAAATCTTTATCAAATTTTTGAAGCAAAAATGTCTATTCAACTCTTAAAGTCTATATATATTATATAAAAACTAAAAACCGTCATATTATTTTATAATTTTGTTACATGTGAATAATTTAATAGTTGTAATAATTAGATTCAAAATATTGAAAACTAATTCAATTAGTTATAAACTCGGACTTGTTGAATAATATATAGCGAATAATTAACAACTATTTAAATTATATCTTACCATCTGGCTCTGACAATAATTTGACCCAAGAGGAAACCAAAATCATAAACTCAAACTAATATTCTTAATGATTTAAACTTAATACAATAATCCCTTTCAGAAACCAAATGTTTTTTTCTTCCCAAATAAATTTTTGATAATAATTATAATTTAGAAAAAGATTATAATTTTTTTTAATGAGAAAATGAATTATGGTTCACTCATTAAAAAATAGAAAATAGTAGTTTCTTTTTATAATTTATTTGTCTTCTCAATTGTAATATTTATTTACGTTATATAATTATAATTAGAGAAATTATTAATAGTAATAAAACAAGATTTGTATATAATTTTAATTAACTGTACGAAGATTAATTATATATATATATTTCTTAAAAAAATATACAAATTTAGTTAAATTTATAATGAATGTAATTTTTTATACATAAATTTTAAATAGTATACATATAATGAAAAAAGAATACATAACTTATTGTGTATGTATAAAATATGCATATTATATATGTATAAAAAGAATGAATACATTACTCATATTTATTATAAATATATTGTTTATAAAAATGCTTTATTTTATTTATGAGACAACTTTATTAACTAGACCTGAATAATAGAAATTTGTAATAGAGTTATTTATTAGTTATTGACTGAAATCGATACAATTTAATCAAAATGTAATCTCCTAGTGTCAACATAACGCTAATGAAACATTTGTGTTTACTATAAAAATACAATTGATGTAATCATTACCGGAAACAGAAAGAAAAAATACTATAAGATCATTTTTCATTATTACTTTTCTGCGATTATATTAGTCGTCTAGACCAATATACAACATAACCTTTGACATTCCCTGACTTATATTACAAATTCTTCAGGCTATATTACAAATTTATTATA
>CP092094.1:17080000-17187500 GCA_029203775.1 Neoneuromus ignobilis | reverse complement strand
TTTTTATTAACTTTTACTTATAGGGTTTTTATATATTTGGTTATGTAGGTAAATATATTTAAATATCTGTGAACTATAAAAGAAAATAAAAGTTTAATTTATTAAATTTATTTAATAATTTCAAGTGTTGATGGTAATTGTTGAATATATATATATATATATATATATATATATATATATATATATATATATGTATATGTATGTAAGTGTATGTATATATCCACTTATGTAATGATTATGGTATTTGCGAATAAGACGAGACAAACCATAAACATCCAATTATATAGCTCTTTATTGTCCTTTGGCATAGTTGGTTATTTTCTGAGAAGGCCACAAAATATGTGTGGGTGTACTTGATGCATGGTCCGTTTATGCTGACAGCGCTTGCGGTAACAGATAATGTCTAGTTATTTAGAGTATGCAAGGCATTCCCATTGGAATTTGGATGTAGCTGCTCTCTGCCCGACGTGAAACTATTTACTTTTATTTAGAAAATAGTCTTATGGATACATATTTCCGTCATTATAATTCGAAAAAACTCCCTTCAATATTCATTTAGTTTCCTACGCATTTGTGAAAATTTCATAATTGCTTTACGTAAATCGTGTATTTAATTTTCATGTCTTAACTTACGTAATGGAATTTACAGATGAGAAGGTTTTTTTTAATTATTTGTTTTAATTAAAACAGCATTTATCTATTAAATTATAATGTATAGCATAAATAAAAAATATTATAGTAGTTTATAGCTGAAGTATTCTACTTTTTACAATTTTAAAACTTGTAATCAAATTCTACGCCCTTGTTTTATACATTTATACACATATGTGAATAAATGTTTTTAAAGCTCTCGTATAATTTTATTATTAAATATATACATATATATATATATATATTTATAAAATGTAGGTCAACTATTGCAAAAAACATCAAATGTATTTTGTTGTTATTGTGTTCTATTGTACTTATATATTTAAAAAAAATCTTAATTATTATTTTAGTCACTTCTTAGTTACAAGATTTTATTAATAACATTATTTCAACTAATATATATATAAATCATTTTTATTTAATTTTATAAATATTTTCAAAAATATTTTTTTTTTAATTATTTTTCGTCTCAAGACATCGATAGTATTTTCCCGCATTCTACGACATATTATTTTGTTCAAATATTTTTAAATTTTCTAAATATAATGAAAAATAATAATATGTATACATGACTTAGTTTATTATATTTGGTTGAAATTTAATAGTGCATATATATATATATATATATATATATATATATATATATATATATATATATATATATATATACTTATTGGATATAAAGTAATAAAGCACTTTTATTGAGACCTTAAGGTTACCCTTTTTTGTTTGTATTATGCTACAACTGGTTTCGACAGCGTGTGTCATCTTCACATAGGCTATTGACACTGACTTTGGTTGTTTGAAACAAAGAAGAATGACATTAAGGACTTAATAAAAGAGTTATTACAGAACTGGATCACAAATAATAATACAAGAAACAACAATTTCAATAAAATATCATATTTGAAGCAAAATAAGAATTGTTTTAAATTTCTTTTTAATTTCTTGGAGAATTTCTATAAAGTTTTCAATATTTTATTTAATTTTTTTTAAAATAAAAAAAGTAAGTTTAGATCAAATTTCCAGCTTTTACATAAACGTATTATTAAAACAAAAATTATCATTAATCATAAAGCTTTTAATTTCCATCAAGCGAAACGCAATGTTTTTACTAATGTAAACACATTTATATGAATTTAATAACTGTCAAACGTTATTAATATTACATACAGAATCGAATTAAATGTCACGATTAAAATATCTTGGAGACAAGTATTAGATTTCGATAACAACATTGTACATTGGTAAATCTTCATGATATCCTGTGGCACAAATTCCGAGACATTAACAACTCGCTAATGATATTCTAAAACAATCTCGCGCTTGCAGAACACCAATACACTTCAGACGACGCCGAGAGACTTTCAGTAAGTTTAAGGACGTGACGTCAACCATCACGTCACCCTTTTCAGTAAGAGGGAAGCGCAACAAACAAGTAGTCAATTTCGAAACGTTGTTACTATCTCCCCATTTCTATTATTTGTTATTAGATTTATGCAACTGTCAAATACAAATACAAAGAATTAAATTAACTTATTGTTTAATGAACAAGTAAATTAACTCTACGTATAGATTTACAACTTTTTGATATAATTGTGTAAAAGTGTAACTTTGAATTATTTATTCAAAGTTTACAATAGATTTTCATTGATTTTACTGTAACAATTGTTTAAAATGAAATATAAATAACTTATTTATATCTTAAGATTAATTTAATTAATTCTGAAATAATAGATAATCGTTGAGAATTTTGAATATTCACTTAATATATTTGAGAAGATAAAAAGGAAAAAATATTATTCATTAAACTTTTAGTAATTATGTACTATTGAGTACTTCATCGATATCATTGATAAAACAAAAAGTATTCCAAAGTACTAAAGAGACAATTTAATAAAACTTGTATATCCGAAAAAAATTGAAGTTTAAAATTGAAATTCTGGAATTAAATTTAATAATAATAAGAAATGTTTAACTTTAGACGATATCTGCTTTCTTTTCTTGAAAATTACAAATTGTACAAAATCTTTGATTTCTTGTATTACAAAAGAGACGAATAAATAAAAAAAACTACTTATGAGAAATATATTTTTTCATTTTAATAATTGCATAAATATTTCGAGTATATATAATTCATTTGATATAATAAGATAATTAAATTTATACTACCTTGTGGTAATTTAGTACTAACAATACTAGAGTACCCACTAGGAGAGAATTATAATTGTATTAAAAAAATTGTGAGTATATCTCGAAATCAAAAATTGACTTACAGTGATAGATAATTTTTCGTATTTTCCATCGGAACTCAATTACAAAATTAGAACAGTGAACGTTTAAATAGTCAATGGAAGAAATCATTTACTGGCATGAAGACAAAACATTCAATGGATTTTATATAATTCGGAAATAACTGTGTAACTCTTGAAAAATTGCTCTGTACACAATGGTAGCTACTGCTGTAAATTGGCTGTTCACGGAGTATAAATTTCTTTGGAGTGTTTCGAAGTAAAAGAGTTAAACAATAATTAAAATATTTATTGTTATTTTCTTTGAAATTTAATAATTTCTATTTTATATCTTCAATAATTTGTATAAATTTCTTTCATATCGAGTGAAAACACTTATACTTATTTAATTATATGTACATACAGACATACAAACATATATATATATATATATATATATATATATATATATATATATATATATATATATATATGCGTTTCAGTTTATGTACATATGTAGGAAATTACAATTATATTTTCATAAAACGGTTACTGTTGATATTTCAAATCCGCGATTCGATAATGATAATATCTTAATCGTTCCGAATTAAATATTTAAATTGCAATTAATTATACTGGCTTCATTACTGTAATACCCAACCCAAATATGTCAGTTAAAAGGTCAGTTCTCTACACCGCTGACAGCACGTGAGTTTGACGTGTGTCAGTTTATGATCTGACAAGTGAAATGTTTAATATGTTAATCGCTGCCTAATACTAGTGGAAATTTTTATAAAATTTTATATTTAATTTTATTAAAGTATTTATCATAAAACTTTATCCAGATATGAGTAATAATTTATTCATTGTAACGTTTCATTACAATACTTTTATTAACACAAATTCAGAGTAGGGATTTTTTTATAAAATTATATACTTGTATAATAGATGAAAAATTTAAATCTAACTCATTTTATATATATATATATATATATATATATATATAATATGATTGTTGTGAATAGAACTTACCATCTCATTGTAAATTTCTGGTTTGTTAATTCCATTTTAAGTTCTATTGTACACAGAGAACAATAATACTGTATTGATAATTACTGTAATTATTTAATCAATGATTAAAACATATTTCAAAATTTAATCATACTATATCATATTTGAATTTACTGTCAACTTTATAATACATTCTCCACTATAAAAAATTCAATTTCTTTTCAATTAAAAAAAGACTTCGAATAAAGATTACAAACCTATAAAAGATTATATTTTTTTTCTGAGAAATTTATTTATATAAACACTTGCAATCAAGTACAAAAAATTAATTTCAAAATATGTAATTTTTATTAGAGGATTTATTAATGAGGTAAGTCTTCAGCTTCATATATTTTTTAATTTATTTATATTGTGAACAGTGCATAATATTGCACTTGTTTGCATATTAAAATTCTGTTATTTTCGATTTGTAAAAATTACCATATATTATTCAAAGCATGCAAATCTTATGTAAATATTTTTCATGTAAATAAACACACGTGAATTTATTTAATATGAAATATTTCATTACCAAAAAAGTTAAACAAACATTGAAACCGTTTTGAAATATATATAAAAATTTAAGATTAAAACAACTTTATATAACTTTGATATATTGCACAAAGGAGAATTTGATCTCATTTGAATAATATATATATATATATATATATATATATATATATATTCAAAGAATAACAAGAAAATCACGAAAACTGAAAACATGTCGTTGCCGCAGTCTGATACGCAGTTTTTAAATTATTCAGTCTATCATGCGTACATTTATTTGAAATGCAATATTTCATAAATACGTAAGTATTTTTATTTATTCATTGGTATCCGAATTGAACTCAGCAGTAGGACAAAAAAATCTTTATTAAAAAGAAAAGAAATGTCTTTATTTAGAATCGTTTAATATAATTCCCTAAAAAATTACTTGATAGTTCATTTTGTATCTCTATCTAAGAAATAAGTTTTTTATTACTATTAATGTTTATACATTTATCTATAATGAATGTAAAAAAATCTCTATACTAAATAAAAAAAAATAACGCTTCTCGATGCTATTTATTACAAGTAACATCTGCAAACTGATTTTTTCGTTAATCCTTTGGAGACTTTACTTGAGTCAATACAAACATTGAAAACGGCCAAAAGTATCTGTCATTCTATGTAGTCTTGAGAGTTTTTACAGACACTAAGCTTTCTCCCAGGGGACAACAATAAACATACAAAGTTGAAACATGTACTTTTCACTTTTCTATAAGATTAATGTATTTTATTAACATTTCATATCTCTTTAATATCTGTAAAAGTATTCAACTTACTTTTTCTTTATTCTTTTTTTTAATCTTACTTATATAAATGATTTACACTTTTCTTGCACAGATTATTTTCTCTATTGTTGAAAAGTATACATTTGTTACTTTGTTGCATTTTTATAGTACGTAATATAATATATAAAATACGTACCAGTTATTTTATATATATATATATATATATATATATATATATATATATATAGATGTGTGTGTGTGTGTTCATGTATATATATAACTTCAAGTAATCTTAGGATACTAAGCTGGTTAGGAAGATAAAATATTATTTTAAAAATGATCATAACACATACACATAAAGAAAGTATGTGAGAACTTTTATAGAAAAGAACTTATATTATTATAGAAAGAACTTTTATAAATATTCTTTCAAAATGTAATTTGAAGAATTATTTTTTTATATTATATAAAAAAATTGTGTCAATAACACGAAAATTCAATTCTCTTGTTTTGTTCCATTTTTCAGTTCAACAATTCAATTTCATATTTGTTTGTAGTTCCGGTTTATCTATTACAAATAAAACAAGTTTAAACGATTTATTCAAATTAATAATAAAAAACATGTTCTGTAGTTATTTAAAGAATTATATTTCAATGAAGTTTTAGTAACGATTAAATACTTTTGATATGTAATTGAAACAAATCGTGTTACACCTGTGTATTAAACGTGCACTTGAACTAAGGTCAACGGAAATTATTTCGAAACTGGATAAACATCACAAATTTTGTCGAAATATATGCGGTGAATAAATCAACGTAATGTTTAAATTTAAGCTGACATAACTCAACATGTTTGTATTCTTCAAACGTACACATGACCCACTGTAAATTTGGCATTATTGGCTATACGTGTTTTTCATAGAGAGTGGATGGGATGTCTACTTTGGATTATTTTATTCCCCAACGGTCGAATGACACGTGCAACCACTCTATATAGCATTTCATTTAATTGAAAAAAATCCAACCAGTACATACAAAACCAAATGTTTATTTGAAAAAAAGAACGTGAGATGTTACTTTTCATGTAATTTAAGACTATTCGTTTTGATGAAGAATAAAAGTACCTCACGTCTTTTTCCGGACCAGTTTACACTTCATCGCATTCTTGAATAGATATAGATCTGATATTGTATGGAGAATGTAGAGATCCATAGACATTAATCACTTTAATAAACTTAATAATTACGAAGAAATATTAAAAATGGCATATAAAATCTCTAATATTAATTTTCATGAAATATTAATCATTTTGGAAATTGTTATTTTGTGTCCACGAATAAAAGTCTTAAAAATATTTCCAAAAATTATTGTTCAGTTTTGAGAAATAAAAGGAACAAAAACTAAGTTCATAGATAAAATCGTAAAATTATTTTCAAATCTTGTAAATTAAAAAAGCAAAATTGTTTTCAATGTTAAGTTATAATCTACAATAATATTTAATGAAGAAAGATGTATACAGGCAATAAATGCGATTTTTAACTTTTTTTCTTTCACTAAAATTGTCAAAATAATTCTAATTTGTTAGTTTAATATTTTAGAAATATAGTTATTTGGTATAGAATTTAATTTAAATAAATATCATTTATTCCTACAGTTTTGCAGGTATTAAATTTCTATAAAAACAAAAAACGTTTTAGTTATTTTATTTAAAATTCTTAATACTTATTCATAGGCATATCCAATGATATTCCTATCAAAAGTCATGATTTGAAAGATTTATAAGGAGACAAGTAAATTATAACATTAATTAAAAAATATTTCAACATTTAAAGAAATCCAATTAAATTAATATTGAAATAAAATATCCGGTTAAAATATTTCACAATTCTACAATCCAGAGAAAATGAAAGATTCTTTCAATATATAATTAATTTTGTTGAAATAAATATTTTCTAAAAGGAAATATATATGTAAACATGTATATATATATATATATATATATATATATATATATATATATATATATATATATATATATATATATATATATATATATATATATATATATATATATATATATATATATATATATATATATATATACATATCTTTTTCATAAACCATATGGGATTTCAGCTCTGCCTCTACGCTGTCATCAGTCTTTACATGAACTAAGAAGACATGAATTTATGACATGAATTTATATATATATATATATATATATATATATATATATATATATATATATATATATATATATATATATATATATATATATATATATATATATATATATATATATATATATATTATAACTTCAACCTGTTTGTTAAGCATAAAGCACAAATCATAAATTTAATACTCTGCACTAGTTGCATAGATGTTGGTGTTCATGCCATAATAGTCAAATTTGATATTTATACCTATTTCTATATATCTACATCTGTCTATTTACCTATATATTCATGTATCTATTATATGTATTTATATATTATTTTTATTTTATGTATATACATACATATATACATTATATATATATATAGATATATATATATATATATATATACGTGTGTGTGTGTATATAAAACAGGTTGTTTTTAAAAATACCTTTTTATTAAAACATTTCATAGATAATGATTAAACCTTACTGCATGTAATTTCATTAATGACTGTTATATTTTTTGAAAAAAACATATTTTTATGAAATGTGTTAGTCATATATATATATATATATATATATATATATATATATACTAACTAATATTTTTAGTGTAACTTAAGGGATCTGTTTTTTACATATAAATGATTACAAAGATTAAAAAAATATTCAATACATTTTTAAATAACCTACTGGAAAAATAAATTAATCATTTTTTTAAAAAAAAGACTACCAGTAATTAATAAATAAATTTCATTAATCATTAGCTTATAAACGTAACACTTTTTTATAAACCTTTTATCAGTATTTCTTAAAATGTTTCAAGTTGAACACTATATCTTTGATTCAATTGTATTCCATTCCAAAAACATATAGGTTTGAATTTATTTTGTTTGATTCAGCAGCTATTTACTGGCACCTATCCAGCTTACTAAACAGTTATCTAAAATGAAAGTGGACATAAATTAATGAAACTGTAAAAAATCTTAGGTCAGTCAACTGTAACAATTGAATATATATATATATATATATATATATATATATATATATATATATATATGTATCATTTGTATACTTATATATGTCATTGAATTCTTTTGATCTCTTATTTGTTACAAGATAAATATAAAAGTTAAGGTATTGATTATTTAGTTTTTTTTGTATTTGTTTACCTTTTTTTTCTGTTAGTATTTTTTATATTTTATTTATTTACTTAATTCAGTTAAAGTATCATGTTAAAAAGTTAAGAATTTATAAAATAAATATATGAATTTGTTTATTGTCAATTTACACTCACTTTTTAAATCACGAATAAATTACTAATTAGTTTTTGAATTTATAAAATGTATTTAAAAGTCATTGATTTCATTTGTATTGAATGGTATTTGAATTATTATTATTCAATTATACATATATGATATTGTCAATAACAAATTTGTAAATAATATTATTGTTTTATGACATATTATCATTCATATATATTGATTCTAGATTTATATTTATTATATATATATATATATATATATATGCATATTTAATATCAATTATATTTTCAAATCAGTTCATTTAATATGTTTATAAAAATAGATTATTTTTTCTACTCTATTTACATTTACATATCATGTGTTCTTATTTTTATTTCTTCACATAAATGATATTATTTTTTTTCAAATAATATGTATATTCATATAGATGTTTTTAATATATTTTAATAAATTTACATTTAAGATGTAGTAAACTTATTTTTAAGTATTCTATATTTAATATATGTTTATATATTAATTAAAAAATATAATGCCACTAAATATTATTTATACAGTCACAAAATTATAAATAAAAAAACATGAAATAATTCATTTTGATCATTCGTTCTTTAGTTAATTCTGAAAAAGTTTAATAATACGTTAATAATCTTGTTATGTTTTATTTTACTGTTCAAATATTTCTTAAAAGATATATAAAAAAATTATATGTGTGTATGCTTGATGAAAAAATGTCATAAATAAAATTATTATAGTAACAGTTAAATCGAATATTTATATTTATCAAGAGAAAGTATTACAAATAAATATATATAAATAGTTTTTTGCTTGTAATTGTTAAAAATCAATGTATATTTTATTTTTCGATCTCATAGTCGATAATTTGCTTTATCTGCTTACAAAACACACACGCAAATATTTTAATCCGATTACTTCGGTTTTAAATATTTTCAATTTCCGAATTCTAATTTATGTAATGAAATTTGTTTGCGAATAAATTTCATCGTGGCGTAGGTTCAACGTATTCATTTATAACAGATCTATGGTGAAAATCGATACAACTCGTGAGAATCAATACACTTAAACACGATGCTAAAAACTCACGACGCTGAGTTGTTTTTTCGGTTGGCGGAGATCGCAGAGAGACGGTCGACGCCGTGGGCGGAGGGTGTATGTCGACGGGGAGTTCGTCGGCCCGGGGCGGTGGCTCCGACCCGGCGCCTAGCCGACGGCGTTCATATCACATCCACAGCACACGTTGGAATACGGTAGGCGTACGCCGATTTCTAGGAAACTGAGAGATTTGTATACATACACGATGAATTCTCTCTGTGTGTGGATATGGGTCACGCATGAACTGAGACATGTATAAAATAAAAACAGGGGTTACATCATTCGGCACGAATTTGTCAAACACAAGTATATATATTTTTTAACGCATTTACATCCAATGAATACGAATGTTGGTGGAAAACTGCTCTCAGATCGAAATAATATATACTCTTTGATATTACTTGAGATAAGAGGACGGTGGTATACGGTAATGCAAATACTGAAGATTTGCTTTAATGATAACATTAAACATGTATATCTATATAGAATTACCAGTAGACATTTTAAGCAGTTATTAGAATTTTTTATTGTTTTATTACATTTGCAATTTTCGAGAAAACTCTTTCGATATTCAATGTTCTTATCTTTATTTCTGCATAATCAATATTCTTAAACTTTTACATATAAGATATATGTTAATGATTTTTTTTAATATATGTATACTTTAAATACAATTACATTTCAAACGTGATACGTTTATTTTCAAGTACTTTGACTACTTATACTACTTTAATATAAGAATTAAACGATATAATATCACAATTATTGATCAAGAATTCAACAAATGTTCTATTTCAAAATGTTAAAAACAGCGAAAAGCAAAATTTTGCTGATTATTGTTATATAGAAATAATTAATTACATTGATAACAATAATGTCTGGTTACAATAGTAAAACCAGTACTATGAGTTTCAGTAAATATATATATATATATATATATATATATATATATATATATATAAATTCAATTTCATTGAAATTTTTATTAAACCTTGAAATGATTAAATATGTTACTATATTACATCAAATCTGCTTAAATTAATATATACAAGTTATATCATATAAATATTGTAAATGTTATATTATATATATATATATATATATATATATATATATATATATATATATATATATATATGTATATATTATATATACAAATATGTGTGTGTATGTATGTTTGTTGGAGTATTTATTGTATGAACTATTTGAAATCATTTATAAAGAGTTTAACTAAGATAAAAATAAATTATTTTGAATATAAATCAATATATAAACAATAGCCAAAAACGTAATTAATCTTAGCTACAAATATCATTAATCTTAGATAAAACAAATGATTTGTATAGACAATCATAATACAATTGTGATATGTACAAATTGACTATTTATAACAAGAACCAGTCACGCTTAAGACAAACACATTTACTTGTACTGAACTACCATCAGCAGTGAAGATATACGAAACAATATATACCTTTTATCTCAAACAATAGTTTGAGAATTACATTTCAAATATGTATATAAAGCAAATGTATACAATTGTTTATAAATTCATACATATATATATATATATATATATATATATATATATATATATGTGTGTGTGTGTGTGTATGTGTGTTTGTGTATGTTTATATATATATATATATATATATATATATATATATATATATACACACTATTTTACTTATAAAATTTGTGTAATAACAAAATAATGGCGTTCAATATTCTGCGTTACAAGTTCATGTAATTCATTTTTCATTTAAAGTGTAAAAATTCATGTGATATAAATTTCTTTTAAGAATTTATTATATATTTCATATTTATATCGTTTAATATCGTTTTAAGCAAAAAGTGCAAATCTCGCAAAAATTCTAACGTATAATAAATTATAAAAAACTTTCTGACAGAGTTATTATATTATATATATATATATCTCATGTTTATTATATATATATATATATATATATATATATATATATATCGGGGTTTTATTATCGACATTATATATATTATATTATTTATTATATTGATTTAACTGAATTCCAGAATATTTTAAATGATATATATATATATATATATATATATATATATATATATATATATATATATATATACATATGTGTATATAGTGCATCACTATCTTCAAAGACAAAATTAATTCTATTTCGTTGTTCAAAAGAACTCCAGTTTACGTCCGCTTGATCAATCATTTTGCGTGATGTTTATATTTCCTTCTTTTTAGATAAATTAATATTTCATGAAGAGATATTTTGTGCTATCATTCGTCATTTTTTGAGTACATTGGAAAATATTTATCTTAGAAAGTAAATAAATAAAATATATATGAAAACATTCAAGCAATAAATTTTATATCGTCGTATTATAAGATCCATTTATTTTCAACACTAGATTTTTTTATAACTTAACAAATTAAAAAATTATAAAAATCTCAACAAAATACCCTTTTCAAGAAATTATTTTTTTTAATTCTTTAACAAATAAACTTATACATTAATTATTATTATTGAATTGTTTATTTTCTATTATATTATATATATATATATATTTATACATACATATATATTCTACTCTTGTCTATGCAATCGCAGAACCATTCTTTGTGGTATTCTCATAGAATTTACAATTTTCACTGTGTATAGAATAACAAATCATATATAACATTTTATCATGTTTACTCGTATACCTTTTACATCTTTTAGTAGGAAGTTTTCTCAATATTATATAAAAATATTTTTAATTGTTTAAAGTTTATCTGTTAATAACCCACTAAATATATAAATAACCAATAATTGATTCATTTATCTACACAGGAAACTAAAAATTTGATTGGTATATTTTTGTCAATTAATTTAACTAAAAGTATAAATAATATCAAATGTTTAAAAATATTCGTTAATAACAATCATAATAATTTACTATAATATTAATCCAAATCTGATTTTATAAAGTATGACATAACTTATATATAAAAAAATAATCGTCTTTTCCATATCAACATTTTTAATATGTTTAATATTTTCAAACAATAATAATTAAATTAGTTGAAAAAAGAACGATTAAATTATCTTTCAGATTAAGTGAATTTTTCAATGAATTATTTTATTTAATAGATTTATTGGTTTGATTGTATTCCATTAAATTATAATAGCAATTAATATAGCTATTATTGTACAAATCTCTTTGTTCAGATGAATAATAATACTAAATATCGATACACTCAAACAATAAGATCATTATATTATAATTGATTGATTCATTAAATGAAATTACTAATTGTAAATCGGTATAACATATTGTTATAAACAACTGTTTATCAACAATTATAGGTAATTTAATAATTATTTTTTAATTGGGAAATGTTGTTAATAATCAACTACATAACACAAGTTATTATTTAGTTGATAATAAAATATATACCGATTGGATAGAACATTATGTTCAAATGATTTTAAGTATTAAAAAATATATCTCTCATTTTTTTTAGTGTTCACTAATTAATTCTTGTCCATTTTATTTGTTGATACACATTATTAGTAAATCAATAATAAAGTGAATTAAACAATAAATTATTCTTGAAGATTCCTATGTTTAAATGAAATTAAAAAATATTATTTATTTTTTAACATGCTTATTAATGTGATTTGTGTTATAATTTTTAATTTTTATGTTTGTAAATCTATTATATATTTTATATTCAATTATTTGTTTAATATATATATATATATATATATATATATATATATATATATATATATATGTTTTATTTTCCCTTACAATTATACTTTTTGTGTATAAAAAGTATTTAGTTCAATATTTTTTTAAATAAATATAAATATTTATATTTTATATAAATTGATAAATTAATAATCTTATTAATAAATTATAGACTTCTCAAAATATATAATTAAAGAATAAATTATTAAATTATCTATAAAATATTTATAAATATTTTATTATAATCACGAATCCCCAAAAAAGTTCTTTAATATATAAAGTACAATAAACAAATTTTCTAAAGTTTTATTTCAAAACTTTTTATTTGATCTCATTTTTTATTACATGATTTCGCTAAACACTTGGAATGAAAATTGTAAACTTTATTTCATCTTTTACGAGTCGTTGTCTTGAAGTTTGTGGTATTATTTTTTTAAAAAAGTTATTCTTTAATTAAAAACAAAATACGTTAAAATATTTCTTTTAATAATAAAACTAAAAATGTTTATATGAAAATATATTTACGTTTTATATAAAATTTATGGAAATAGATCAGATGCACGATATTAATAAGTAGATTGGACACAAAATTATATCAAACCATATTTTAATTTTTTATATTAATCCATAAATATCAATAGATAATATCTAAATTAAAACAAACAGAGGGCATTTTTGCTTACCTGTTAACAAATATTATTGTCAATAAAATATGATATACTCTAAAATACACACGCGATGATATTACGAAATTAACGTGCAACAGGCTGTTGCATGTTTTTTACTTGTAAAAAAGATTTAGCTTACACACACACACATATTTATATATATATATATATATATATATATATATATATATATATATATATATATATATATATATATATATATAATGGACGAATCATATATTTTCATGAAAAATTTTATAGAATTATGAAATTTTAACAAGAAGATATTGAGAAAAAATATTAATTATTATTATATTAAATAATAATTTAATGAAGTGTTAGATGACATGATTTTGTAAACTGGGCACTGTGATAAAGTGTTATAGATTTTTTATCTTTTATGATTAATTTTATATGATTGTACGGTTTTTATTATTGTTTGAAAAATATATTTATTTCCTCTTATATAAAAAGTAGTTTCACTTTATCAACTATTATAATTTGACTAAATAGTGTTATTTAATTGATATCCGCATTTATAAATTTTAAGCATGTTCATATATCGAATGTAAATTTGATTATATGTATTTAAAATTGATGAAGAAATCCATATGATTAATTTAGAATATTTGTATACATTTTCAATTTATTTCATTTTAGTTATTTTGGTAATTTAAAATTATATCATTATTATTTTAGAATATATTACTAGTTCAATTTTCTGACTATACCATACATCGTTAAAAATAATTTCTGTAAAAAATTAATCATGAATATTCATAATATTCCATTAAAATTTATCAAATAATTTTTATGTTAACAATTATTTATAAAATTCAAACACATATGAAAAATCCATGTAGTTAAAAGTAGGTCGAGCGTCGTGTGAAATTTTATCAGAATTACCGGACGAAATGAAATACATCAAATCGATTTACAATATAAACTCTATGAATTGAACATGGCATTGTCTTATCTGCTCAATAGCCCAGCAGGCACAAGACATAAGTTATTGCCACAGAACATCATGCTATTTTTCGTCATTTCCTTTTTAATATTTGATAAATTGACTCTACGTTCTTGTGCCAATATTTTCTATAGTTTCATTTATATCTCTATTGAACAGTTTAAAGTCAACTTTATTTTTACATTTTTTTAAAATATCACATTACGTAAGAGAAAACTGTTATGCACACTGTATATATATAATCATAAAATTAAACCATTATATTTGTATAAAAATTTACAAACTTTAGTAATTATTATTAATGTTGAGATTTTATAAATTAACTTTCTGCAAATGTTCATTTTTTTGATTAGTTAGAATAGCTTCTCTTTTAATTTTCTGTAATAAAAAAATAATCTCTTAGGTATGTGATAATATTTTAGCAACAAAAAAATATTTCTTATAAAGAAATCGAATTTAAGTACTACATAAAAGCTTTTAATATTTTTTATAATAGTAGTGCCTTATATATAAACACAATGAATATACTCGTAGTGTATAAGAATCATATATGAATTAAATAATTGTAACTATATTAATACAAAACATTTTTTTCTGAAGTGATATTATATATTTATTAAATAATAATATTTATAGCTTATATCCAATTATTATAACAAAAATAAAAATAAATGTATAAACACAATCTCTTGAAATTAAATATACAATACAATAATGGAGAAATTAATTTGTTTAACTTTAAAATATTTGTAAAAATTCTACTGTTATTTTACAAATTTGTAATAACTCATTTATTTTTAATTTTTCATTCAATTTTTGAGCATATTTTCAATTAATTTTTCTAGGTATTTTTAACTGATAGTTAATTTTTTTATTTAAAAGAAAGTTGTCAAAAAATATAAAACATCTAAGATGACTGTAAGAAAAATATGTAATAAGTACAGCAGTGATAATAAGGAAGCTTGTCAAAAATCCTACCGTAACTGCAAAAGCTGCTAAAGAAAACCTTCCTTTTGAAGTGTTAGTGTCAATAAGCTTAAAAAAATCACCTAACAAGAAAAAGACCTATAAAGCTTTATACACCAATAAGGAAACTAAATTGAAATTTGATAGAAAAATATTATGCTATGCCTTTCTTTTTGGAAACGAATTACGTTGTAAGATAAAAGTAAATTTCTCTCATTTGAAAAACTAAACAAAAAAAATACCTTAAAAATCAAAGTCTGTAAACAGATTTCTTTAGTAACAATAAAATATGACAAAGTTCAATCTCTTTACCTATTAGAGTAGCTTACAAACTGTTTAATTTTTTCTAACTTATAAATTAATTGTTATTATATTTTATTATATGAATAAAATTAAATAAACAATCAATAAATAAAATATAATTAAAATGAAACATTAGTTTAGATATACAATACATTATTGTATTATGAAATATATAAAAAAAACGTTTTCTTCCCATTTGTTACAACAAAATGATGAACGAAGTGGTAAACTACCATAAGTGTGTTATAAACGTCAATAGCTGAGATGGACGAGGTTGTAACACGATCTGTTGGGAGGGTTCTCTCACGTGTGTTCGCCAGACAATGCCGTTATTTCACACTCAATTCAAACAATTTCGCACCCCACACACGTTTTATAATATAGACTGTGGTATATGGAAAAAGAACGCCGATTTTTTATCGATTTTATTGAATTGCATTTATGTTAAAACGATGCATTGTCTTTATGAACTGAATTGAAATCTATAATACAATTTGATTTCTCTTTATAGTTTACATAAAATATGAATACACTATTTATATTCATATGTATATATATATATATATATATATATATATATATATATATATATATATATATGTAATGTAAAAAAATGAGATTTGTTTTAGAGTAATAGTTTATATTTTTGTTAATTTAATTGATTTATTCGATATATTTTACTTGGCACAATCAACTTTATTCAAAATAAAAATATACATGAAATTAAAAAAATATATATTTAGGAAATCCAAACAACCGTCTCACAAATATGATCTACCTTAAGTCACTTTTCTCTATTGTTTGCTACAATCGTTTTAACATCATGTGTCATCTTCAGGTAGTTTATTAATATTATCTCAATCAACTATAAATTATAAATATCAATACAATACCTGAAAATGACACACGATGCTTCAATCGGCTATCGTACAATATTATTAAAGAAAATTGACCCTAATACTTTAATAAATAAATTATTATATATGTATATATATATATATATATATATATAAATAATTAAAATTATAAGTAAACAAATGTAATTCTAAAGTTATTTTATAAACATTTAAAATATTTCCAATTTAAATTTTAAATCCATGTTGTTATTTATTAAAAAATACAAGATTGATTTAATTTTCTATAACCAAAGTTCAACTTAATCTTGTTAATTACCAAATTTCCGGTCTGAAATCGTTGTACATAAAAGTAAATTATTGACAAATTGAAGAGATATAGATATTAATAATTGTTATTTATTTCTATACTGATAGCCTCTTTGCTTCAGTAGTTCCGTTAGATACATAAATATTATTTATCGCAAATTGAAAGATAATATAGTGGATAGATGCCTATGATACCAACAGGGCGTGTGAGTAAGGTCGTTGCCTCGAACGAAAAGATCAATATAAATGGAGACTCGTTGTTCAAATAGTTTTCAGTCATAGATAAAATAGAAATATTGTATTATTTAAATAATATTTGCGATTATATTTTTGGCTATGATATAGAGTATTTTTATTTGCAGATTTAGATACTTTCCAAGTAAAAAGTTTTAACAGTTTAAATTAATATTACTATCGTTTATTTGTAAAAATAATCTCAAATTTTCATATATGAATATTTTGATTAGATCAATAACCATTTTCTTGTAAATTTTATTAAATATTATTAACATTGATTTTTTTATTCAAAATAAAAATACGAAATGTTTAAGAAATATAAAACTTTAATTTTTTTTAAAAAAAGTTGATAGTATTTAATAAAAGTTAATTTTTTTCAAACATAAACCTAATATTTTTCTAACTTACAAATTGAGCTCTTAAAAAACTCTCAAATTATAATCTCATTAAATATTCCAAATAATAATTCTCAGAAATTCGTTCCCAGATCTTCTTTAACACGTTCGCGGAAGTGAATGCTATAGCATTAATTTTCATTGTGATACAGAATTACATGAATGCTGTAGCATTCAAATTTTAAAGCCAATTATTATTCATTTAATTTCATATAACCTTAATTTTTTTATTATAATTTTAATTTTTTAATAATTGTATATAACTATTAAAATGTAATATTCTGACTACTCTTACAAAATGTGTCTAATCAAATTTCGGATATCACAATTAATTTAAAAAAAATCGCCTGTCTATTTTTACAGCTCACTGAAATTTTTACTGTCCACGAACGAGTTAAGAGGATTAGGCAGGAGTAGGTTTTTAAAAGATGGAATTGATTGACATAATAAAATTTTGAAAATATTTCCTATTATTTTTTTTATTATTTCGGTATCAATAATATAAAAATATGTATATTTATTAATAATTCAATATTTAAAATATTAAATATTTTCGCAAAATAATATTTATAAAAATAATCAAAATTTTAGGAAACATTTCACTTAAAATGTAATATTTTTTAAAGAATCTATTTTTAAAAACATATTGTTATTTAAATTATTTGAATATATTCAAATTTTTAGTATAAAATAAATTTAATATTTTATTTTAAAATGATTTATTATTAATTTATAATCGATTTTTCATTTGTGTAATATATAAATATTTTCATTTTAAATATATAAAGACTTGTATATGGAAATCAAATTATGCAAATGATGACTTATTGAAAGTATTTTAGTTAAACTGTGTATTACATATTTTTTTATATCAAATATATTTTTATCTATAAAAATCAAGTAATGCAAATAATGAATTTCACTTCTATGAATTTTTTTATAATTATATCATCATTACAAAGACTACTTCCGAACTAAATAACCGTAACAACAGAGATCAACACATTGACCTAAATTGCACATAAGAGAAGGTAAATAGCATCGTCATCCAGAGTTCTCAATTGGTCATCCAGTCACGTACAAATATAGTGCAATGTTGCTTAATTTTGTACGAACCCTCCTATACGATATGCGTTACAAGTAGTATATACAAAATCTTCTAGAAATCTCTCTACCTTTATCGTGCCACTTATTTAATTGTTTACTAAAACTTTTCTAATTTATCATTTTCGAAAACACGAGTATATAAAGATATTAATAAACGAAATGTTTTTGACATATTTGTTATTAAAGATTATTTCTAGAATAAATGATTAATATACAACGAATTTGAATTTAAATTGAAAATGTTAATTTCAAAAATAATTCAAATACACATAGTATTATTTTTTATAGTGAAGATTTTTTTCCTCATAATTTATTTATATAGTTATCACATTTTCGAATTTTTATAAATATTTTTTCAACTATTAAAGAGTTGCTGCTTTGGAATATTTCCAACTAGTTACCAGTATTTCTTCGTTACTTTCTTTTTTAAAATATTTAGTTATTTTATAAAACTCTCTCTCTCTCTCTCTCTCTCTATATATATATATATATATATATATTTACATGTAAGATTGAGTCGAGTCGACTAATTCAAAAATCAATACTATCAATACTGACCGGGTACGTGAATAGAAATCAAAGATGACAATAAGCACTTTAAACGGGATACATCATTTTACTAAAATTGCACTAAAACCTTTTTCCTTTAAAAAAAATTCTTTCACAAGTGTACAATAGCATACAATCTTTTTTATATGTAGACTTAAAACATTTTTTTTATTATTTAACAATGTAAAATGATGTTACATACACATCTTACAAAATTAGATTGAATGTGTTATAACATTTTGATTTATCATAAGTTACTTAAGTTCAGAGAGACATTAAATTGTAGACATTAGTAGAATTCTAGTCAAAAATATATTTATGCTCATTTCATTATTGTTTATATATCTATTTTTTTCTATAAATTAAGATACTATATTGTTAATAATAACTTTATTTGACAAGTAAAATTACTATTAACCTTAATAAAACTTAAAAATATTCTCAACAAATTTCAGACACAGTTAAAAAACTAAAAATAGTTTTTTCTATAATTGGAATATTCCAAACAGTTTTATTATTAATAAGTGATATTTTATTTCAAAAATTTAATATGTGATAAATTAACTAAACCATAAAACCAAACAATAAAACATTATATAAACTTGTTAGGAATTTGTAGTTTGTTTAATGTACCTTAACACACACACACACATGACTACAACAGAAATTATATTAAATCTAAATTAAAATGTCCAACAATCTGACGCATTCCTAAATAAATTTAATATAAATTATACACGCACACACACACATACACACACATGCATATATATATATATATAGATATATATATATATATATATATATACTCTCGTTGATTAATATTCTAAATGTTAAAACAAAAAAGTACAAGATATTCTTCCTGCAAGCAGTTTTAAATTAATTTATTCAGTAAGAAACGTTTTCTTGTTCTTATGATACATGTTTTATTTTCATATATTTTATATAAAATGAATATTTTTAAACATAAAATAGATTTTCTTATTATCCAACATTTATTTAATTTCAATTGAAAGCATTAAGTATTATGTAAATAATTTAAATAGAATAATAATGGAATATAAAGCAAAAAAAAATATTTCAAAAACTATCAAAAAAATCAATTGATAAAATGTATGTGAATAGACTGACACACGTTTGAAAAGCGCTGCATTTAGTTCATTAAATCAATACCGATTGAAATTGTAATGTATAATTAAACATAAACTGAATTAATGGTAAACATGCTAAATGAAATTTTTATTACAGTCCACTGGAAATCGTTTTTTATCAGCTGTCAAAAAATTAAACAAATATTTGCTATTTATATGACGTACATTGATGGCAGTTATAAAATATGTTTTATATTATATGTATATACATACATTGATGCATATATATATATATATATATATATATATATATATATATATATAAAGAGAAAAAAAGAATATTATAATTTAACGTATACTACGATCACTGCCATTAATCCAGACCATTAATAAAATTGGTTTTATTAATTGAACAACTTTTTCGATACCAAATTTGTGAACCGAACAGAAGCTTAATTAATTTTAATTATTGATTTCATAACGAAGAAAAGAATCCATTTTTCATTTTTTTTTCACTAGACTCCGCGTCTTCAAAAATTAGATAATTAATTACGAAATATTCAGTGTCGTTAAGAAGATTCAATTTTCGAATTTATATATATATGCTTATTTATAAAAAAATAAACAGATTTTTTTAATCTGACAGAGTGTAAATTTAATTATAATTTAATTTAAATCACGATTTATTCTTAAAAAGGTTATTGAATTATGAATGTAATTTTATTTATTGTTTGTCTATATTAAATATAAATTAGTATTATTTGTAACATAATAAAAATGGATATTAATTTATATAGAATATTTTTTTTACAGAAATGAATCAATTTTTCCAATATTAAAATATTTTTTATAAAATTAAAATTTAAAATATTTAAAACTTATCAAGAAAATATAAAATAGAAAAACTAAATTATAAAAACTTAAATATATTTCATTTTAAATACAATTTATAATAAAAGGCAATAAAAGGTTTTAATTTTATACCACATCGCTCTAAATATATGAATCATCAAATTGTTCATTATAGAATAGTTAAAACAATTAGAAATTTTATATTGAGATAAATGAAATATTTGTATAATACACTAAGCATTAATTTTCTTGACCAAAATTAACATTTTATACATATATATATATATATATATATATAGGGATAAAAAAATATAAGTAATTTGAAAAATAAATTACAATTATTAATCAAATAATAATTGGTTGTAATAATGATATCAGAGCAATCGAAATCCATATTAATAAATATGATGAACAACGAATTGATTATTAAACTGTTTTGTGAAATTATTCAAAACTTAATTATCTATAATGTGAACCCAACAATAATCAATTTTTTTAATTTTGATAATTGCATTTCAAATTTCAGTAAATTTTTGAATCTATTTATAAACACTACTTTTTTTATTTTTAAAAAAAATTGATTGTTAAATTTACCTCTATTTATTTTAAAAGCTATTTAAATAATATACCAATCATCATAAATTTCAAAAAAATATTCGTACCTTCAATACTTATACCTCAAAAATGTTTTATCGTTGATATTTACATAAATACTTCTCAGCATTTTTTAATTTCAGTATGCATAATATTAAATAGAATATTCATTTGTGTTTTTAAAATCAACATATATGGATACATTTATACACATTCTCATAATATATTCAAAATAAAAATTCATTTATACTCGTCAATAATAAACAGCAAGTTCATAAAATCAACATTCATGGTAGCGTCTATCATTTTACTTGTAAATGTTGTTCTGTTGTATAATACTTAGTATATGAAAAATTCGAATGATTAATATTCATATTTATCGAATTTTACAAATATACTGTTGATTATAATGTACAATTATTATAAACTATTTTTGTATTTTACATTATATTTTTATAAATAACTTGAAGACAAATTTAAAAATCATATATATATATATATATATATATGCTAGATTTTTTGAAGATTTTGTAGTATTTTTGAAATAAAATTATTTAATTTAAAAAGAGTTTTGTCTAAATCTAAATAGACTAAATTTGACAATAATAAATGTACATATTTTTATTATGGACATTAACGCAAAACTTTTGGATTTATTATTATAAAAAAATAAAATATTCTATGATTACATTAGTAAATCAAATGAACAGTGAGTAATTCTTTAACATTTTTATAAAAACTTATGTTATTGAAATGAGTGATTTATCTGTGTAAAAATACATTAGTTATCATACCAAATCAATATCAATGACTTTCATAAAAACTAAATTCTATGAATATAAATCGAAAGAAAAAAACCAAGTATTAAAAGAAAATAAAAAATATTATTATAGACAGTAAATAGATTGTGATTTGAGTATAACATAAATATTTATTAAATCTAAAACAACTATACTAAAATTTATATCAGTTCTGAAGTAATCTAATATCTATTTATCTCCATCATAAATTTTCTAGAAAACTGTCAAACATTCATTTTTACAACATAAAAATATAATAAACCATATTTGAAACGATCGTGATGATAACGAATATATAATACAGGAAATAGTTTTAAAATCTTAAATGATCCGATAACATGTTTTTTATGCTAGTATCATTTTTTTTCTTAAATTTTCCGTCGATACATCGCTTCCCTAGCGAGTTTTCAGTTTACTTCGAAACAAGGTAACAAGCAAAAGGGTCGCAACCTATTTAGCCATTTGTGATAAACACTCTCGTAAAGCGATGGTAGTTTATTTTTCACCTTTATCATCCAATCTTCGAGCTCATTTTTGTTTTATAAACGTTATTACGTTTTTTTTATGTGAACGATGTTTATGTGAAAGACAATCATATCTCTTTATCATAACTGTAATGTACTGTTGAAAATTTCGTTTATGAAGCAATATTACGCCATTCAATGTTTTCGATAATATAAATGTATCATTTTGTTGATACAGTGTTCTATATTCGTTAATTCCATTATTTCATTGATATTTTTATATTTCGACATTCATTCTGAAAATAATAATTTTAATATTTTTAAATATATTTTTATTAGTAAAAGTAAAAAAGATATTTTCTTTTTACAAAAAAAAATGTTCTATAAATATTACTTAAAAGTTCAATATATATTTCTTCAATACTTTGATTTTTCAATGCATTCAATATCACTGTTGTATAGACTGAGTGGAAGAGTTTTTTATAATCTATACATTCTAGACAAAGTGGTATTTGATATTCATATATATATATATATATATATATATATATATATATATATATATATATATATATATATAAAAATTTTAAATAATTATTTTCAAATATATTCAGATTTCAATGTTTTTTTCATGAAAGTCCTGTATAAATTGATGTTAAATGTGCAATATGTTATTGTTTTGAAATACGATTAAATGATTGGAATAATTAATGAAGCAGTTTTTCAATATTATTCAAATAGGCAGATTTAATCCATTTCCATCAAAATATCAATTTTAAAACGACTCACGGCCACAATTATTACAATGTAAATTTCATGTAAATATTTTAAAATGCGTTCTGTACCAACGAATTCAATTATACATTAAAATTAACAATATTTAATATTCGTATTAATTAAAAAATTGCGATATCTAAGATTGGCGAACGGAATTAAATCTTACGTCCCGTTCATGCATAAATATGCATTTTAATGGAAAATCTTGAAGAATACGAGAATAATTTTATTTCTTTAGAATTAATATTGAATAATATTTCTTTTTTGTAGGGAAAGTTTTTTTCCTATTCAGATATTCATTAAACAGAATATTTTTTTGTGATTAAATGTTCTTTTTTTCTGTTTTTAATATTATTATAAAATATGTTTAAAGATGTAATAATTTAATAAACATCAATAAAAATGTTAATGCACTGGATAGTCACTTGAGATATCTCACAGCATTCCACGTAAAAGAAAAATATTGGCTAAATAATCTCGAACAATAATAAATATAAAATAGAGATGGATTTCTCGTGTACGTTTACTCAGTTGTATAGTAAAACACAGACCATTTCTGTTCTTTTTTTAAACACTATATATGGCCAATCGACAAGATGGGTCAAAGTTCACTTATTTATAAGACAGTTCGTAGAAAACTGTCTCTGCTACATACATCATTCATAATCAATTTAAATTGATATATATCAACTGTCACTGTTAACTTAATAATTCTGCCAGTATATTCGTATTAGTCAGTAAAATAAATCAATCAACTGTATAAATAAATAAATTGAAATTTTCACAACATTGTACTTGTTTTAAGATTCCATCGTATTTTTCATCTCATTAATTTTTCATGTATGTATATTTTTTTAAAAATATCGAATACTAAAATATTGTGGTTTTTTATGAATTCAGCCTTAAAGCTATTTATATAAATGAATACAATTTTTATTTTTTTAGTTTTGAGTTTTTTTATCCTTTTGTTATTGAATCAATCATTTTTTATATCTTTTCTACTTGAGCATTTCATGGAATACTCCTATGACCATTTGGGGTCGATAATCGTCATTAACTCTTCATATTTTTATTTTTTATGATTTAGTTATTCATGAATATCATACTATTCTTTTGATTTTTTTAAATATGTTTATGTATAATTGTATTATATAAAAACACAGAACCAAGAACTTGAACCAAAAAAACTCTTTTTCAATTGAATTAAGTAAAGATATTCTTTTACTTTATATCTTTTTCGATTTCTTTCTGTTATTTTTTTTTTGATAGTACAATTACACTCTTAGGTTTCTTTTACATTTTTTTATCTGACAATTCAAAAGTACTACTTTCGATTTTCCCACACTTTCGATAGCAAGTTGTCAGGGGTTATTCTTAAATAGTATTTCTAGACCGTTTTTGGAAAATCTGCAACCATATCAATATTTTATTTGCTCATGTAGCATTTTTATGAGCAGCTTTTTTGTGTGTTGAAAACAACTTTTAATATTTTATTCTGTAAAAGTTTTAGTTTTTTTTATTAGTATTTTATGCATATTTCGCTATAATACAACAGTAATCTCAATGTTCAAAACTATTAAATTCGTACTAGTCATTAAATTGATTATTAAGTGGTTACTAATCAGTTTTATAAAATCTTATATCTCTAAAAAAAATGTATAGATAAGTAAATAAGTACAGTGACTCAATAGTAAAGTACTAAAAACAATTTATACCTTATAATCTTGTACAAAACCATAACATACTTTTAAACGATCAATATTCATCTACTTGATATTAAGTTAAGAACTGAAATCATCTTTTAAGTAATACTAAAATAATGATTTAATAATGAACAACAGAAATAGTAAAACACACTGTATTACTAAACAATTTTATTTTAAGTTGAATATTTTATGTCAAGAAATTATTCAGTTATTACTTGATAATATAGCCGATTATGGTCAATTTAGAATAGAGAGTCTCGAAAATTAGTTTTAAAAATGTTTATTAAAACTAATCTACTAGCCAATTAAGCAAAATAAAACTATCATCGTACTAGTTTCAAAATTGGATTATATGCCATACATGGTATTAACTATGTAATTGAAACATTATAACTGTATTAAAGTTGGTTTAATGTTTTAGAGACCGTGAAGCTTTTCGGTATAAAATTTAAACTTTGAGATTAACTGAAAAATATTTAGTAAATTGAAATTGAATTTCAATAAGGAAGTAGTTTCTAAAATTAGCGCCATATTAAACTTTTTTTCTATAAAACCATTTTAAATTTAAAAATTAAATGTTTATATATATTAATTTTATCTGTAAATGAAATATGAGCTATAAAATACTATAGAATATTATATATATTAAACTTTTATAAAAAGTCACTTATTCAATTTTAAAAATATTATCTGTAAGATAAAATTTTGAAATAATAATCTGGCAAATGTTAATAAAAAATATTTTGAATTATATTAAAAATTATTCTTTTTATTACTGGACATTAAAAATATGTCTATTTTTAATAAAAATATAAATTCAATCTTTTTTCATTCATCCGTATATAACGTGTGTATGAATATATATATATATATATATATATATATATATATATATATATATATATATGAATGTATGTATTTATATGTATATATAAATATAGATTTGCAGGTTATTCATATTAAAATTTATGAAAGTACATTAATGCATGTTTCAAATATCAACTATATTATACAAAACCCGTTTTTCATACCCTTATATTTACAAACATACAAATCCATAAACCTAAATAAATATGAATTCTATTTGGTTCCATAATACATTTTCCAGATTTTCGTCCGCGGCATTCAACTGTAGATTTTTTTATATTTCTTATTCATTCTGTGACTTGCAGTTTTAATATGTACGTAAATTTGTCGTTCGAAATTCTAATGGGAGTTGATCTTCGTATGACAAGCTTCCCTTCAACCAGTAGGACTCATTTTCAATGAATTGTGATTTAAATCGACAATGAGTACTCCCAATGGTAGAACCTTAGCAAAACGTTCAATTTATAAATGCGAATTTCATAAAACTGTTCTGTGTAATTCAGTTTGTCATATTTCTATATTTTATACCTTAGAGATCGTACATAAATAATATTAACAGAATCGTTTAGTGTACATGTAATATATATATATATATATATATATATATATATATATATATATATATATCATTTATTCGAAATAAAATATTTTATATTTTTATCAATTAGCAAACAAATATGTTAATAAGTAATAAGTAATTAAGGTATAAGGTATAAGTAATTAAGGTATTGTTTAATTCAAGAATGAAATTTAATAATAAAATTTGTATAATTTATTCGCAAATATTTTGTGCGTTTCATCGATTATAATATTCTAACTCAAAGACGTATAGTATGTCAGTGTTTTATCGAATTATTAAACTGGTTGGAAAATTAAATTTACTAATAAGCTTTCATAGACGAATTTCAGGCGATGTTATTTGAAATAAACCTTTAGATGTGGTTTGTGAATTAAAACCTCCTAATTAATTGATCCATAATTACATACCGAATTATATATATATATATATATATATATATATATATATATATATATATATATATATACATACAGGAATTTTAAGCTTAATTGAAATAAAATTAATGCTTTTGATTAAACGTTTATAATTAGTTGATTATGAACGCTTTCAAAGTTATTTTTGTATAAATTACCGTTTTTAATACAAATTTTTAATTCAATGACGATGTTAATGAAATTTCGTTCCGTATTTTTAATTAACATATTAAAATAATTGCATATTAAAAGTAATCATTCAATAATTAAATACAACTTCTACAAGATTATTATTTTTAAATTCACACACATATTTAAGTATATATATATATATATATATATATATATATATATATATATATATATATACATATAAATTATCGTTCTATAAAAAATAGAAAGAGGTAGTAATTGAATAAATAATAGATATAAATGTCAAATATAATTGTGAAAATATACTTATATGAAAAATTATATTATTGTATATTAAAGAAATGCAATTAAAAAAGCCAAATAAGAAATATTCGATAGTGAATAGGAAATAAAATAATAAAAATGATATTTTACTTGAAGAAAAGTGAATTAAATATATGTATTATATATATATATATATATATATATATATATATATATATATATATATATATATATACATACAAAATATGAATTGTGTGTGTTGCCATGCCGACTGGCCACTCCCCTTTTATAATGGCCGCTGATGACGTCACAGCGGCCATTTGCAAATTAGAAGAAATAAGAGTGACAATGACAACAACGTTTGCATTGAAACGTCTTACTGGGTGCATCATTCAGGTGAAGAATTTCCCCTGAAAGTGAAAACTTGGCAAAAAAATCGCGATTCCGAGGATTGGCAAATCTTTGAGATTCGCTGTGAACTAGCGACCTATCACACTACTCTCCAACCTGAGCAAAGTGTCCAAAAAACTCTGCTCAGGAGGGAACTCGATTATGTTTCCGCTTGCGGGATCATGATCGACGAGCAGTTTGGGTTTCGGGAAGGGCATGCAACTATTCAGAAGCTTGTTTGACTAACAGAACGTGTGCTGCGCGGACTCAATGAAAAACGTAGCACTGCATAAATGAACAAGGATATACTTCCATTAACAAAAACACGTATTGCTACTCGAAAACAATAAAAATGATTTAACTGTTGTCTAAAATTCAATATTCTCATCGACATTCTTATTATTGCTGATTAAAACTGACATTGAATAAAAGTAGTTGAAATAAATAACGCCTTGTGTATTCGCATAGACTATATTAAATGAATATATATATATATATATATATATATATATATATATATATATAAAATATGAATTGTGTGTGTTGCCATGCCAACTGGCCACTCCCCTTTTATAATGGCCGCTGATGACGTCACAGCGGCCATTTGCAATTTAGAAGAGATAAGAGTGACAAAGACAACAACGTTGCATTGAAACGTCTTACTGCATGCAAGATTGTCCTTTTGACAATCATTTCTAATATGATCATTCAGACGAAGCATTTCCCCTGAAACTGAAAACTTGGCAAAATAATTGCATATCCGAAGATTGGCAAGCCGTTGCAGTTCAATGTGAACTACCGTCCCATTTCGCTGCTTTCTAGCCTGAGTAAAATGCTCGAAAGAACCCTGTTCAGAAGGGTACTCGATATTGTTTTCGTTTGCAGGATTATGATCGATGAGCAATTTGGGTTCCAAGAAGGATATGTAACTACCCAGCAGCTTGTTTGGCTGACAGAACGCGTGGTTTTAATATTTTACATCGTAAAAATATAAGATTTTTAGAAAGCAGGTCATTTGACTGGCTGTGGTAGAAATAGATATACATGAAATATCGGTAGATTTAGTGTTAATAGTGTTAATGAATAAGCTATTGTTGATGAAATTATATAGGTGATCCAAATGAAAATACTTACTATCATTTATTGTCCTTTAGTCTCATTTGGGTTACCTAGTAAAGTATAAAATTGGTTAAAAAACAATTCACTAGTGTAAGTGTGGTTGTCTAATATTCAATAAATTTAGTTCAGATAAGTTATAATATTGTAATTATTTAGATCAAGAAAAAATTGATGAATAAACAGATAAATATTTTTAGGATGATAAAACATTACAAATGGATTTAAAATAATTCTAAAGATTTTTATAAGAAAGTATCCAATAATATTTTTTTACATATATATAAAATTTTACCAAAGTCAAAGTGCTATGAAAGGGATGGTGTTTATATAAAAAATTAATGGTTATTATTTTATTCTCTAAATAATATATATATATATATATATATATATATATTCCTCATCATCATGTCAGTGTAGTTATTATAACCGATTATCAGTGAACGGTAACATTTAACCAGTTGCGCTGGAATGACGTGCTATGGACGTCAACTGCTATCTGTACCAAATGTCGATAAGACGTACATAGCACGTCGTGTGATTTTTGCTAAGTTAAAATAACATCGGAGTTCAGTTAGCAAATGTCACACTTCTGTTTTGAAGGCATACAAGTGCTTTTTTGTAGAACTTCATTAATTTTACATATTTTTATTGAATAATAATCAAGTAACTACAAAACAATATTTTTTTTATTATTATAAAAAACTATTTTATCAAAGAACTATTTTATTCTGATAATAGCGCATCAGAAAATATTGTACTGGATTTATGTAGACCTTTAGTTGATTTTGTACACACCCTCTTTTTAGATAACTGGTATTCGTCACCAAAACTATATCGGAAATTATATTTGCAAAAAATTAATACTATCGGAACAGTCAGATCTAATAGAAAGAATATGCTAAAAGATCTCGCAGCGACAAAATTAAAAACATTTTAAGTTCTTTTAAGATCTTACAATGGTATCTTAGCTGTAAAATGGAAGGACAAAAAAGATATATATTTACTTTCTTCAAAACATTCCAAAGCAGAAATGATATAAAAAAGAAAAAATGTAGAAATTATACAGACCAAAATGGAAACATTAAAAAACCTAATATAGTTTTAGATTACAATGATAGTATGGGTGGAGTAAACCTGAAAAATAGCTATTTATCATCTTTTCCTTTAATGAGAAAATTTGCAAAAAGTTACAGAAAAATATTCTTTTATCTAATGAATATGGAATTTTTTAATACCTCTATTCTATTCGGTAAAATAACAAACGTACCAAAACCCAAGAAATACTCCTTTTCAAAAATTATTAATAAATTTGTTAATCAATTTAAGAGTTTTACTATAATGTTAATGCGTGTGTCTAAAACTTTATAAAAAAAATGATTTCAAATACCAACTCGCTACGAATTGCTTTGGACGGATTTGCCATGCGTGCATGTTAATTAATTGCCAGCGCAACTGGTAAATAAGGCTTTTGCCTAGCAGTGAATAGACAAACTGAAGTAATATAATATACATATGCAACTTATTTGTCTATTTTGTATTCACATTATTATTTTAGAAATATATGATTCAAAAAATAAAAACATGAACTTTATATATTTGTTACTATGTACATAAATATGTGTATCTTTGTATATATATATATATATATATATATATATATATATATATATATATATAAGACCTATATTAAGTTAATTTTTAACAATAGAAAACAGCACATTTTAAAGAGATAATCATCTTAAAGCCTCTCTGAGAAATTACAATTTCAGTTAAATATTAACGTTAACCTACCAAGTATAATAAAATATGTATGTGTACAAATTACATATGGTTTCTAAATACGAATGTAGGTACTGTATAAATTCAAATATATATATATATATATATATATATATATATATATATATATATATATATATATATACAACTTTTATACACATGTTTTCAATTATCATGAAAATAATATTAGAAAAACAGTTCTTATTTAAATGTCAAAATAGTGGTTATAGTAAATTATTTTTAATATAAAAGTCAAATGCCAGTTAAATCAAATTCGAAATTAAATATATTATACATCGTTGAACTAATTTGTATATTGAATATATATATATATATATATATATATATATATATATATATATATATATATATATAGAAAACAATATTAAAAATCTAAATATAAACTGGTTGACAATATATTACAATATTCGAAATAAAAATGAAAAGATACTTTACAATATATATTGCTATTATATACTTACATCTGATACTATTCTTCAGTAGTCTTCTTTGTATGTTTTCCATTCAATTTCAGGTATATAATATTTTATGATGAGTTGAAAATTTTATATAGTAGAAGTGTTCACAAAAGATCAACGAAAGAAGAAATATGAAAGGCATGTACGAGCATATTACGAATTTACATTGCTTCCGCGCGAGAAATGTAAATAAATATATTACCAGGTTTATAACAATATAATAAATTCGATTTAAATTTTAATTCTTGGCGAACAAGCTGTTAGTTACAAGTGTAATTTTATATTCCTTACAGTATGTTCAAGCTTATGCGGATATATTAAATATTCAAAAACGTGTATGTGTCTTTTAATTGTGTTCACTTTTTGATACACTTAGGTTAATTTAAGTATAATTTGAGAATTCTATAATTTTCGAATAGAAATGCGGTTTAATAATAAATGAATATTAGGGAATGAAGTGAACATTTTTGTAAAAGGATGTTTTTTATAATATCTCACAAATATCTTAAATAATCAAAATAAAATCAAGAATTGTATTTTTTTAAACTTTTCTTTATAAGCATTTTTATTATTTAAATACTACTATTCATAATACTTTCAATGCCTTTAAAGAAAATATTGTATTGTTTTTAAATAAATTTTCTTTAATTAATTTCATAAATGGAATCAAAATGCTAATTAAACTTTCAAGTCAGATTTATTTGTTGAAAGAGTTCTCATTTCAAGCGTAGTCGTTATAAATAATTACAAGATATCATGTTTGTCAATTTAGAATTTCTATTTGAAAATAATTACATATATATATATATATATATATATATATATATATATATATATATATATATATATATATATATAGTGTGTGAAATAAATTTCAACAGAAATTCAGAATTGAAAACTATGAACCCTTACTATATATAAATAGAGGAATAATATGTTTGACATATAATTAGACTTATACTCAGATTCAGAAAGGAATTGAATATAACGTTGTAAGTTAGTGATTGATTTCATGATTAATATATATTCAAGTTTGATTGACGAGATTGTATGATTATATAGTATATAATAGTCGTTCATAAATTCATGTTACTCTATTATTTAACTTATAATGAATTTATATATATAATTATATATCAGCGTTAATACAAATAATTTACTCAATACCAAATAATTTTCTAAAATTATCAATAGTGACTTATAATTAATATTTCGATTATTAAACACTTTTATACAAGATTTATTTATGCCAAAATGAAATTGCCACAATATTTATAATTTAACATATCAGTATCTTTGAATTTATTTATTGATAGCTTTTGATTTATTAATATTAATAATACCTCTATGTATAAAACCAAATGGGGTAGCAGAATTTTGTAGAACAGCAATTAAAAAATATTTATGTATTTTTCTTATTTAACAGGTTAGGTTAAAACTGTATAGAAAATTAAGTATTATACAAATACACACACACATATATTTATATATATATATATATATGTTTGTGTGTGTGTATTAAAGGAACAACCATAGTATGTATATTTATTTAAATGTAGTTACTAAAATTAAAAATCTTTTCGTGAATATTTTCTGTCTATAATGAACTGGTAAAATAAATAACCTGTTAGGAGTATAACATTGTTCGTCGGTTGATGAAACATTGATTCTTTAAACCAGTAGTGATCTCAAGAGAACGTCTCGGTTCGAGTAAAGCTCGCAATAACTATAAATACACTTTAATCATTAGCTCGGAGGCGAGATCTAATTCTGTGAAAACCTGGGAATGTACACGACGTTGTAAATACCTATGGGAGACGAGATCATTTCTATTTAGTTTCTTAGTTCTTAAAGTAGGATGTATTTAACTTAACAGTTAAGGCACTTAGATAAGTGGCCCGCAGGGGATATTTCGAATAAATAAATTTTGTATATAAATTTAATAAACATTGGTTCAATTACTTAATTATCACACAAGAAAATATTCAAAGAATTTTCATAGATCAAAGTTATCGATCGATCATTTATCGTTATAAATGTACTTGATTTGAGTTAATAGTTGTTATCATCTGACTTATTTTCCATTAGTAAAATTTAAATTTAAAATTAAGATAGTTCAAAATTAAACCAACCTGAATTTAGTTCTTACATAAAAATATAATAAAATGTAATTACGAATTGAATATAAATTTTACTTGAAGCAAAAGAGTTATTTTTGAATACTTTATTAACTTTGACAATTTTGTCACTTATTTGTCTACGTTGATCTTCTATAACTTATAACTTAGTACATTAATAAAATAAATAAAAAAGTTCACAGTTCATTATGCAACTTCGGAAATATCCATAACTCGTATAATATCGAATAAATGACATATTTTTAAACTCTTTATTTCAACAGAGTAGCATCCAATGATCATAAAATAACAGACTGGAGCAGACCGAGATTCGAACGAGGTTATAACAACGTGCCATGTAATTCATACAAGACACGTTTCCATCGTAGTCTACTACGTGCGTGCCGTTACTTCGACGAAGAGCATGTTTATGATATCCGACGTCGTTATATAACCACATACACACTCACACTCTTGGTTTTTTACGAAATATCAGACAAACTTTCTCATCTGTCTCGGTATTTTTTAAATTAAAACTTATTTAAAGGAATTCGTACGAAAAGTCCGTACTTTTCGTCGTTTAAGCAATTCCGTAATTTTATTTTATATATCTTATTTAATTTTGAACACGGTATGTGGCAGACGAAAAAATACATACGAAAAATTATACAGAACGGTATGTTGGATGCTTTTTTATTTATTCATTTCTTTATAATTCTTAATATGAATTATGTGGATGCTCGTTTATATTAAATAAATTTAACAACGTGAATTTTGTACATGAAGATTTAAAATGTTTTTTTTGTATAATACTTACATAATAACAGATTTTCGTAGCTCGGTTTAATAGAATCGTCTTAATTCCTACTATTGTTTTTATTATTAAAATTAAACAAAAAATGTATCCATTTTCTTTAGACATAGTATATATGTTTATAAATTATTATATTATTTAATAAATTAATTTCAAAAATTATGTTATTAGGAAAATAATAATTGTTTGTGTTAGGAAAAGATATGATTTTTTATACAATTAAACAACAAACCATTTTGATGAATAAATATATATTTAACATATTAATTAACGAAGAATTACTGACTTTTACGCTTATTGAAACTCTTATGACTTTATTCAATACCTTAATCAAGTATTTATTATTGTATTATGACTAGTTGTGATAGAGTTTTATCTTCAAGAAACTTGAAAATACATTATTGAGCATTTTTCAGTCTACCTGATGATGACATCATTGTCTTATCTTGATTATATCAAAATATTAAAAAAACGATCATAAGGAGTTATGTCAAACATAGAGATTAGAAACTATATTTTTAATTGAAATTTTTTAAGTTAATTTATTTATTTATAAATAACTATTTAAATAAAAACACTAAATGAAAAATACAAACCAATATACAATTTATTATTGAAAAAGATGTTTTTCAGAGTAACTTTTTTTCAATTCAGTGTAACTATTTAGAATCCAATTATATACCAATTCAATATTCTCTTTTTGATTTACGTTGATTCCATAATGTCATTCAAACGAAAACATGTCGTTTCTAACTTTTACAAACCTTTCCACGTTTTCAACTTAAAGTTATTATCTTAGACACCTGTTGAATTTTGTCACGAGTTTCGAACGAGTTTATTTAATTAGACTTTTTGTGTATATTAGAAAACTGTTTTCATTTTCGTAAGTTTAGGAAAAATCAATAAACATTTATTTATTATAAACGTATTTTTTAATTCAGTAGGTTAATAAATATAGGAAGGCATATGCTTAAGACCTTATATTCGTTCAGCGTTATTAAAATATAGTCTACAAAATATCGACTCTTTTTTATAAGAAACATTTTTTCTGTAAACGATTTATGTAATAAAAACATTTTTTATAAACAATTTTATTATTTATTTATTGTTAATTACTAATTATAATTTTAATTATGTTATAACAAAATTATATTTTATATATATATATATATATATATATATATATATATATATATATATATATATATATATATAGGTAAGAAAGGTCAATAATTACTTAAATAACAAATATATTTTTATTTGCTGTATTATATTTTTGTGTATTTTAAAATACGTTTGTCGATTCCTGTACATCAAAAAATGGATTCTTATTAATTATAATATAGTGTTTTTTACTTGAAATGTAAAAAGATAAAAATAACATTTTATACACAAACACACTCATATATATATATGGACATTTTCAAAAATTTTTTACTTAAGAGTTTATTTTTTTAAATTTTTAGTACTTATTTATATCTTATCGATCTATATCATCATCATCTTCTTTCTATCTACTATTGGATAAAAGCTTCATGCAATAACTTTCTACTTTCAGCAATTTATGGTTTTTCTTCTCTTCCATTCCACAATGACACATCTTATGTTTCTGTTCAATCCATTCATGTATCTCATCTTGAACTTTTTTTATGTTTCCAAGTAGCTAATCAATAATTTCTCTTGTCAATCGGTAGTCTTTTCTTCTTTTTCTAATATATGACCATCTTATAAAACATTGAACAAAAATTTCTGTTATATATATATATATATATATATATATATATATATATATATATATATATATATCCTTCTCTAAACTCCTATTTCACTGCTTCAAAGTGATGAAAATATGCAAACATGACTAAAAAGAGTTACTACGACATTCTTTGAATATTGATAGATTTTATCATACAGAAAAAACTTGAAGTGCATATTGCTGCTATATATATATATATATATATATATATATATATATATATATATATATATATATATATATATATATACTCAAAATAATAGTTAAAATAAAAGTAAGATTAGTACATTAATACATAATATGTAGAATACTGTTTATATTTGTGATAATTTAGTATCTCTAAACTTAGATCTTTTGTAACGGTTAAAATAGTTAAACTTTGTTCTGTTAAAGTAGTGATTTATAACTATAATGTACTATCTGAACTCTAATGTTTCTGTTAGTATTTTCTTGAAATGGTTTGTAAATTTTATATATATATATATATATATATATATATATATATATATATATATATATACATATGTACATATGTACAATTGTTCACGTTTCTATTGTAATCGTCTGTGTGAAATTCGAGCTTTATTAACCATAAGAACTCCATTTTCTTCTAAATTGATAAACTAAGATACTTTAATCTAAGATAGTGCACATTATTTATACACAGATAAATCGTTCACTTATAAAATTATACCTTACAATTCCGTGCTAATAATAATACAAAAGCTAATGAAATGAACGTTAGAAGATAATGTGAATTACACTTTTTTGAAATCATTTTTTGTTATGTAGTGATTTATTTTTCTAAAAGCAAATTAGCTACAATATTAAAATTATTATGTTATTATTATATAAATAGCATTTTCCCTTCGTTTATGTTGTACTTTAAATTTATTCAAATTTTTTTTTTGTATAACTTTCTTATAATTAAATAATATTGTTTAATAATAGTATTACCAAAGATTGTTTTTATACTCTAAATATATTATTTTGTTTAAAATAGTTACTTACTGTTAACATAATATACTCTAGTCAGTTGTTGGTGAGTTTAAGTTTGTTTTGTAATGATGTAAGAAATAAAATCGAAAATATTTCATTGCAATATAATATGTATTGTTTGGAAATTAATATATAATTTCCTTTGATAATAATAATTTAATATGTACAAAAGGAATAAACATAATATTCATAATATTAAAACACATTTTCATAAATCGTATCCATAACAAAAAAGTCTTACTGCGAAGTAAAGCATATGTGATCAGTATTTAACAGGAAAGCGTACACACTGTATGCCTAATTAAGATTTAATGTGTGCGCTCAAAGGATTTCGTGGTTTCTACGACCATTACAGATCACGAGTGTGCCCAGAGATTACTAAAGAGGAGGCAACAATCTAATTTGTATTTATGTACGTCTATATGCTACTTTGTAAATACATACATATATCGATATTTATTTAGGGTTTCAGTCTGTAACAACAATACGTTTGATTACAATTCCGACAATTGTAGGTTTCCTACCCGGCACTAGAAATTTATTGATGCCGTTCCATTCGCACGATCAATAAAATTATTGCTTTGTCAGCGAGGCTTGTGATTCAATTATTTTTTCAATCTATTTCATCTACGACTTTTTTAACATATTGCTTCATTCTGCGGTATGAAATTGGTAATGTATCGATTTTATTTACGGTTTTATGGTTTCTTGTCCATACGGAACTGAAGTGAGAATGAAGTAATTTTTAAAACTCGTTCTAGAAGTTTTATAATTTTTTCAAAAAGTTCAATCACACAGTCATTATATGCATATATATATATAATTGAATTTTGTTTTTCTTAATTCATACATTTTACCTAATTTGATTATTTTCTTTAGAACTAAAAATACAATAAAAATATTTTTATATATAATTAATATAAATCAATTAAAATATTTGAAATAATAAATATATATTCTATTATCATTCTTTATAATGTTAGAAAGTGATATTAACTTTATATCATTTATAACTTTTAAAACAAACCATTAAATTAACTTCCTTTTTGTAATTACCAAATTATCTTTCATTAAGTAATAATGTAAGTTATTTATTTTTGAATAACAACATTAATTTTAAACAGTAGTTTTGTACTACATTATTCTTTGTTGTTTGTGATAAAGATTATAATGTCTTACATTAAAATTATGTTATAATAAATTTTAATATAGCTTTACACCATTATTTTCAACATAATCTGTAATGATAGACAATTCAATTGCTTCTCAGTTTCATTTCAGACAGATTTTTGTGATTACTCAGTTTTATTTCTTCATATCCTTGTATCTCTTTTTCTTCCTTATATATATATATATATATATATATATATATATATATATATATATATATATATATACAAACACACAACATAAATTCAAAATTTGCAATCTATATATTCATGAAATATATCTGTTAGTCTTGTAATCCTTAAATGATGAATTTGCTTTTTAAAATATGAAAAAGTATGAAAAGATGAACGTTTTAGTAAATTGTATATTTATAACAAATAACACAAACATATATTTGAATATATATATATATATATATATATATATATATATGTGTGTGTGTGTGTGTATGTATATATATATATATATATATATGTGTGTGTTTGTGTGTGTGTGTAGTAATATATGTATAATACTGCAGAGTGATTTATCTCTGTTTAATTATATTCGCTGTAGATAAAACGATACAATACAAACCAACAATACAACCTTTATCTAGTGTTGTTGACCGATACATTGATGAATATGTTATACTTAACTCAAATCACGGTTCTGTTTTCTTTTATCGTTTTCAATTTTATTAAGTGCGTGTATGGTCAACGTGTTCATTGATAAGTGACAAAAGCTTTTTGTTAAAAGTATTTGATTATGATAAGATTTCTTTTTTTATTTTCATTACGTTATTCAGAAACGATTTGTTGTTAAAAGCAGTGATTTGACTTTAATCAAAATTTCTAGTCATATTATTGAAAATATTGGTTAATGGAAGTCAAAATAGTTTTCATCTATTTTTCAACACTTATGTTTATTCTAAATTTTAGAGAAAAAATAATCAAGGATATTATATATATAAAATATTTAATGTAAATACAATATTCTACAATATTTATAATATAATATATATAAAAAAATAAATATTATATTGTTTACAATTCGTTTTCTTTTTATTTGTTTAGGAAATCATTAAAAGTTTATGAAATTTTTTACTTTCTAATATACTATTTATTTTTTTGATATTTTGGAATGTAAAAATTATTATTTGCAAGTGCTAGATTTTGATTATTGTGATATTAATTTATATATTTTTGTTACAGGTAAGTGTACACTGAAATAAAAAAAGAAAAAACTCAGTAAGTAATAACATATAATACGAAAACTATATCTAATATATTTTTGTTAAATTATTGACAATTTTCTATTATTTATAAAATAAGATTATTCTAAAATATCCTTTCAAATATTAATTTATAATCTCAAATCATATATTTTATAACAAAATGAATTTATTTTACCTCACATTTAATTTATTATTCCTCAACTAAATAAATTTTCTTTAGTATTCTCTATTTTAAACATAATTGTTAATAATATATATATATATATATATATATGTGTGTGTGAGTGTGATAAAGAGAGAGAGAGAGAGAGAGAAACAGAGAGAGAGAGAGAGGGAGAGTTTGTGTACATGTGTGTGTTCATTAAATAAAAAAAATATTGTACATCTAAAGTGAATTTTAAATAAGCAGTTTTGATTAGACATCTTTGCTATGATGTTTAAGTAATGAGATAATCATCCATTAAACATGCAAACTGGTAAAGAACGTTTATGTTTATGTTCCATTTACTCTCATATAAACTAATTTACTGCTATTATCGCATTTATTTTCTCACTACTGTTTGGAATTCTTAAAAACTATTATTGACAAATTTTTAATTTATTTAATTCATTATCATTTTAAATTTGTTAATTTTTTCCTATGTAATTATCGGTTCTAGACAATCATTTTATTATTTTATTTTATTGATTAGTATGTGTATTTTTCAATACAATATATATACAATTAAAATTAACTAAAACAGGTATCCAGTAAAATGTATTTCCTGTTAAATTTATTTACTATTTTATATATATATATATATATATATATATATATATATAAAACTCGTGTATTCATGTATTCGTGTGTTCCTGTATTCAGTATGTGTGTAATACTGCAGCATGCGATAAGGAAACCAACGGTTTTTAAAAATGCATTTAACGTTAATGTTTACAAATTGCTCTTCGTACAGCATGAAGTACTATTTATCTTCCCGTGTTTACCAACTAAAATAAAGATTTCAGAACGTAATACTCCAGTGTTGAAATTAGAAAAATAGAAGAATGTTTGAATTTTCTTTTTTTTAAAAAAACCCGAATAAATGTTTTTGAAAGAGCTTTTGGAAAGAACATATAAAATGTTCAACACTAGCAAAAATTATTAGCTTATGTGAAAATCTTTTTCCGGTTTATTTTTATATTGTTGTTATTTATATTCTTTGAACAATTTTTGTATTTTTATTACGTTATGTTTCTCTAATTTATTCAAATTAAAATGTCTAATTAAATTTTGTAATACTTTCAAGAGAATTCTAAATTGAGTTTTGAATTAAAATCAAATTTAAAAATAATATTTAAGTTACTAATTTTGTTGTAAAAATAGGAATTAAATTTAGAATTAGTATTAAATACAATTCAAATACCATGTTTTACAATAATAGCTTATCATTGTAATTAAATTCACTTTATGCATCAATCACTATAATACATCAAACATAACAGATAAATTAGGATAGTGATTCGTTTATAACAGATAACTATATTTATTTTGGTAATGTTCTCAATGTACAAAATTTTCCTCGCAAAATATTTTTTAATTTATAATACTTTTATATATCAATGCATTGATTTATCTACTTTTTGTCTTATAGGTAGAATATTTCATGAAAATAATTGAACTTTTAAAAAGCATTATTTCATTCAAATTATATTTGGTTTATATAAATTTTATACATATTTTATTTTCAATATATATATACATAAAATTAAAATTTTAAATATTTATTCTCATTTTTATAAATCCATTCATTCTATATATTTCTTTTTAATGTTTAATTCATTTATTTAAAATTACTCTATTTAGTACCTTACTACGACTAATTTTTCTGGATAGAATTAGTGATCATTTGATAAGTTTTTTCAAAAATATACATATTTTTGACTATTAAAATCACCATACTCGAAAAAGTAATTATTTATGTGATTATTTAAAATAATATATATATATATATATATATATATATATATATATATATATATATATGTTCATATACTACAATTAAATTTAACTGAAAATCTAAAAAAAAGTATTCAAAACATTGTGCTGCTTAATTAAAAAGATACCATCAGATTATAAAAGTTGACGCAGTGAGATGTTGCATTTACACCATATGTAAACATCTTCAGATAAACTTAATGATGCTCTGGAGTGTCATCAAGTCTATCTTAAGATGACATTCTTGTCAAAATTAATCATAGCAATATACTTAATAAAAATAATAATTAAAAATTAAATACAAGAGTTTATATATATATATATATATATATATATATATATATATAATTATAATTATTAGTAAGATTTTTTTAAGAAAACTAAATCATTTAAAAATATGTATATTAAGAATAGAAAAAAACAGTTTTAAAATGATAATCTTGTAATTGCTATATAAAAAATATATTGCTTTATACAATGTTTTTTATTGAAAAAAGCATGTTATTGTTTTCAAAAAGCACAAAACTTTACAACGTTTTTATAGCTTAAGCTATTGTGCTCATAATAATTTTAATAATTTATAAAATATTCATAACGTAACTAACAATTGTTTCGAATTCCATTTACACATAAGATGAATTATTTATGTTACATAACAAGTAGGGAACAACTAAACGGTAGAGCCGCAAATACATATTTTAACTGGTATCGCAGTCAAGCGCACAAAGTCAATGATCTTATAAATTTGCGCTGCAATGTAAATACTACGAATCTCACTATAGCATATATTATATTGCGTTGTGCAAATAATACACTGAATAAATCATTGAAGTTATGTTATGTTTCAGAAACAGTTGTTAGATAATTCTGAAAGACAATTATGAAATACTATAATTCTCTTTACACTGAAAATAATTTTAGTGACTTATTATCATATTTAATTTCTAAATTTTATGGTAAAACATATAAATTTTTGAATTAATTTTAAAAATGGCTAAACACTTGTTTCCTATAATAGTTAAATTAAATTTTCTATGAAATCTTTTTTAATATAAATTAAAATCTAATATCTGAAATTTTTCAAAAATATTATTTTCCAACTGACTTTTTTCGGATAAAGACTGCTTCACTCCCACAATCTTAAATTATAAACTGTAACATGAAAGGTGTTATCTTTCACCTGTTGATATATCTATTGTATTATCATCATACATCGCTTAAATAAACAGTATTGTTGCCTGATACGCGAAACTAGAAACACTAGTCATGTTATCTTCTCTTAAACTGAAATTTACTCTACTATGAACTATTTTAACCAAGCAAAACTTTATAATTCACTTCAAACAATTTCTCTGTATAAATTTAAATATTTATTTTATATAATTATAATACGTTGAAATTAATTATTTATTCAATATCAAAGTTAATAATACAATTTAAATAAAATTCTAAAAAAAGATTTAAAATACACGGATCATACTGGATTTCCTCTTTTTCTATAAATGATATAATTTTACAATGATTAACTCACTATTACCTAAATGAATTACTCATTCCAATACAATACGATTTTAAAAAACAGTTCAATAATTACTTATTAATTATTGTATTCACTGTTTTTCATTTTACTAATCATCCCATCGTCAGTATAGGACTGCATTATAAATATAAAAGATTTTAAAGTATATTTTTTTAATAATATTTGTATGGCCATTGAAATGCACATTAGTGAATAAAGTAAACAATTATATATAATTTTGTGTTGTTAGAGTAAGTGATTAGTACTTCTCTTATTTTTTTATATTACAAAATAAATTTAATAATATGATATAATTGATTTCTATATAAGTAAAATTTATGAGAGAAAATGTATGTAAATGAAAATATATCCCCATCAGTTGATTATTGGCCACTGATGTTGAGAGAATCGTCCATTGAATATCTGTCTATTATATTCTTCTCATATTCGAATAGTGAATTAATTAATTGTTTTCAATACCACACTAATGTGTTCAATTTCAATTTATAAGCCTCTGTATGAACATTACGTACAATAGATTGACTACGACTTAAATTCAATACAATCAGTGAAGTGTGCTGGCGTTAGGTAAATTACTAACTCAACCCGACGTTGTTTAACGCCAAAGCGCAGTATTGTTCTAAAGACAGAGTATGTAAAGTGTTCTTAATAGTGAAAACCACTTCAAAGATTGTTTCGTCAAAGCACGCGTCGCAGTAACAACACGTGCATAGTTGATTTCAACGGTGGTACATTTGGTATCTACAGACTGTAATGAAATTGTAATAACGTCACACGACACAACACCGATTTGTATCTGATATGTCCATACGTTTATATCATATATAAATAATAGAAGATTCATACAATAGCACAATCTTTCTTCCAAAAATGTTTTACTTAAATTGTATGTCTGAGATTTGTTTCTTTATACTGTTTAAAAAAATCGTTTTATTTAAATCTTCTCTAATGATTCTATATGAATATACTGATAATACTGCAAATTTCCTCCTTATATATAAATTGATAAACATAGTTTCGTTTTAATTAAACTTTATTAATCTTTTCTTATCTTATATTTAAATACCTTATTCAAAAATTAATAATTAAAAACGATGAAATTAAATTTATATTCTTGAATTATAACTAAAAAATGTAAAAATATATAGTGTTTTATAAAAATGTTAGAAAACAAATAAAGTATTTGTTGAAAATAAAACAAGATAGCTTTAATTAAGTAGAAAGATATTCTGTTTAATTTTTCTTCTATTGACATTGTAAAAGAACTGTTTTGTTTTCGTAATTTTCGTATTTTAGCTGGAAAATGTTTGCTATCGCTACTATAATACTTTAGTATCACGAAATAAGGTTGAAACTTCTCTTAATACAGACGACGAAATAGCATACAAAGCTCAGACGAAACAAAATAATCAGTAGAGAAACAAGACTAACAACTGTGAATTTTCCAGTGGTCCATTATCCCTCTCTCGAAATTACTTTTTAGTAAAAAAAAACACTAATTTGTGTCATCTAATCTACTTATCGAATTTTTTTTCTTCGGTTGTAAAAAATAAAAAAAATGTAATCATTTCTACATCGCTGCATGTTTGCTTATTATTATACACACACACACATATATATTATATATATATATATATATATATATATATATATATATATATATGTAATAAAACTTGAAATAAAATAAATTACTCGATAATGTATTTCATCATGTAAACTGTAGTATAATTATAAATATTTTACTAATTATTATTATCTCGGTTAATTACTATTTTTTAAGATTAAGCTGTTTTTATTTTTAATATACAGATGTTTTCCAATAACATTAAATATTTTTCCAATATTATATTTTCTTGTTTTCATTTTTATAAATAAATTTAATATATGTTATGAATAGATTCTTCAAACATATGTAACAGCCTAATAAAATGCTTTTAATTATAATTGTAATAATACATTGTAGTATTCAATTAAAATATTGGACAGTATAATAATTAATATATTTTTCTAAAAAGTAAAAAAACAATATTACACTGTCTATTGATTTTTTGTACAATTTGTGTTTGAACTCAAATGCAGCATATATATATATATATATATATATCTTATTCTATTCACTACAATAGATTATAATGTACTGCATTTCAAGTATATACATGTTTGTTTATCTGTCGTCTACCATTAATGTGAGTGCTGGAGTTAAGGCATTGTAAATTTTTAAAATGACAAGTACAGAGATTCCAGGTACTATAACGAGAAATGATCAGGGAGCATGCATTAAAAATGAAGCAGTATATGAAATTTTATAATAAAATCGATACTGCTTTAGTAAATTTGTCTGGAAATAGTGTATTTAACAAGACTAGACTTCGTATAATATATTATTTGCTAGAAAGTAAATATTTTCTTATGTAAAATTTTTCATTGATTCTATATGCTTTTTTTAAAGTTATTAAAGTCTGTTTGAAAATAGTAATTAACAAAAATGATAAATTCATATTATATATATATATATATATATATATATATATATATATATATATATATATATAAAATTAGAAACCTAAAGATATAAAAACCCAGGACGAGATACATAAATAAATGAGACTGAGACATAAGAAAATTCGTCGGAGTAGAACAAACGAAAAAGATTTTGGATCACTTGAAGTGGAAAATTTTGAGAGAGGCCTTTATTTCACAGTTTAAAGAAAGAGGCGGATAATGATACGAATATAATATAAATTTTAAAATATTAAGGTATTTATTTTTTGTATAAAAAAATAAAAAAAAGTATTTAAAAGTTAAATATTTTCTGAAAATATAAATCAAAATTATATGATTTTACTCTAATAATATGCTATTATGGTAGAATTTCAAATTGATATATATTTTTAATAAATCAGTAGGTAATAACATTTTTGAGATATGAAAAAATTTCTAGCTCTAACAATTTTATATAATTTATAAATATAGAAGTATTTATAACTCCATGCAAATTTTATGAATTGTAATTAAAATTGTACCTCTGGTACTTCGATATTAATAAAATATTTTAAGACGACATTAATTTTGCAAAGAGTATTTATTAAGAAATAGTCGATATATCTATTTCAGTACAAATTCTGATTAAAAAATCTCTGAAATATGCAAAAATTTGCATTTCTAAATTTACATTCTTTACTAGAAATCAGTTCATGCGTACAAAAATCTAGATTGCGTATCTTATGAAAATTTAGTAAAATTATGCAAATGCATGTACTTTCATAGCGTAAAAATAACTTTAATTTTTAATCAAGATAACGTTTAACTGAGATCATCTTTTAAATAAATATATGTGATATTTTTTTTATAATAATTGTATAGAAAAGTGCAGAGATAACAATTTTTATTTAATATTGCAATCTGAAATTTCAGGATAATTTTTTTATTACAATTTTATTTATTTAGATAAAAAGATTATGTAGATTTATCAAATTTCTTTTACAATTTTTTCTAATTTTTTTCTTAAATAATATTAAAATGATATGTTACTTTTTGATAACACCATGATTGTAATATCTTATATTCATTATACATTTTTAATTGACATAATGAACATTTAAAAAAAATGATATCTTAATTAAAAATTTTAAATATAATTTGATATTAACAAATTAGTTAATTTTTATACTTTAAATATAATTTATTACTTTTAAATATGTTTCATATACATTATATTAAATTAATAATGTTTACTCAGTTTTACTGTAGCACGTTTTTAAATATGAAATAGTAACCTCATGTTATAAAATAATATTTGTTTCAAAAGTTGAGACCTGAAAAATATTTCATTCTAAGAAACAAATTTTAAACAAAGAAAGCATATTTGCACTGAATAACATTTTTGCAAACCTAATAATAAATCCAACAAAAAAATATAAATCACAAAGAGTAATATTTAAAATACTTATCTATGCCACGCTATAATCTAAGTAATAATTCCTAATGTAGTAGAAAATATTTATACGAAACTACCACAAAAATTCACAATTTTCACGTTAGTCGATAATCGTGAGCGTGAAATAACTTCCCAGAATGATACTGCGTTCAAGATGCTGTGCGTATATCCTACGACCGGAGGGACCAAAAACGGGTATATCTCTGACGAGACGGTTATAAAAACGAGCCTTTCGTAAATCCGTAGCATTTCTTTTTTTATACTGAAAGAGCTTCTCGACGTCAAGACCGATCATTCAATTAAGGGTCAGTTAGGAAATGTAATTTTGAAGGTGAATAGTGTGCAATTGCCGTGTTGATATTAGTTTTCTGATATTATATGTTTTAGATTATATTATAAGCATTTTATATATATATATATATATATATATATATATATATATATTATAATTGATACATTTATTACGATTTTAATTGTTGAGAATTTTAAAAAAAATATATAGTTTGTTTTGACTGTAAAATACTAAAATTCATTTTTAAAAAATAAGACATTTTTTTCTTCTGATTTTAAATTGAAATACATTATATCAGTGACTATTTTCAAAATTAATTTAATATTTAGAACGAACTATCATTAACTAAAGAAGATTCGAGAAATTTAAAGCTGATATGAATATTAAAAATGAATTTTGACAAAATCTGAATCAATTATGAATAAAGAATAACTTTTATAATTATTGTTGATATTTAAATATATTTAAAAAGAAATAAGGCAAATTTATACGAATTGAAAATAAATATAAAATATATTTATATACAATACTTACTATTGATTTGTCAAAAAGTGTATGTTAAATGTTCACATACATTCATTTTATTTGGATTTGAAAATCAAATAAACTTTGGAGAGCTGTAAAACTTCTATATCCTTTAATACACTCATATACACATATATACATAGGCATACATACACATATGTATATATATATATATATATATGTGTGTGTGTGTGTGTGTGTGTGTGTGTGTGAGTATTTATGTATATATGTTTAAAAAAGAAAATAGAGATAAATTTTAAATTAAACCAAGAAATAAGCAAGAATAAAAAGAGAAAAAGACAATAGGCGACAATACTTAATTCCGAAGGTCTAAAAAGTTTTTACCACAGAAGACGATTTGACTTGAGAGAATTTACGACATTCACGTGCCTTATGTAGTGAGTATTTATACTGTTACTAAGGTCAGATATATTGGTCATAAAATAAAAGAAGCTTCTTGTATCGTTACTACAAAGACTGCGTGAGAAAGTCGGATACACTCTAAATTTATATTGATAGCTCGTTCTTTTTCCAGCCGTTAAAAGAAACACGCACACAAATCAAAATTGACATCACGTTCACTAGTTTTCGTTATAGATCATAGAATTGAAGTTTTTCACTGTGATATGAAATTGTCATGTGGAATGTAAATATTTATCCGTATTGTGAATATGCTTAGTTAAATAACTATGTGAGTATTATACCTTTTTACTTTTTTATATTTTCACTATTCTTCACATATTAATTTCAGTCAATAAATTACTTCTAAATTCGAAATGAAATTTTTGTTAAATCGTGTGGAAATCATAAAAAAATATTATATTTTACATGTAATAAATTCTCACGCAACATATAAAAGTCTACAGAAATATAAAATAGACATTTATTCATTAGCTCTTTCACATTTGCACATTGAATATAGAAGAGAATTTATGTGTATGTTTTGATAAACATACACGTCTATTACATTTATGAATTGTGTAGGTGTTTTTTATCTAAAAATTTTAATACAAAAAATAAATATAATTATTCATTTAAAACAAAAACAAACAGTATTAATTAATTTAAAAATGTATATGAAAATTAATATTCATCTCACTCTATAATTAATTTCAAGTACATTTTCCAGCTTAAAATATTTTCACTAAAAATAAATAACATTTTATATTTTACATTTTTTTTAATTTAAATATTAATATTAAGAACAATATTTTTATATTTGATAGTTATAAACTTATTATGAAGATAAATTTAAAAATAATATAGATTTTTTTAAAAAACCTTATCAATAATAAAAGCATAAATTAGTTCCACAAATGAATTAATTCTTGAAATACTGTTAAATGCTCTAATATTTAAATTCCAATTTAATTCTAAAAACAAATTGAGCAAAATAGAAAATCACACGAAACAAATAAAAAACTTTTTTAAAATCTAGACAAGATTTTTTTTATGAAAATGTTCTATAACTTCTTGTCAAATTTTTTGTAGAATTTATTTTGATGGATATATTTTTTTTAATATAAATATATAAACAGAAATATACAGTTTTTTTAAAAAATAAAAAAATATTTTACAAGTTTTATTTGTATTATAAAAATGTTTTTATTTCTTATTATAATTTATTCTTATTCTCTTTGTTTTTAAAATACTATAATAATATAGTGGCTTGACGAAGATCGTATGGTCATCTAAATACGTACCAGGAAATGTGTATATATATATATATATATATATATATATATATCTATATATATATATATATATATATATATATATATATATATATATATATATATATATATATATATCTATATATTACATTTTCTTTAGTCTGCATAATTCTAAACAAACTTTTCTAATGGAACTATGTGCATAACGGTTACGAACTCCATCCTATTACTTTGTAGTAATATGGAATATATTAAACTAGATAAAATAATAAATATCTATTTATATTAGGTATAACTATAGTCTCAGACTATAATAATCTCTATAATATATTTATATATATATATATATATATATATATATATATATATATATAATACACCAAACCTCGCATCAACAATATTTTAATTCTTTTAATTATTAATTACATCTTTTTTTATTTTTCGCAATATTTAAAATGAAAATCTTATTAAATAAATTATTACAATCTTTCTATTTTAAAATTATTTAATTATAATAACTGAATCTATTATTAATATATTTTTTTTTATTTTTCAGGTATGTTTTCGTTATAATAAAGCTGATAGCAGTAAGTTAAAATAAAATTACAATAACAATTTCCTTAGACTTATGAATTATTATATGAATATTGGTGGAAGGTCAGTTTGATGTTTGATGATAAACACTTAAACATAATTTTATTTTATTCTAATTTGAAATTACACATACAAGGTACATTATTTATAAATTATTATTTGTGTAAAATATGATTGATTTCAAATTTTTTCAATCATAAAAATTATGAATTTTAATCATTGTTATATGATTATTTTTACTAATTATATAATTATTTTTTTTGAACACAATTCATGGTCTTCGAAATAATAAATGGTAGAATTGAGTTTTCAACAATATATATTTTTATACTTGTCTAAAAGAATATTTCGCTGGTTAGATAAACAATCTTGAATTATATAATCATGAGTTAGCATTGTCAAAGAGGCTAAGGACCTATAAAACTCTAGTGCCAAATAATATAATATTTGTAGCTATATATATATATATATATATATATATATATATATATATGTGTGTGTGTGTGTGTGTGTGTGTGTGTGTGTGTGTATGTTTGTATAATCTATTTAATCAAAGAATATTTTTTTATATATGTTATTTGACACAACACTACAAGAGTTTTTAAATGTTTAATAATCACTTATTGATACTTGATGACCATAATATCATTATCAGAGTAGTGCATTGTAAAATCTTTTCAGATTTAATAAAGTAATAATATGAAAATAAAGTAATGGTTTATGAAATATGAATAAAACGAAATCCACGAATAGAATGAAATCAGCGAAAAAAGCGCTTATTGAGCATTTTTATCAAATGTTGTGGTATTAGGTCAAGTGATTAATTTATATAAACCTAAATTACGAATTTTTTCTGTAGATAATGAACAAATTATAATCATTTATTATAAATGTGTACTTTCTTAAAATTCTAACAATTTTAAAAAACAGTAAAAATTGGTTTAAATTTATATATTTTATCTCGAACAAAAGTTATATATGTTCTTTTAAATAAGGATCAATATTTTCGTTGACAAATAATTATTTATAACGTGCCAATATACATAACTGTATACTAAGGAAAATTATGAAAATACAGGAAACAGCCGAAGTGTTTTTAAGGAGGCTGATATCGATTTCAGCAAAAACTAACGAAACATGAAAATATCTAGTTGATCAAGCTGGACGATAGCCAAATCCGGTCTTTTTGGATTTCCGACTATAGGTCGCCTGAAACGACAGTGTCAAAGAACTCGATATAAGTTTTTAATTAATCATTCATATACAATCACATATACACACACATGTATATATACATACATATATATATATATATATATATATATATATATATATATATATATATATATATATATATATATATATATATGTGTGTGTGTGTGAACAAACATGACAACCATAAATATAGATATTAACTTGTCAACATCTACTCTAGTTCTCGATAAATAACTATGAAAAGTGTCTTGAACGATATTTGACCCAACTCAACAAAAAGAATCGTTAATAGTTTTGATACAGAAAATATATTTGAAGTGTTTTTTTTTTAATTTTTCTTCCTCTCTTTTAAATTTATTTTTTAAAAAAATTTTTCATCAATTAAAAATGTATTAAAGAAAAAAGCAAAGTTTACATTTTGGTTTTTATTTTTGAATTTCGTTAAAGAAAATTTGTAAAATTAATAAAATTTCAATAATGTTCTGCATGATCGATAAATAATAGAACTGTAATATACTACTAATTCAAACCAATTGAATTATTTCGGATTTAAACATTTGTAATACTACTACATTTAAAAATACAGTCGCGTTATTCATATTTTTCCGATAATTCAATTAGAATGGCGTAGTTATACGAATTCTTGCAAAACATCAGTGCGAAACGTTATCGAAAACACGGTGCATGATGTTATTGATTGAAATCAGCAAATCAACATCGACGCACTTGGACGTTGAAGCGTCGGTGGTTTCTGACGCCTACTTGAGTAAACACCGGTACCTATTTTTATGTAAGCACATTTCCAATATGCGAAGCTTACTTATGCATCATCACTCGGTACGATTTATCAAAGTCAATACATTATTTTTACCTACAGTTACTCTTAAATTGTTTTATCGTAATAATAAACGTGAGGAGTAGAATATAAATCTTCGTGGCTATAACGACAAAATAAATTCTTCGTAAAGTAGATGGAGACAGAATAATAAATAAAATATATTAAACAAATAATAGATCTTCAGTAAAATTATTATCTAATTTGTATAATTTTGTTAATATAGTATTACTGATTAGTTCAATCAATAAAAAAGTATAAAATATTATTTTTAAGTAAGAAAATGATTTAGTTGTTTAATTAAATACTTAAATGACCATGTATTTCATAAAAAATTAAAATTTCACTCACTTTTTAATAAAATTAATTTTATGTATATATTAAAAAATTCTTCAATGAATATTCGTAATAAAAATAATTACTATTTTAGTAAATAGATTTTATTTTAATTTAAATATCATTTATTAATAAATGATATATATAAAACATAAGCTACTAATAAAAGACTAATTCAATTAACTCAAAATTTCTAAAAGTCTCAAATAAAAACTAAATAAGTTAACGTACTTTAAATCATACACATATATGCAGCAGTTAATTAACTGTACACATTTTGAAATATTTGATTAATTGTGAGTAGCATAAAATGTGATTACTTGAACAATAGTTTCACAAAAATAAATAAATACTTGACATTTTTAAGAAATCTATTTTTACATTATAAAAATTTAAACAAAACTGTCTACATATACGTTTTTATAAAAAAAATCACTTGACTTTGATTAATCAACAAAAAATTGACAAAAAAAATGTCGAGTGAAATATGAACTCAGTTCGAACGGATTTGTGATTTGATTATTTATTTTTTTGATGTATTGCTTTATATTTATATCGTATATAATGAAATTCTTTGAAGCATAATCTTTAATCTACATACACACACACACACACACACACACACACACATATATATATATATACTCACATTCACACACGTTTGTCTTAATTTTGTATCTGACTGTTTCCAATAGGAAATACGTTACCTGAAATTGAGTTTCAAAGACAGGATAATCATGACAAAGGAAATAAGAACGATGAAAGCTCTTAACAGAAGAAATGAATGTTGAATACTAAAAAGTATTAAAATACCATTACATTTTGAATCAAAGTGTATCGTTATTCAGTTTAATATATTATTTTTAGTTATGATGTCAATATATATATATATATATATATATATATATATATATATATATATATATATATAGTTTTTAATCACAGAAGAATTTTTAAAAATATAATATAAAAATTAAAATGTAAATGTAAATTCTAATTTCATTTTATTAACAACTTAGAAATATCTATGTGCTAATTCATTTTTAAAAAGAAATAAGTGGTTGTAAAAATTAAAATTTTGTTTTCCTTTTCGTATACTTAATTATTTGATATTTTTCTATAAAAACAACTAGCCTATCAATAAAAAAATGTTAATTAAAAACCTTTAGAATATTTTTCATTATTATTTTCAAAAATCTAATAGAAATCGTATAAATGTATCATACAAATATATTTAAAAATAAAAATGAATATTTTGAAATAATGTATATTGATATTTTTAGAGTCTTAAAAAATGCAAAAAACTTTTTACTTAAACTTTTTGTAGTAACTAACTAATGGGAATCGAATGAGATTATATATAAATATTAATTAAACATATAATGAAGTTATTTCTAGTTAAACAATACAATTTAATACATAATATAGTTTTGTAAGCTGATTATAATCATAAATGAATTGTAAACATAAAATGTAACATTATTTTTATATAAACATATGGTACTATTCTAAATTTAATAAGTTAATTATTAAAATTAACATTCTGCAATAGGGATTTAAAAATGTTAATAAATTAAAAAGTAATACTGATTTTATAAATTTATTAATGATGATAATAATATATTAACCTAAAATAGTGAATACGATAATAAGTCTTCCAAAACAGCGATCAAATAATTTTTTATGAGTTTTTGAATACTACTTTTTAAGCATAAATACTGATTTTAAGCAATTCTGTAATTAAAACATCTCATTCTAAGAAAACTTGAAAACTTATGTAAATACATTAAATAGTCAATAAAATATATCTACTCTCAAAACCTTTTACTAAAATGAATTTATATTACATCAATCAATGTCGTACTCAGTAAGTTCATTAGATCTTAAAAGTTTCATTAACTTATTAGTGGTTATGATAAAGTCCATCAACTAAACAGTATTTGACTTATATAGAATATAATGTTGATGAACTTCATTACAATTGATGTGAACATGTAATGTAATTTATAACGTAACGTTGATTATTCCAAACATATTCCTCTATCAAAGTGTCATTATACACAGAAGCACATCTTTGAATTAGATGCATAATTATTGAATTACTTAGATAATTGTCAATTTAAACATAAAAATAAATCATACATACAAATTTTATAGGTAATTTATTTTTCAAAATATTAATTATGTATATATATCAAATTATATTTTACATAATTTTAGTAATTTTTTAAATTTAATCGATTTTGATTTATTTGTCAACGTGTAAATGGAAAAAAAGTGTTGAAAAGCAGATGATACAACATATGAAAAATAGAAGTTCTTAATTAAAAATATAGAAATATAAAAATGCTTAGGAAAAAACTTATAACAAGACAAAATAAAAATATGAGATTTTTCTTGATATGAAATGCAAAAAAAAAATTTTGATGACATATATTAAAAATGTTTGGTAGTTTCCATCCAACAATAGATAAAAATAGATTGCTACTACTTCTGCTGTTTATATATATATATATATATATATATATATATATATATATATAATTAGAATGTAAAATATATAAAACATATTTTATAATTACAAACATAATATAACGATATACAATTGCAATTATACAATACATTCAAGTTACTACAGGGGCTGTGATACTAATTTCAATGTTATTATCGCGAACGTTCATCTAAAGGCAAATAATAAAATATTCAAAACATACAGGATACATACTCACACTGTCTTTACAAAAACTAATAACGCAATCGACTTCCCACTTTTAGTCCCGGTGACATGATTTGAATTTTGATGTTTTGTCGAAAAGATAATTTTATAAATTTTCGTACGTTTGTATTTTATGAAAAAATATTGTAATGTATTTATGCTAAAATTATTATTTACATTTCTAGGATAAGAATAAAAAAAAATATATTTTCAATATATCATATAGAACACAAATCAAAATTATAATTAATTTATATAATAATATATAAACAGATTTAAAAATAATAAACAACAAGACACAAACATATAAAATAAAAAATTGAACTTTTTTATTTATATGTAATGAAAAATTGCAAAGTATATTTATTATATGACAAAGATTATTTCAAAGTCATTTCATCACAAATACATGATTAATCCTTGCAGAACTTGTTTATTTATTTAGTAAAATATAACTTAATAAATAATATCCTACAGAACGTATAATTCACAACAGAACGTGAAAACGATATACATGTCTGTCTTATCTTTATGCGCTACTGCAAAATAGTCCGCTAGCAAAGTTTTCTTAAAAACTCGGTCGGTAAATTCAACAAATGTTGGTTTATGACATACGATAAATTATATTCTAGAATAAAACGGACCATTTCCTCATTTTTCGTACTGCTTTCGAAAAATAATCAATTAGATGAACTTTAAAAAACAGTTGATTTATATCAGTTCCTTTAGCAAGATCGAAAACAGATTGAAATTTATTGAAATATCTTCATATATTCGTTTTTAATATTTTAAAAAAGTATATACATATTTTCAGTAAAAAATTATGTTGATTAAAAATGATATTACAAAATTTACAATTAAAAAATCCTTTTATTTTATGTAAAACAACAATACAATGCAGGAACTGATTCAAACATCAATTAGCAGTAATTGAATTTGTTTTACGATAGCAATTTGAAAAACTGTTGCAATAGGGATAATCATGTTTGAAATACAGATTGAAATGATTGCAGAATGAAAAACGTATAATTCAATAACATCAACCGTTTACATACTCCTTCGATAAGTGGTATTGGTTAACATATTATTACAGTGTCAATGTAAAAAATTAAAATGTTAATAGAAAACGCCAGCAACGGATAGCATGTGTAATATAGAAGCTTTATTGCAATTCATGTCCGCCTTAGGGGAAACATTTGTTGTAACGAAATATATACTGAACGAATCAGTTCTTTTATTATAAATTATCTCATAGCTTCGAGGCACTTAACTCTTTTATAAACATTGCTGGAAATCTGTTTGTAACGTTTGTATAATAATTTAATACCATTCATTGAATTGTGTATTTAATCAATATGAGAATAAAAGCTGGACGATATCGTTCCTTCGACTAACATTGCAAACAATATTCACAAACAACAAAGTTTAAAGAAGTACGAAATTGTTCGGCTTATATATACGAAAATGTAATTACATTTTGATGAAAATTGAATGTTTATTGTATTAATATAAAGGGCTTATTACATTTACAAACAGTTTATTAATTAGACAAGTTTTAAAAAAATATTTCTACATCTTAAATATGAATGAATGAAAATACTATTGCATGTACATTTCAGATAATTTTACATGCAGTATTTGTAAGAAATAGTATATGTGGAATGTTTTAATTCTACAAACTATGATATTTTTCCAAATATAATATATATATATATATCAAAACAAAAAAATGAAATATATACCCCACGTTGAATTTTCTATTTAGACTATTTGATATTTTTTCACTAAATATAATAGTATCAAAACATTTTCAAAATCTTGTATTTATGCCTCATTATTATGTATAGTACAATTACTTATTATTATTTAAAGTACATGAAATAAGAATAATATGATTTGAATTTATCATAAAATTTTACAAAAGCACTGAAAAATTGTATGAATATAAAAAAAGAAAACAATGCATGCATGTATATAACAAATACGTGGAAGAGGAAACAGGAAACAATAAATTTCAGAATTGGTGAAATAAAACTTATCGTTTAGTAATAAAACATGGTTTTCCCTAAGCAATTGAAATATTCGGAGATTTTCTATGGATTTATATATATACATTATTTTTCTTTTTTTATTTCTGTATATAAAATACAGTTTGAATTATACATTTTTATGATATTATTATATTAAAATATTATAGTTATTATATCTTAAAAAATTAATTGTGATAAAAATACAAATTTAGATATATTTCTAAGAACTGGGTCATCTCTCTCAAGATCTGAATCGAATATTTCTGAAGACAAATTGTTATTCGTTTAGTGAAAAATAATGTGCATTTATGGCTGCACATTTAACTATGAAAGTAACGACACTAGGTCATAAATTATGTATTTTATTTTTTTCGTTTCCACTAAGTGCAATATCATAGAAGAATCGAAATGAATCTTTTATTTTATCGTTACATTTAAGAAGTGGTTATTTTTCTTTTCTATTTCTCAATTTATTTATTGGCCTAAATTTAACATGGGCGGTTGAAAAATTGCTTCAAACATAAATTGGTTGAATAGTGCTATTTATTTTATTATCAATAATAATTTACTTGTATAAGAAAATAAAAAATACAATATAAATAAATCTATTCTACAATATAAATATTTATGTTAAATAACTACAAAATTTTGAAATAACTATAAATTATATATATATATATATATATATATATATAATAAAATTATTATTTAATTTATTTTTTTAACTCTGCGAGATTTTTTATTTACAAATATGTTACAAGTTTAAGATAAAAAGTAATTTATTCAACGAATTGTACTAAACCTAAAATTCGAGTAAAATCAAATTATCATTATTTTATTAAACAAAAACTTAGTTTTCAGTTTAAGAAAAAATCAGTCATTAATATATAATATAATTTGATTTTAAAAAATATCTTTCGCAAAAATTTCAAACAAAAAATAAAACACCATATGAAACTAGTCAAAAAATAAAACTCTTTGAATTCCGAAAAAAAATATTTAACGAGTTCTTCAAAAAAAAAAAAAATAACAAGAATCGTGAAAGATACTAAATACATTCGCCTAAGTTAGATGAATAGCAAGTTTAATTACTTCAATGAAGAATTGATTAGACAAATAAAAATAGAAAGAAGTGTTTTTAGTAATTGAGATTATTTTTAATGTTACAATGAATTTGAATGATAGTTTGTTTGAGTTCTAAATGTTATAAGAGAATAAGAACGAAGTAAAATAATATATTTTTCTTATCTTTTTAAAAAGTTTAAAACCAATAAAAAAGAATAAATTCTTTGTACAATGTCATATATGGAACACAAAGCACAAATCCTTTATATTAAACAACTAACTTAACATTTGTTACATTTGAATGATTATGGACACAGCCTTAAAATATACCTCTAATCGATTTACAAAAAGCTTGTACATACGATTATATTTCTACTCGAGTGTAAACATTCACTGATCGTTAATTCTGTGTATGAACAGCATGCATATACGATTTACTTTGATCCAAAATTGCAGAATTCATAGTCTGCTTGCTGCTCACCAATGTGTACGATACACTTGTTTATGACCCGAGTATACAAAATAATAAGTGCATTGGTTAAACGACCAAAAGGTTAATCGCATAATTAAATTATCAATGGATAAAGATCCATGTTTTCTATTCAACCATTTCGAATCAATGAATACAAATCTTCAAACATAAATTCATGACATCTTTATGAAAATAGCCGTTGGATATGATCAGAATATATATATATATATATATATATATATATATATATATATATATATATATATATATTACTTTAGAAAGAGGTCGGTTTTGTAGTAAAAGAAAAAAACTTCAATGGAACAGAAATTATTGACTGGAAATCTAGAAATATAACAATGTTTTTGAAAATATGTGATGAATACATAAAAAAATCATCCTTGTGAATAAAAAAGAGAGATTTTGGTTCAATTGAAATGGAAAGTTCTGGGTGAGGACTTCATCCAGCAGTGACTAGAAATAGGTTGCTGCTGTTTATATATCATCATCAGTAATAATTTTCTATTATTTGCTAGTCATCTCCAAAAAAAAAAAAATTCTATGGACTAAAAGGGGATTTTTTCTAATGCTTTTCTCTTCCAATTTATTCATATGAATTTTCTTATATCCCTGTCCCATATATTCATAGATCTCTTTTTAAAACCTTTTTCTATTTCTACATTCTCAATCAATAATTTCTTTTTTTCATCGACTTCTTATACATATATATATATATATATATATATATATATATATATATATATATATATATATATATATATATATGCATATTATAATATAATTATTGCAGAAATATAAAAAAGAATATTTTTCTTTGAAAAAGTAAACATTTTCATTAATTCGAATTTATTAAACAATATTTTTTTATTTTCTTCTTTAAAATTTAAACTGATTTATATACATATATATATATATATATATATATATATATATATATATATATATATATATATATATATATATATATATATACTAGTATATATTTGCATATGAATTCTGTTATTACATTCCAAGAGAAAATAATATACAGAAACTAATATTGTCGGAAAAACGAGCATTCCCGTAGTGCTATTTTATTTATAATGGCGTGTTCTTGAAGTAAAACGAACTTACAAAAACATGGAAGTGTTTTGTTACTTATTATCGTTTGTGCGTACGGCATTTCTAATTTATAATGATTTCACTGAAAACGGTTTTTGCATTTTGCGGTTTACATTCCGCACTATTCGCAACCAGCATACGTTGTTTTATTTTGAATTTCATTTTTGTTTGTTATGTACAAAGAATATAAATGTAATGCATATTCATACATACTTATATATATATATATATATATATATATATATATATATATATATATATATATATATGGAAGAAAAAAATATTGAATCGATGGAAATGGAAAATTTTGTGAGAGGTTTTCTTCCAACAGTGTATAGAGATGCTGTAGTATCGATAATTATGATGATGATATCATACATACACAAAGCAGTCTTTCTATCTTTCTATATACTGGATAAATGCCTCTTCCAAAACTTGCCATTTCCAGCAAACAAATGTCTTTTTCTCCAAATCACACTGACGAATTTTCTTTTCCATTTATTCAATAATTTTTCCTTAGAACTGTTTATTTTCTGAATTTTTAATAAATAATTTCTGTTGTCATCGATGATCTTCTCTTCTTGTTATGACGCCCATGACTTTAGGTTTGTTTCAAGTTCATTCATTTTTTATCACTATTATTATTATTCGTAAAATACATGTTTTCATGCTTCTCTATGTTATCTAAAATGGTTAATTTATTTTGATATTTTTATCCTTGATTAATTACCATAAATGAGAACAAGAAAAATGCATTGTTTATCACTTTTTTTCTCTATAGAAGTATATTCGACTTTATAATATAAGGGTTTTGCAATAAAATAAATCCTTAAGTTAATTAATTCATATTTGATCAGATTTTAAAATATCTTTGAAATTAATTGGATGCAACATGGATATTAATAAGACAATCAACTTGAAAATGAATTTTGACACATAATAAATAAAATAACAAACACAAAAAAGTAATGAGAATTTATTTTAATAGTACTTTTGACTGATTTATTATAGAAATAATTTTATATTAAAAATGTAATTGTTATTTGATAACTATTTTGAGTTTTGAATAAGATATAACATGATGTACATTAATAATAAATTTCATTTTTTTTTCAAAATAATTTTATTGTTTTTTAAAAATATCAGTGTTTGATAAGTAGCATTAACCTAATTTTAGTATGAAAACTGGATATTTATCAACTAATTTCGATTGAAAATTTTTAAAACCTTTTTTCAGTTTCAATTACTCATTAGTGTTTGAAGTTTTCATCTCGATGAGATTTCTTTGGAAAATTTTGAGCGTAATTAAAAAAAAGACTTTATGGTCTCGTTTCGTTGTATGCATTCATGAAAGAGCTGCTTAATTTTACAGGAAATAATTAAATTATTTTTGTGTCGTTATTTTCTCTTACATGTTGTGTATATTGAATTTACAGTTTGATGGAGAAATTTTAAATTAGATAGCGCGACGTTTACAACCCGAGTTTCCGTTTGTGCAAACATGAATGCGCGTATGCGCACTGGTTTGCCCGCGCCAATTACGATAGATTAATTAAAAATATTGTGTCATACGACGAGCAATACCAGACAACATCTCTTACGGTCCCTGAGTATAAGATACTGCACTTAACTTTATAACATAATTAAGATCTTAATTGAAATTTCAATTCAATAATTTTACAAGGAATCTATTTATACAAAAAATGTGTACTGTGAACTTTCCTATTTTATCAAATATAAGTACTATAAAATTATCGAAAGATAATTTATTTAAAACTTATTTCGTATTAACTGGAAGAATGTCTTTTGTTGCTTTTATCTTTTCTTACATAGTATTATTAAATTAAATAATTTATTTGATAATTATATTAACGACGTTATTAAACAATATTTTTATTATTGTAATTTCACATACATACATTTTATTCTTTATATAGTTATTCAATGTACGTAAGTATATTTAAAAAGAATAAAAATATAAAATTAATTGTAAGTTTAGAGGTACTTTTAAGTACTGTAATTAATTCTCTTTTGTTCTTTCTACTTATCAATCATTTATCAAATGGTATTAATTCAAAATCTAATTTATAATTCTATAAATTATCATTTATTTTAATAAATTAACAATATAAAATAAAAATTATAAATTATACCAGTAAAATTTAATACCGATTTATTTAACATTTTATTTACGTAAAATTGTATAAGTGATGCAGGGATAAATCCATTTCATGCATATTTGATAATACTGTACATATACATATATATATATATATATTTATGTATGTATGTGTGTATGTATATATGTACATCCTGCGGCTAGTTGAGGGAACGAGACATAGTGTTAAGTACCTCGTTTGAGGTCGCTATTCAAACATGAACTACGTCCACAGTACAATGAAACTCAAGAAGCAGCGTCTCTGTACGTTGAAAATGTAAATACTTTGTGACAAAACTTCTTTTCTTCAATGTTATATTGAAACCTTGGATAGTTTCAACCAAATATATACAATAAATGTTTGTATAGAGAAAACGGAGGTTTTTACGAATGAACTTTTTTTTAATGTTGCTTTATAAAAATGACTTATTGAAAAAGAACTAAATAGCTTTTAACATTTCTTACTAAATTTTAAAGTTTTTCATCGATATATATATATATATATATATATATATATATATATATATATATATAAATTATTAAATCTCATCAGCTAAATTTATGTTCCTATTTGTTTTGATAATGTGACAAATTCATTTTAATACAAATGAATTACTGAACAATAATTAATTATAAAAGTATTCAATAATCATTTATTGTTTACTTTATTAGCTGATATGCATTTCGTTATCCATGCCATTATCATCAAAGTGTTGTAATATAAAATCTAAATTTTGTAATCAGTGCTTTGATATAAAGTCTTGTGGTGTATTGAGTAATTTATTTGTGTTATATTTGTATGAATTAGGAGTTAAATACTTTATTATATATATATATATATATATATATATATATATATATATTGTGTAAAATTATTTGAAATTCTGCAGAATCAGAATTTTGTAAATTAAAAAATAAATAAATTTAAAAATGAATCGTTAATAATTTCATCTTTCATAAAGATATTGTTTCATAGGTTGAAATGATTTCCACTTCAATATATTCAAATCATTGTTTTCCTTATTGAATACTTCCAAGTTCATATTGAACAGGAAAAGCAATAAAATGTAAAATTGTGTTTTTTATTAATTTTTTTATCACCTCGTCACTTCACTCTCTCAAATAGATAAATATTTATTATTACTACGCTTTACAATTTTTTTAACGGCAGTATATTTACTTTATTAATAATATACGTACAATTCCTATATGCATTTTTCATTAAAAAAAATCATTATAACCATGAGTAACTTTAACCGATATACTTTAAGATAGATATTTTCTAGTTCAAATAATTCAGTAAATCTTTTTTCCACGAATTTTCAATATAATTTTTTAAAAATTATATCACATTTATATATTTTTTTTAATCTTGTTACATTACTTTCTGTCCTCTTATAATACATCCGACCTCTTTTAAATTCAAACTCTTAATACTTCTTATTGTGTCTGTATGTTTTATTCGTATTCATATCCATTATATTTTTCTTTTTCACTTAATGTTATTCGTAGCATATATATTTCTATGCTTTTGTTGTATTATTTGAAATTATAATAATATATACCTATGTTCTTATACAATATATATATATATCATTTGAAATATTTTTTTATCGAATTCATATTTTTAAAATCAAGTACTTGATATTTTTTATAAAATGTATTTCAGTTTAATTTAACATTGTACTTTTAAAGTTTGTGTAATTCGATTCGCATCATCTGTTACATTATAATTGTAATGTTAAATATTTTTTATTCTGTCATTTACATATTTGATAACAATACAAAATTACACGTTTTAATAACTTTTTTGTTTGCAGCAGATGAAAATGGATCTATGTCAGCCACCGTTCCAAATAAGCCCGTTGAACTAAAACATTTTGTGAAGTTATGCGAACAACGTCGAAAATTTCCCGTACTATACAAATTGGAATTTCAGGTAATGAAATCGACATAAGTTTTATATAAAACATTTTTATCTCATTTATATTCAATCATACTCCTACACAGATTTAAACAGTCATACCATTCTTTTTGTTTTTTATTATTGGTTACCTGTTTTATTTCAAATTATATTATATATATATATATATATATATTAACGTATAAAAAATAAATTTTAATTACAATATACATGTCATTAACCCAATAAACAATAATTTATAATTTCTATTTCATATATTATCTCAGTAAACTATTTATCAAGTAAATCAATGAACAAAATATAAAGTAAAAATAAACTTTTATAAAAAAAATAATTTCATAAAATAGAAAAATACTATTACTGTTTATGTTGTGCTTATAACAATGTTCTTCAAACAAATCAAAAGAAATTTACCACAAAATAACAACAAAATACAGCCCAAGACAGTTATTAAACAATAAAATTGGTTATTATAAACTTTTTTGTAAGATATTCAAATTTTTAATTACATAGAATTTTATTTACTAAAAAAGCTTAAGTGAATATAATTTCTTTTACTATTGAGTAAAATTTTGATGAGATGAAATTTTCATAGATTTTTTTCGTCCATTTTATTAATATATATATATATATATATATATATATATATATATGTGTGTGTGTGTGTGTGTGTATTGTGTGTGTGTATACTTATATTTATAAGTTATTAAATGACATTTGTGTATGTTTACAAATTACTGTACCTATGCATAAATGATAAATTACTTGCGTCGACATATTTCACTTTCACGCAGTCCAACAAAGTGTTTTCTTCGTTGAGAAATAACAAATACTTCAGGATCTCGATCATAATAGGTCAACAAGGAACAGAGTTCAAGCGTTAAGAGAATAGCACGCATAAGACAATAGCGTTCATATTAAGGTTGTATCAGATGTGTTTTCCACAAGTTGTGATTTGTATTAAGAGTTTACGCCCATATACATTTTACTACTTCGTGAATGATTTGCTCCTACATAAATTTACTTTTGAACAAAAGCTTTTGCGAATAAATCGTATGGAGTCATATATAAATAAATCTTATTTTCTTTTTTAAAATATATGTATGTAGGTATATATATATATGTATATATATATATATATATATATATATATATATATATATATAAATGCACACAATGATAAAAAATCTTTATTTTATCTCAGTATAGTTTCATATAATTTTATTAAAATATTTTGTTAATTAAATAAAAAAAATAATGCATTATATAAATGCAAATTGAAATAAACTCATATTACGTTAATAATATGTAAGTAATAAATTAAATTAATATATTTCTATTCTATTTTGTTATAAAATTTTTAGTTTTTCTTCTTTACATCAAAACAATTTATTTGGGAAAGAATTCAGATTATTAAATAAATCCAATGTTTTATATAAGTGTCTAAAAATTCGTAATTACTTTGAAAATTTCATTTACTTTTTAATAATATTGACAATAATTGTTTTTTAAAAACAAATATTGTGCTATTTGTATAAATAATTTATTTATGTTAAAAAATATTAATATTAAACGAATAATTAGTAATATATTTGATTTAGAAACCAATTTAATTAATATTTAACATTTTTTTTAAAAATTTTATATCTCTTATTGACAATAATATTCTTTTACTGATCGAAATATTTAAGGATTATTAATATAAATATATTTGCAAGTGCCAAAGTACAATGCATATTTTCACATAAATATAGTTCTTACAAAACACATATTTTCTAATGTCAATTTCTATCTTTACTACTGAAGTATGAAACAAGTTATTTTTTCTCTATTATTAAAAATACCTTTATAAATAAATAAAAAATTAGCTACAATAAATATTTATGTTGCAAATTAACATTAGTTAATAATATCCTCTAATAACGATAACTTGGCCATCAAAATACAAAAGTAAACAATAATAATTACTAAATTTTTTTACTATTAATTTAAGTGATTTATTTATGTATAAGGAAATGGATCTCAATTTCACGCAATAATAACATATTTTAATTTTAAAAAAATCTAATTAGAAAAACAAAGATAAACAACAATTCATAATAAATAAGAAAGATTAAAATTAACATTTACTAGAATTTCTAAATATTATTTCATATTATTAAAACACACCTCGTACACGTTTCCAATTTAAAATTTTCATCGTAAAGTTTATTTTAGACGAGAAAAAATCTAATAAACCGCTTCGTTCTTTCGAGATCTTATTAAAAGAAATCAAAACATTTCTTATCCATCTTACTACGTAATATGAAATTTATAATTTAATAACTTTTTATTGCATAAAATTGTATGTATATAAATAAATACGTATAGCCAAATGAAGTTATACAAATAAAATTAAACAACCTACGTTTATTAAAAGTATATATAATCTAATACCTAAAAGATCAAGCGTTCATTAATTAACAGAAAACTTTTCTCGTTATCTAATACAAATTTTATTAAATATACGTTGAATAATATATCTAAATTTACACAAGTGTACATCTCATTTAGTAATTGCAAAGCTGTATTAGTTGGTAAAAATTATTATATATTCATACTTTATAATGATTGCGTTTCTCGTACAAGGAAATAAGTTTATGTAGATTATTATTTTTTAAATATTTTTTTATTATTTTCGTTTTTAATTACTTTTATATAAAGGTTTTAAAAAGTGTATAAATATTTCATACACATGTTTATAACAGATCTGTTGCATTTTTCCTAGAAAAATAAAATGAAGACTATTATTTAATAAGCGTTGGAAGAACACAACGTTTGTTAAAAAATATTTTTATTTACTGATGAGTAACTAGCTGTATTATAATTTCTATTCAAGTAAATTAAAGAGGAAAGATACAAGAGATGTAATTATAATACTTGCATAGACAAGTTGGCAAAGCATGAATTATTTAAAATGGTCTGTTAAAACACAAGCATTATTTAATATAGAGGTGGAAGTAAACTTGGAATATCTTGCATGTAATGAAAAGTGAATATCATGAAAATACATTTTATGAAGGTATTAAATTAAGTTTTAAAAAAATGATGCTATGTATAATTTTTTACATAAAATTCAATGCTCTGTTCGAATTAATTAAAATAAGTAATTTTTATATTTATTAGTATATGTTTATATATATATATATATATATATATATATATATATATATATAATACTTCAAACTCATGAAGATATATTAATAATTCTTTACTGAAGAGCATTGAGTATTGTTTTAATATTTCACTGTACAAAAGAACCAATTACAATATTATAAGAAGCTACAAAAGTTCCTCTAGAAAAAAAAGAAAGAAAAACACAATTACATGAATGAGATCAGAGACTTTGACGTCTGATATTATCAGAAGTCTTAAGAGGCTGAAATTACTGTGAGCTATTCACAATGCACGTATAACTTATGAAAGATAGACAAAAGAGACTGCAGATTGAACGTTAAGATTTGACGAGAAATTGTGTGGATTGTTATGACTGAGTGAATAATATAAATGGAAAAAATGAAATAATACGGAATATAAAAAATACTAAAACAACACAATATATGTGAAAATTTCAATAATTTTAAGAATGAAATGAATTATTTATTTCTGTTTGTAGATTAATTATTAATAATTTATATCACTAACTCTAATTGAAAATATATCTTATATTAAGATTTATTTTATATAAAATTAATTTAATTAAAAATTATCGGTTGTTGCTATTACTTAATTTTATTATGTCTTAAAATATTATTAATAAAAATTAGATACTAAAATCATATTTATTAATAATTACATTTTTATAAAAAAAAGTAATTACATTGAAACATGTATAACAAATTGTACAGTTTTTTAAATAAAATATATATGAAACATTGAACGATGTAAACACTTCAAAAAAGGTATACAGTGATATTTTCCAGATAAAAAAAACACAAATCGAAAAATATACGTCTAGATAAAACTACACAAAAATATAAAAGCCATGATTGATGGAAAACAATGTCTGAAGAATAAATGAAATAGTCATTTGTAAAGATAACTTACTAGATAAGAAAGAATGTTTATCTGAGGTTTCTATTTCAGAAGGATTTACATTTCAATATGTTTTAAATGTGAATAAATTTTTAAATAAATAGGAAAAATTATATATATATATATATATATATATATATATATATATACCATAGATATATATATTGTATATGTGTGTGAGTGTAAGTGTCTATAAATAAAAAGTACATTTTCCAATATTTACTAAATTTTTTTCGTCAAATGTAATTATTCAACATTAGAAATTTTCAAAACATAAATTTCCATTATTAATGATAGTTTTTCAATAATTATAGATTATTGGACGTTGATTTTTTTTATTCACTCGATAACAAACTTTCATCACTATATATATATATATATATATATATATATATATATATAAGTATTTTTAATAATAATAACACAAATGTCTAATTCAATTTCAATATCATAAAATTTTATAATGCAGTATTTTGATGATAATAACATAGCTATTGAAATGTGCATCAGTAAATCAAGTAAACAATAAATGATTATTGAGCATTTTTATAAAATTTTATATTTTTGAAATTAAGTAATTCATTTATGTTAAAATGTATTTGCACAATATAAATATAAATACTTATAACAATAACTCTACTTCTGATAAATCGATCTGATGACAAAGTTTTTTAAAATAAAATTATTACTTACCTGGTATTTCTTGCTATATATTTATAGTATGAGTAAATAGAAAAGAAGAAAATAATTCCAAACTATACGATTTTAATTTATATCAAAGAAAATACGTTATAAAAAATATAAAAAATCCTTTACTCAAAATGATTCAAAAATCTTGAATTGTTGAAGGTGAGCGGTTCATTTATATTGAAGTGAATTTATCACAGTTCGAAAACAAATATTCCATCAAACTTTTGACTCTCGTACAGTTATAATATGTCAGATAAAATAAAAAAAATGTTCGTTTTAATATCTTATATATATATATATATATATATATATATATATATATATATATGTATGTATGTATGTATGTCGAGTGTGTGTAAGTTTATATGTACTAGACACATGACAGTATAATTTCCACATCTTATTTGTGCCCAGAGCAAGCAACTTTTATTAGAGGGTTATATTTTCTTGTAACTTATTTATTAACTTGTACCCTAAACTTTGAACGACGTTTGCAAGAATATCAAACATGTTCCTAAATGTTAATTTACAACAGAGGTGAGTAAATATATTGCGGTAAGTTGTCGACAGTCATTCTTAGCCAAGATTAATCTTGCAATTCAATTTGACGTGAACACACTGAAAAAAAAACGTAATAAGATGTTGTAGAGTAGTTGATGAAAGAAAAGAAACGACTTCAAATCACGTTCGGGGTTTCTTATAAGTTATTAACTTTTATATATTTATTTACTTTTAGACATGTTCTGTCTATGTGATATTAATATCTTTCACTCAAGTTAATAAAAAATCGTTTTTAATTAATATTGATTAAAAACATTATCTATAAGACATAACAACAGAGATGTTGTGATACATTTTAATAGGTACAATTATTTAGTAAGGAGTTTAATTAATAAACCGCATTATATAGAAACAAACATTTTTTCGCATTGAAAATTTAAGCTTCTTTGTCACAGATAATAATTGGTTATAAAACATTCAAAAATTTATCTAAAAATAATTAAAAATTTGTTTTTTAAATCTTATAAGACTGTCAAGACATTAAAATTTATCTCTTATCAACCTGTTGAACAATTAATTATCTTATTAATTAATTTAAATGAGAATATAATCTGAACAAATATTAAAATGGAAACAATGAGAGAAAATTTTAATTATTCTTCTTGAATCTTTAAAATATGTAAATATGTTTGTGTGTGAATTTATATATATATATATATATATATATATATATATATATATATATATAATTTTATGATAATATAAAGGCGTTTATTCTTATTGTTGTAAACTAATACAATTAAGCATTTAATAATCAAACATGTAGTCGTACAACGAAACTTTTTCAAAGAAAATATATTTCAATTCGAAACTTATTTAACTTTATACAAAACATTCCACTTGAAAAGTTATTAAAAGAAAATTAATACTTTGTCATTTTTATAAAGTTTAAATGTGATTTAAAATCCATTTTAAAACATAATCGTCTAAATCTGATAATAACAATACCTCCAACGCAACTCATAAGATATATATATATATATATATATATATATATATATATATATATATATATATATATATATAACATTTTAATAAGTAAATATGATTTCACCATGTAAATTTATTTTAAAATCAATAATTTAAGTAAAATTTTTTGACAAAATCATGACATTTTCAGTTGTAATCTTGCTTGTTCATATAATTTCATTAACGATGATATTTTTTTGTCTTAAAAATCGATATATTTATCTTGTACACTATAATTATTAGAGCTATAACCTTATGCTCATCTTACATGAACTAGGATACATTACTTAATCCACCTTGTCACCTTCGACTTGTCTAGCTTAGATATCCTACCAGAAGCTTACGTCCTCACCAACATAGTGTTCAGATATCTTAGACACTGAAACACCCTCGATATGTCAAAATTGGGATATTAGCAAAAGGAATTTTTAATATATATATATATATATATATATATATATATATATATATATATATATATATATATGTATATACATTAATAGTTTAATCAATTTTTTAAAAATTAAAATCCAATAAAAAATAAAAATTTATCAGCATTTATAAACTAGTTTCAACGCAAATAAAAATCAATTCTAATATTTTCAATAATGTTAATATGTTATTATTAAAAAAATAATATTTAATTCATCAAACACCATAACAAATTAAGATTTGTTTAAAAACATTACATATTTTTCAAAGTTCATTCAATTTTTAATCTCAAAATATATTCTCAATAACGAAAAGATTATTTTTCATATTTTTCAAAAATAAATTTTTGAAAAATGTGTTTTTTTCAAAAATTGTGATATTTTAAGAGTTTATAAAAGTTTAGTTTAAAAGATTGAAATAGGACAAAAATTATATATATATATATATATATATATATATATAACTATATATAATAAAATTTGTTTAAAAAAATAATAGATGTAAATAAGATTTTTTTATAAAACGAACTGCTTAAAAAAGTTCATAATAAAATTTACAAGATAATTAGCAAACAATTAATTTCTAAGAAACAGTACGTAACGAAGCAAATTTAATTTTATTTATCAAAGAAAAATAATACTAATACACAATATTATATAAAAACGATTCTCATTTGTACAACAATACGCATATTTTGGTTAAACGTCAAGTAAAATGTCGGATAACTAAACTTTTCAAAAAGAACTTGAAAGTATTTCACTGAGATAATATGAAAAGACTTCTGTCAAAAACAACGTCGAATAACAGGTTGACGTTAGATGATGTTTTTTAAACGTCAAAGAACTGAAATCGGCGCTTTATAAATGAATGTAATTTTATTCATTATGAAGCGTCGGATATTCAAATCAACGAAATGTCAGAAAACGGGGATTTGCTACGTATAAATTACATTTATATACACACATTTTCCTATATATATATATATATATATATATATATATATATATATCGCACTTTTATTTGTTCAAAACAATTAATTATTTATAACTAAGATAAATAAATTATTAAACGTTTTATGTATAATACAGAACGTTTTATACAAATTATATGAGAAATTGTGAACAATTTATTCGTTGTTCTTTTCGTTTTGAAAGATTGAAAATGGTTTTATATATTTATCAAATTATTTAATTAGTAGAGAAAAACATTTTTAATGAAATTAATAAATGTCAGGCTTATACATAGTTTCTTTTAAAATATTGTTTAATGTAAAAAATATAATTGAATTAATTCATAATATATTCAATTCTCGCAGAATTTATTTAAAATAGTCTTTAAAAGAATCTCCCTTAACAAACAAATATCATGAACACAAAATTTTCTCAAAAAATATTTTCCAAACAAATGTATCGTGTTTAAGAATACAATAAAGTTATCGTATCAAATAATAACTTTTATTAATCTGAAACTAACGGCCTATGACCATTTTATTACTTTTTGATAACAATAAGAAAATGTTTTTCTAACAAAATTACATATTATATTTACGTGTCGTTTTATGATGAGTGACCTATAACGTCCATATATTTCGCAATGAAAGAGAAAGCCTTTTAGAATTTAACGCACGGACGCCCTACTATGTACTTATATTTCATTCGGGAAATACGAAAAATAAACATATTTTCTCTTTTTTATTGGTCATGTAGTGGATACATATAGTGATATATATTTACTTTATAGGATTTTACTTATAACTAAATGGATGTAAGTAAGAGTAATATGTTAAAATGCTTTACTCATCGTACATTCTCCTTATCGATACTTTGACATGTTATATTTTCTTGCTTATATGACGTTACATTACGATATATGAAATTTTGAATTAAATTGAAGTTTTCCATAAAACATACACGATATATATCGATGGATGGTTTTCACTTTTTTAATAAAATATACTTTTGAAAAATAAATATCAAAATTTTTTTATTATCAGAACAACATTTATATTTAAAATATCTATCACTTGTAAATTATTTCAAAACATTACATTATTTAGTTTATAATATTTTGCAGTTAATGAAGATAATTGAAAATAATAATTATTGACTTAAAAAGCATTACAAAATTAGTAAAATGATTCCTGGTAAAAATATATAATGGAACTTAGAAATATATTAATAAAAAGACAATATAAATGTGAAATAAATTGAAAAAAATGGGAAAATCATTTAATGTTAAATTTTTCATTGCTTTTATGGAGATAGAAAATGAAACACAAAATAGACATTGAAAAATATTCACAACTTAATACGTATATTAAAATAACAAGAGTAATACCACAAATAAAATTAGTAGAATCTGATAAATTATAGTAATTTTTAAAATGTTCATAAATTTAATAAAATATTAATATATAACTACACATATATATATATATATATATAATTTTATTTGTAAAATTAATATAATATATTTAATTTCAATAATTAATATCGAAAAGAAACAATATAACTAATATAAATATGTATTTATATAAATCAATTGAATATCTGATGTATGAAACTCTTTCTTGAGATCACTCACTAAATATATAACTAACTAATTTAAATTTATGACAAAATATATATATATGAGCCAAAACTCATATAATGAATTTTATGAAACCGTCGAATAAAAAAAATTGCGAAAAACATTAAGAGAAACCAAAAAAAACTCTCAACCGAACTGAAATGTGTTCTCTTTTCCAACAACATCCTGTATAACAATCTCGTAGGTTTCAAATGGCCTTTTTCAGACTGCTTTTTTACATGTTCCTTTTCGGCGAGCATAAAAAATTGTCAACCAGAAAAATGTTTTACAACATTTTCTTATAACGTGTCACTAAACTTTGCCAAGCAAGCGCAGTGAAGCATGAGACACGGCGACTTACAATAGTTATAGTCGGAATAATCGAAGAAGCTTTCTCCTAAAGCTTACTAGAGTCGACGCTACACAATCCATTCTACATATCATGTTGCACGACAGATGTGTCAATACACTTTAAATGTCGGATTTGTTGGCGACGATTCGAACAAGTTCAAACATATTACAGGAATTTAAGTGCAAAACGTGCTTAAGTGGCCGACAGAGTGTCTTGATAATAATATATTTGTGTTTCAAATAGAACACGAGAATGCTGTCCAAACTGAAAATAATTCTTATATTTCCATATAAAAATATTACAAGCTAAATAATGATACGATATGAATTGCTTCAATTATAATCTGCGAAAGACTATAAAATCGTATTATTTCATTTCTATGTTATAGGGGTTTTTTAAAAAAGAAAAACGAATAGATTTAATTTTTCATACCTTTTTTAACCTTTAATATTTTTTTATCTTGAATAACATTTTAATCCGTAACTAAAATATTGAAAATTTAAAAAAATGACAATTGAAAGGAACTTCTTTAATATCCATTATATTATATTAGGTCGTGTAATATGAAATGTCGGTTTATTCATAGAAAAATAAAAATTGATTTTTTAATTGTCGAGCTTTTTAACGTTTCCCATGCTCTTGAGACGGTTACCGATGGTTTTACAACAAACCCCAAGTTCTTTTGCGGGGAAGACAATGTTCGAGAGGGATCAGCTTTTACCAGCGCTCGAAAAACGTCATCATCAACAAGAACAGGTGGTTTTCCGAGAGGCTTATTCATTAAGTCTTTCTATCCACAACGGAAATTTTCGAACCATCTCTATACGGTTTTTTCATTAACAGTACCATCGCCAAACACAGTGTTGATATTGCGAACGGCATGTTCCACGCTACTACCTAATTTGAACTCATACAAAAAAAATAACCCTTAATTCCTTGGTCGACACCAATATACAAAATTTCTGCAAAAATTACAGTTATCCAAAAAATAAAAAAAAATAACTGATAACATACTAAGAAGTGTTTGAACTTTAAATAAGCACGAAAAAACTTATAACTTTTAAACAAATAACTAATCAACTTGTGACTGATGAGAAATCCGATATTTCATATGACACGACCTAATACAAATAAAAAATAAATATTAATTTAATATTAAAAATAATACATTTGAAATAAATGTATTAAACTAACTTTCTTGTAAAAATAAATATAAATAATATATTAGAAACTCATGATTAATTGTTATTATTTATAAATATTTTTTGGAATATATATATATATATATATATATATATATATTCGTATATTTATATATAACGAAAACAATTTTTTCAGACTGCAATCAAAGTTGAACAACATTCGTGTCGTCACGCAACAAAAAAGACCAATCTAGAAAAAAATCAAAATCAAAAATGTATTCCTTGTAAGTATATTATATGTTGTAGTTTTTTCATTATTTATTTATACATATATATATATATATATATATATATATATATATATATAAAAAATATTTTTATAGATGACTATAACAGAGTAGTTTTGGAGCCAATAGCAGGAGAACCAGATTCGGATTATATAAATTCGTCATATGTTGATGTAAATATAAAATTTAGTTTTCATAAAAAATACATTATTATAATATTTATTTCAGAATGTATAAAAAGTATATTCATTTTAATGATTTTAATTTTATTTGTTTAGAGTTTACTGAAGCCTAATGCTTATATTGTAACCCAAGGGCCTACTGAAGAAACTGTAACGGAATTCTGGAGAATGGTCTGGCAAGAAAAAGCATGCTGTATTGTAATGCTGACAAAAACATTCGATTTTATTAAAGTAAGAAAAAGTACTTTAAAGTTATATTAGAAATTTCATGTTTAAATACTTATTAGAATAAATTAAAAATATTTTTTTTAATAATGTTACAAAAATAAAATAAAAAAACGTAATATAATTAAAGTTGAAATTATAACACAATACTTAAAAAGAAAAATTTATTTATAAACATTTTTTAGTAGTAAATTGCATCATATATACTTATAGATTTAGAGATATATTTTTTAACAAAACAGTATTCAATAAGTCACAATAAACTCTAGTAATATCATTCTGATGATTTATTTTTTTTATTGAAATAATATAAAAATATCCTTTCAATAAAATATCTCGATTTATCAATACCATTTGTATTATAATATTAATATTTAATTCATTAATTATTTTTTGATAGTGTGAATTTACTGTCATTGTTTTGCTTGATTGTAAAAAAATAATGAATAATTCTACAAATTGCTACAAAATCACCAAATTATTAGTTACAATGAATATCATAATTAAAACAATAATATATTTGTCAAATTGCATAACAGACAATAAACTATTGAATTTATTAGAATAATAACCGAATTTTGAATAAACATAATTTAATAATTTCATGTAGTACAATCCAAAAAATGAATAATATTTTTTTTAATGTTTTTAGATTATTTGTATAAAATTTTAATAAGTATTCTTTCATTCTTGTTTTTCGAAATTGAAAAAATTAAAATAAAAAAAATCTGCTATTAAAATTAATAAAAAAAATAATTTAATTTCTAAACTAATGAAACCAATAGTTAATAGTAAAATTTATATTTACAATTTAAACAAAACTACAGATTCAAATCATTTCAATATGTAAACTTTTTTTGTAATTTGTAATTCAATTATACTAACTTGTATTACTATAGGTAATGTGCATGCAGTATTGGCCCGCTTCTAAAGAAAAAACTGAAACACATGCAGGAATTACAATACAAGTTATCCAAGAAGAAGAATTAGCCAATTTTCATATAAGAACAATCCGTTTGCAAAAAGAAGATATGAATGTAAGATTTTTATTAATTTCTGTTATCACATATCTTGAAGTATGTTTATGATCTCTCAGATAAAATCCTTTTAAATATACAACTATATCAATCAATTAGTTTAGATTTTCATTCATCGAATATTTCATGATTTGTGTACATCATACTTTTGGATACTATTGTTTTGACCACAGTTAATAATATACCAATTTGATTACAAATACGCTAACTCAGAAACAATATATATTGTTGTAGGGTCAAGTGGAAGAAAGAAAATTACTCCAATTCCACTATACCGAATGGCACAGTCATACATGCCCATTTGCAAATGCAATTCTTGAATTTCGACGACGTATTCGTGCTGTTATTGGACATCGTGTAGCATCTCATGCTTCAGGTCCAGTAGTAGTACATTGCAAGTAAGTATTTCTTTTATCTATAGTTATATCTCGATCAGGGATTTAATCCTACAAAATTATCACATTATTCAAATTTACACTATTTGAACTTGTAATTATATATAAAATATGATTAGTAGTTACAGTTTGTCTATGGAAGATATAAAAGGTATTTTATATTTAAAATCAGGGACATAATTTATAAAAAGAAGAAAACTTCAAATTTATTTTTAGTATAATTTATTACTTTAAAATATTTAACTTTTAAATAATTAAATTTTAATACTACAAGAAAGTTTTATATAGAGTAGAATGTTGTTAATTGTTCTTTTATTAAAAGTTAAATTGCATTTGTACATATTTAAAGTTTCTTTATTATAATTTGAATTTAGTCAAATTATTCTATTCTTATAAAAATAGAAAAAGTTCTATTTATTTTTATAACAATATTCTGTAGCAGAAAAGTACATTATTGACAATTATAATTTAGTTTAAAAATTTTATTTCTCAATATTTATTGAAAATTCGCGATATTCAAATTATAATCATATATCAGTTATGGTAATTGATTCCAGTTTTACGGAATTTTTTTATAAAAATAGAAAAGATTACCTTAACAATAACTTTGTATTTATCGTCTATTATTTTTCTTTCAATTTGTCTTTTAGTGACGGAGGCGGACGTTCTGGAGTATACATGGCTATTGATGCAAACTTAGAATTAGCTGAAGAAGAAGACGCTTTCGATGTCTACGGTTATTTTAAAAAATTACGACAATCTCGAAAAGGATTAATCGAAAATTTGGTAAAATAAAATAAATTTTATTTTTATATTACAATATTTCAACTATTTTACTTTTAAAACAGGAACAATATAAATTCGTCTACGATACATTAGAAGAACATATTGTCTGTGGAAATTCGTGGTTTCCAGTAAAAGAATTGTCTCAACGATTAAAACAGAAATCATTGAAAAGTCCGATGTCGAAGATGAACGAATATCAAAAAGAATACGCTCAAATATGTAAACAAACGCCCAGATTTACAATCGGTGATTGCGCTGGTGGTCATCGTGGAGACAATCGTGAGAAAAATCGTGATGTACTTATTGTTCCACGTAAGTAATATATTTGGAAAAATCAATTGATATAATTTTCTTTACTAATAAATTAGTTAATAAAAACTGTTAACACATGTACCCTAATTATAATTTTATTTAAAAATAAAAACCGTTATAAAATATTAAATTATTAATTATTGTTGAATTTTTTTATAACACTAATAAGCTAATCCACATTTTAATGGCCATACTTTCATCATCAGAGCTTTTGTTATAAAATCTTATAATTCTATAGATTCTATAGCACAAGCTCTGACAATAATGGCATCTCCTTCGAAATGTACATTAGCTTATTGTTGTTATAAACAAACAAAGTGAACAATAAGTAATTATTAAACACCTTATAATATCTTATGGTGTTAGAGGTAATAATTCATTCGTGTGAAAGTGAATTCGCCACAGTTTTGAAACAAATAATAAAAATCGTTTTTAAATATGAATTTTAAAATACGAAACAAATATATTTGATCTATTATTATTTTTTGATAACAATATTGGAATTACAGCTGATAACTTCCGTCCTTATTTGACATCGTTTCAAGGAAACAGCTTTACAGATTACATTAATGCTGTGTTTGTCGATGTAAGTTTTTTATTCTATAGATAAATATTTAATTGATAGTTTGTTAGTATATATTTATACCTGCATTAATCTAGATATTTTTATAATCAAATAATTGAAATATTTTATATTTTTGAGAATTAACTTGTATAAATTTACAAGAAATTATATACAAAAATAGAGAATTATGTGTAAAAGTTTATAAATAATTCTGTTTCCTTAATAAATCTTTCAATGTAATTACGAAATTAATGTTTAAGGGATACACAAAACCACGCGAATATATCGTAACGGAATGGCCTTTGAAGAATACAGTTGGAGAATTTTGGTCATTAGTTTACGACTATGAATGTTCAGCTGTAGTAATACTGTGTGTTCCACCTACCAATTCAGTAAGTTTTAATAACTCTCACTTTTTAACAATAACATATATTATTATTTCCTGTCTTAATGTTATTATAAATTTATATTTTATAAAAGATATAATTATTATTAATATAAAAGATTGATAAAAAAATAAGTAATATTTTTACACAAGACATATTTATATAATTATTTTGTAATAATAATGACAGAATCTCCCTTGACTTTTCATAAGTAATTAAAATCGTAATCTATTTTTGTATTGTTTATAGCAACAATATCCACAATTTTGGCCAGAAGGAAGACATTCAAGAAAATATGGACCTGTATTTACAATCGATCATATATCTCATAATCATTACACAAATATTAAAACTTGGGTCTTTCGTATTAACAAAAAAGTAAGTATTTCTGTTTAGTTTTTAAATTACTGTACATTTTGTAATTTAATTTTATTACAACTTTAATTACTTATTCAATATGATTTATTTATTTTATATTAGTATTTGATTATAAGCAATTTTTACTTTTTAAAAATCGAATTATTTTTTTAAAAAATTGTACATTATTCAAATTAATTATCTCTAAAAATAAATCTTAATTTTTATACACCAACACATATGACTTTTCTATTGTTAAAAAAATGTCAAAAATCTTCCCCTTTTAATTTGTTTAAATTTTTTTGTTATAATTCATTGAACAGTGTTTCCAGTTTACTATTTTACAATTTTAAACATTAGCTGACTCAGAATAAACTTAAACAATTTTAACTAACATATAAAGTATGCAATACGAATGTATTTTTTCCCAAATTCCTGTTCTAACTTATTGAGTCAGAAACTTTTGGAGTTTACTACATATATATACTATTTTATTTAATAATATTTCAGATCGTTTCACTGACGGAATTAATGGCAGGAGTAAAAGCACCACCTAAAACAGTACAGCTATTTCAATTAACTTGTTGGCCGTTAGGTCATAGAGTACCCACCTCAACAAATTCTCTAGTTGAACTCATGAATATGGTTGAACGATGGAGACAACGTACTGATTATGGACCTGTATGTGTCGTTTCACCGTAAGTAATATATCCATTAATCATTAAAACATGTTTATGGTGTCAATATTAAAAAAATATTAAATATTGTAGTATTGAAGCGAATGATTAGTTTACATAAAAAAATATAATTTTCCTACTTTGTAACAGAGACGGTCGCAGTCGATGTGGAGTATATTGTGCTGCCAATGCTTGTATTGAACAAGTAATTCAACATGGTGAAGTTGATATTTTTCAAGCTGTAAAAACCGTTAGACGCCACCGACCTCAGCTTATTGAAAATATGGTAAATATTTATTTTTCTCTTAAATCAAACGACTGAAGATGTTTGACAAAAAAATATTAATACTAATTTTTAAATATTTACTAAATATTTTTATTTTGTTTTCAGACCGAATATAAGTATTGTTACGATCTTGTTCTTCACTATGTCCTACACTATTTAAATAAAGACATGAAAGAGAAGAAGTGAGAAAGCGAGCTCAACGACGAGCTGTGGTTTATTGAGTTTGGTCGTGGAAGTGCTTTGCCACTGACACCAGAGGACGGGCCCTCGGATATAGCTGCCGCGGTTGCTGCAATGCCTGTGACTGGTCGTGTAATATCCCAATCAACAGTACCGACCGCGGCAACGAGACGCACTCCACCCCTTAGAGCGTGTGCTTCTTTCGATCGTGGTTTCGGAAGCTCGATACCATCTTCACGACGTCCTCCGTTGAGAGGCGGTATATCATTAGACCAAAGCGCGATGGGTGTGAGGCGTCGACGACCACCACTCTTACATACGACACGAGTCGATCACACGCTCGAAGAAACAGAATTTGTCACCAAACCGTGTATTAATCGTAACGCTGCCGCTTTACGCCAAAAACCTTTGTCGGCTGAAGAATCATGCGAAAAAGATACAGAAGCAGTTCTAGATTGTTCTCGAAAATATTTAAGTAAAAGTGAAGAAATTTGTCTCGACGAAGATCGTGATCAGTTCAATGAGCCAGGAAATTCATTCGATAGTAGTGACACAAACGAACCTGATTTAAGAACCGGTCTCTCTTTGGATTTATTTAGTAATACGGGGGATTCGTACGGAGCTATTTCAAAGAACTGGTCGAACGATTATCTTTACAATAAGGCTGGTCCTTCGAATTCGAGCAGAGAAAGTAGTGAAGGTGGATCAACTTTTAAACAAGATGGAGAGGTTGAAGTTTCTATTTCAGTATCACGTTCATCGGTAGGGATTCGACGAACTCGTTTAGGTGGAATTTCAGATCAACAACGTACAGTACCACGTCTCGTAAAACAAAGCCGAATACAAAGACTGAGCTCTTCTTCTTTACAACAGGTACAAGAAATTACACATAAAGACAAAAAACCCAGTGGACACTTACAACGATCACAGAGGTTAAGTGCAAGTGCTTTGGATGATTCAATGAGACTTAGTTCTGTACAGCTCTTCGAAAAATTCTGTTCGGAAGATTTTGGCTCGTTGTACGGTCATTCAGATGATCCCGAAGATGACTACGAAGAATGGTATTATTACGATAATAATCCAACGACGAGTAAAAGTGAAGATTCAATGCGAGATGGTAACTTCGATTTATATGAAGATGAAGATCAAGAATTAGAGTTAGAGAGCGCAGGTACTTTTTCTCAGTTCGATAGATTTGGTAGTGCTCCTCCGTCAAATGACGCTGCTGTCGATACATTCATTTTCGATGCATCGATTATTCATCATGCAACACCGTCAACGCCTGTTACACCTGCAACGCCAGCTGCCATCAGTAGGGATTCAGAAACCGAAACGAGCTTTAATGATGACTTTATAGTTTCTAGTTTTAATGATGATTTTCTACTCTCTAGCCTTCATGAAGATATTCAACTTTCACCTAATTTAGAAACTTTAATCGAAGGAAAAATGGATGCTGATGAAGATACAATTCGCGAGGATTTATTTTACGAGGAAGATAGAATCGATCACATATCCGACAATTACGAACCTTGTTTTGGATTTAGCATACTGCCTAAACGCCGATCGATAAAAAAAGAGATTCTACCTACGTTTAAAGAACGTTCATGGGACCTTAGTAATCTTGATCTTCGGCCAATAGATGACGAAAGTCCCGGAGATGCAGAACCGAATTCTACCATGGATGTTAAGAAAAATCATTTGGCTGATATCGATGAGACTTTAAGTATAGGAAACGATTCGTGTTCACTGACCAGCGATTCAGAAAAAAATATATCCAAACCGAATAATGAATCAAGAAAAGTGTCAATAACGAGTAGATTATCGATGCAGAAACTTCAACCGTATTGTTTAAGACGAGCAAACACGTTGGATGAAAGCGACGAGATGCCTTCTTTGAAAACAAATGGACCTGAATCCGAGACATCGGGCGATGCTCGTAAACGCACGAAATCTGTATCGACACGTCGTGCAAGATGTTTTCCACTCTGATACAGGTTGCATGCGCATTGGCGCCGGATATTTTTAAATCAGTGCTCTGTATTCTTAAAAAGTAAGTGTTTTATTCATGTGTACTTACCGAACTTCTTGACGATTTATGTGGATTACAAGGATTTTTATACAAATATAGCAAATCTGTACAGTAATTCTTTTCTAAATGTTGTTAAATAACTATTGTCATCAATAGATAATAAATAATTTATGAAACGACCACGTCAGTATCTGACAACAAGAAAGTTAACTTTTAGATAGTACTTACTTCTTTAAAGTAACTAATCAATGTAAAATAATAGAAAATTGAACTTAAATAAATACAAAATATTCAAATTATCCGCGTAGAAAATATTTACGGTTCAAATGACCCATTTTTCTAATTAACATATTATAAATGTTAATGTCAATTATAAAATAAGAAGATAATAATAACATTAACAATAGATAAATATCATTCATCGACAGATGTTTGACTTTTACTTTTTAATAAAATATTAATACGAACAATTTCATTTTCTCAACATTTCATCAATAAATATATTATCTGTACAAATATTTGACAATTTCTATGCAAAATTGAAATGTTTCATATCTTCTTTCACACATTAACATCAACTTTAAAAGAGAAACTGCCAAAATTTGTAGATTACTCATTACTTCCAAAAAAATACACATTTATCTTAAATTTTCATCTGCGAAATTAATTGTCAGTTAGTTAATCAAACATTTTAACATTAAAAATAAAATCTTAAGTATGGAAAACTTTTAATATTTATTAAATAAATATAACTAGAATCATAAAATGTTAATAGGTGCTCAAAAAATATAATATTTTACACTAATTAGAGAATTCACATTTTAATACAAATTCTATCGAGTAATTTCATACTAAAGACAGCTTTAGATTTTATTTAATATTAAAATTGAGTATTTTTTAAAGAAAAAAATGAATATTTGTACACAAGAGTTTCAATTTTAAAATAAAAGTTACTTTGAATGTTTCATAAACAATATAAATATTATTTAACATAACTATATTTATATACATATATGTATATTTATATACATATATGTATATATATATATATATTCCTTATAAATGATACTTTTTTCAATTTTATAATTATAACAATAACATTTCGGTGAAATATTAAAAACATAAATCATAAATTTTAAACAAAATATAGACTATCATATTATAGTAGCTTAAAAATTCTGAAAGATACATCTAAAACCGTAATAAGTTGAAGTAAACATCATATATTTTTTAAATACATGTGTTTTTCTTAGCAAAACACAAATAATTATTTTTTACTTTTGATTTGTTTCTCAGTTACAAAAAAATGTTTTTAACAATATATCTAGTTAAAAATGAAATAGAATATCATTTGCAATATTTTAATGTATATTTATTAGAATTTAATACAAGTTTTTATTAAAAACGAAGTTAAATTCAAATAATAAAATAATTACTTATTTTGCTTTTCCTACTTTAGGTATTCTTAGACAGATTTTTCAAGCTGTTTCGAAATTATAAAAATAAATCGTTATATCGTCAGTTTTTTCACTAATATTCAAGTCACAAAACTTTATGAAATGCTCAAATAGTAATATTAATATCGCTCTTAATATGAATTTTCGTAGAAAAAACTGTTATCCAAAACAAGTTATTGAAATTGGCCAAAACTCTAACTCAAAGAAATAACGTAATATAGAAGTAATATATAATTTAATAAATATCTAAATTGCACAAAACGTGCTTTAGAAAGAAAACTATGATATGTCTATTAAATAAGCAACAATCGAATAAAGAAAAATAAACATATAAGTGAATTTATATAATTATTAGCTATCTTTGTAATCCATAAAATAATGTACAAGTGAGTCATTCATAATATCTACTATCTAAACGGGATCAGCTTAGACATTTATAAATCGACCAGATGTAAATAAAATCGTAATGTATGTATTCCTCTCCTGAGCTCAGTGAGCGTGCAAAATATATAACATTTTGTGATTAAACTCTATACAATGTATGTACAATCCTGTCCATAAGTCAGTGTCCTCGCCACTTGCCGCGGTGGTAGTTTTTTCAACAGTTCTATTCTAAATAGTTGTTATATATTGTAAATGAATTTGTAAATACATGTTGGGCACATGTAATATAAATTATGAATCTTGTCAGTGCCTTCACTATTCACATTTTCCAGTTAATGTCAAAGAATCTTTTGAGACCGTGATTTTGATGTAGCTTTCACATTTTTGATTTGAATAAATTTATAGAATTAATTAATTATAATAGTCTTTATGTGATTCAACTCGACAGGGTTTTGAAAATTATAATTTATGAATATAGTTTATATTGAAAACAAATTTACTATTCTCCTGTAAAATACATTTAAGACTATTAAATTTTAAATATAATTAAATCAATGAATTTTAAATCGTTATGTGCAGCATCTATATAATCGTTTGCACGATTTTATAAATTTATAATCACTTTTATAGAATCTGAATATTTGATTTTATAAAAAAAATCTTCAATCCTTTACAATTGGTGAATTATAAATTACAATTATTTTTTATAATGATATTAATATCATTTTATTTTTCACGAATTTTTGAAGCCCTGTTTAATACAATGGATAAAACGTAAGAGTGCTTTAAGTGGAAAATAATTATAAATTAGTGTAGTAGTTGTAACCTTGCTTGGTTTCAATTAAAATAAATATTTTTATACGAAATTTAAAAAGTTATAGTATTGAAAAATACTTATTAGAATACTGCACATAAAAATATTCTATCGCCTAATATTATTACATGTACTTAATACACAAGTTATTTTTTAATGAAATTTAGAACAAATAAACGATATAGGTCTTTATCTATATTATTATATATTGTTTATTTTTATTAGAATAATTAACTTGCCAAAAAAAAATGTCTTAATTGCCAAAGAGATTTTAATGAAAATATAGCTTAAAATTAATTTAGAAATGGTAACAACAAATTAAATGGATTTAAAAAACCCATATTATTCTATTGTTATTGAAATAATTTTTGAAAGTGTGAATAATATATAAATAAATAAAAAATAATTTTATTTTTTTACAACAAAGTTTTGCTTTATATATATATATATATATATATATATATATATATATATATATATATATATATAGTAACTTTTATATATTAATAAAAATATAAGCAGGTAAAATTTAATCATTATTAAGCATAATTAAAATCTCTTACGTTTTATCTATCATATTTGTACTTTATACAACTACACGTATTATGAACACTAGATTTAACTTTACATAATATACAAATATGCTTTTAATATATATATATATATATATATATATATATATATATATATATATATATATATATATATACAGTGAATAATTTACTACATTTTGAAAATTGTTTCTTAATATCAACACGTTTAATATTTAAGAAAATATGATTTTTTCAACAATATATAATTATGTATAAAAATTATTTATTTAATTTGAAATTCTCTTTAAAAATGTTGGCATTTTTGTTTTATTTAGATTTTGTATTATTATTAAAACATTTCTATTTATCAATGCTTATATATATACAATAAAAATGATGCTTTCAAAATGCCAGATGACGCCAGATTATAAATTATTAGGTTTTGTAAAAAAAACAACCATTAGCTTTATTCAGTATGTGTTTGTTGTTTATATCATATATATTCATACATTTTCTGTCTAATTATAAAATTAAGAATTCTATTTACTTTTAAAATTGTATTATAGTTACTATTAAGGATAAATTTCTTATCTTAAATTTTAAATCGAATTAATGAATTATTGTATATAACAATGTATATTACTTATTTATAATTTGATGATTTCAGTTTTAAAACAAATACAAAATTTTCTGTTTGAAAATGTTCACAAGGCTTTAGTTCTTTCATGTAGTTTTATTTGCAACAAATTTAAAATACTAATAAACCAACAAAAGAAGAATTTTTCAAAACGTATTGAAATTGCTTAACCAAGAAATTACTGGAATTTGAATGAAGAAAATATATATGGAAAATTTATAATAATGATTACCTGAAGAAGTATTTATAATTGCTGTTTGAGAAAAAAAATGAAATTAAAGATTTTATCAAATAAATTATGTACATTATGGTAAATATAAAAAATATTTTTTTTATAAATTCTATTCAAAGTACTTATATTATTTATTTATCAATTTATCATTAATGCTAAATTTACTTTGAAAATCAATTACTTTAGCAAATACCATAATTTTTATTAGTGTTGTATGAAAATAAACAATAATTATTATTGTTTATTTTCATCTACTATTCGATAACTGTATCATCATAAAACCCAAAAATATAAACACTATACTTCAATGTATTATTGTGTCAAGAAATAAATTGAATTGAATAATGAAGTAACAATTCATATATAAAACTAATAAAATGACTTTATATTAAAAACATTTATTATGAAAGCTAAATAATTAATCTGTTTTTTCACATTATAATTAAGAAAGTCTGCTTGAATTGATTAAAATTATTTATAATTTTTATTTATCTAATGTTAATTTCTTTGCATTTCTTTTTAATCTATTTGAATCTACACTATAACTGAAAAATTAATGAAAAACGTTTGATAAAAAAATATTTTATTGAAATTGAAGCTAATAGTAAAATTAGTTATTTAAAATGTTATATACTGTATGGGCTACATATGCCAAATTCTGAACTTATAAATCAAGTTGTCATATATTTTCATTATTAAATTAATAGTAATAAAAATATTTTATTCAACAATAATACATAATTATCATGTGTAGTACAATTATTATACATGAATCCACGGTTTTTTGTATGATATATCAATATGTTTTGAAACTCTCTTTTATTGTTTAAATTCCATTTCTTACTAAAACAATTAAATTGGAAAACGTGGGGTAATTACGACTCACATAAAATGAACGAAAAGTTACAAAAAATCAATTTGGCACAAAAAGTGTTAAAGAATATTTACATCAAATTCAATAAAACATTATTCTTCTTTTAAAATTATAAACTAAGAGTTATTTATGAAAATGTATCTTTTTTGGTTTCAGTTCTTATTATCATTATTAATATTATACACATCATATACACACCTATACATATATATATATATATATATATATATATATATATATATATATATATAAAAGATTTAGATGAATTATCTTTTGTAATTTGTGCCTCTTGAAATACATTGTAGCATTTATTGTTACTGTATTTACATAAATTAAAAATATAACAATTTCTAAATAATGTCATTTTGCCAAATATAACTTGTAGATAATTTTATATTAATCATATTTTTTTGAACAAACTCTATGCTTTATATATGTGTAATAAATATTTATTTTATTAATTTATAAAAATATATATTGTAAATTTATGCAATATATATATATATATATATATATATATATATATATATATATATATGTATATATAATTATATCTAAACACACGGATCTCTATTGATTTATTTGAAAAACAATTTAGTTACCCACCCCAACGATTATATTTTTAATATTTCTATGTTGTATATTATATAATTGTTGTAGAAATAATTTTCATTGTCGTTTATTTATGTTATAATATTTATTATTATATGTATACGTCACAATAAAATAATAGAACAGTATTTTTAAATATATTCCATTGTACGTGATAATTGTATCTATGTATTTATGTAAATGGACATTTTATTTTCACAAAAAAATGTAAAAGCGGACATTCTAAATTCTCCTATGTAAATACCAAATATTATAAAAAATATTTATTAGAAACGAAACATATATGTACATACATATATATATATATATATATATATATATATATATATATATATATATATATATATATATATACATGTATGTATGTATATGTATATATAGGAAATGTAAATTTGGATTAACTATCGACATCTTTTGCTGTAAAAAATAAACAAAGTATGTAGCTTCTTTAAGATTTTCTTCAGATTCCGTTTTTATAAAAATCTTTAACAAATGGATGTCGCCATTTATATATTAATTTCAATCTGATTACATTGTCACATTATATTTTTTTCATAATAATACATGAATATACAAATTTGACTCGTATTGTCTTTATATTTATATAATTTTTGTTGTTTAGTTATTAGTCATAATATAATAATTAGGTATTTATTGTAATTAATGAAGAAAAATAATTAAAATTATATTTTGCCCTTACATGATTTCTTTATAATTTTGGTATAATATGAAAATATCTTTTCAATATTTCTGTTTTAAGTTAATATAAATTTAATTTTTATTATCGTACTATATTTAGAAATTAGAATTTGATTCTTACGTTCCTTTTTTAGATTTTTCGAAATTAATGATAATTGTATCTTACTAAGAATAATTTGTCATCAATGAAATATATATTTCAAGTAAATATATTCAACTTCATCAACATATTGTTCCTTTTTTGGCTCCTTTGGTATTGAATGGAAAATATCTTCGAAAAACATCACCTTACAATTTTTTCAAACAATATATTTTTGGTTAAAAAGGTAATCTACTATTTCATTATATAATACAAACATATAATAGTTATAAACAAAAATATATTATTATCATTTATCTGTCTAGTAGTCATAATTCACTTTATAAATATTTAAACAAATAATGAATGAAATTATTGTTAATTCTTTCATCTAAATTTATTAACTATATCTAGATTTTATATTAAACATGATTGTTTTCAACAGAAATTATTTTATTCGAAATAATTAAATTCCAAACAAGTTAATTACAAGTCATAATGATATAAATTGTCTACTCAGTTCATTTAATAAACTTTCAATATTATATACATCCCACTAAAGGAAACTCATTTCATCTTACATAGGTAGAAATTATATAAATGTAAAATTTAAATCTAAATTTATAAAAAGATTTCTTTAATTTTTTGTTCAGATACTAGACACATGAACTTTGTTTTTATTTAAAAATATCATTTTAACTTACTAACATAATCAATTAAAAGTCATTAACAATACATACATTTTATCAAATAATTAAAAGTAAACAAACAATTTATTCACACTAACGACAAAATGTTACCTATACATTAGTTATCTCATATTAATAAAGACATTTCACATATAAATAATTTTCACAAAAAAATCAATATGAAAAACTGAACTGAGTATTAAATTGGAATAAGAAATATTAATACAGTTTTCTATAATGAACGACACAACTATCTTGCACACAGTAAAGGATAACTTTGAAAATAGTTTGTATAGATTCAGAAAAAATATTATAGAATATAAAAGTAGTATAATTATAAAAAAATATTGACTTTATATATATATAAATACTTGTATCAAAATTTAAAACATTTTATTATAAAAAAGTTATATTCTTAAAAATACAATTAATTATAATTTAAGAATTATGAAAAACTAATTATTATCACAACAATAAAAAAATTTATATATATATATATATATATATATATATATATATATATATACACTTGTGTTAAGGTTGAATATTAAATAACCTTTCATTAAAAAAATATCAATTTTATGTGAATAATTTAAAAGTAAATTCAACAATGTCAAAAGAAATCAATCGCATGACATTGTATCATTATATGTAATCAATATTTACATTAACAGTGAACAATAAGTTATTCCTAGAGTACTTAATGTTTGAAATTTAAATTTAAAACATACATTTCTCTAGTTTGTCTTTTTATTATGAATTTCTCTCTCTTTGTATTTATATATATATATATATATATATATATATATATATATATATGTATATATATATATATATATATATATGTATATATATATATATATATATATATATATATATATATATATATATGTATATATATTTACTATAAGAACAAACTGTTATTGTTTTAGATTCACATTTTTTTATTTCAATGATTTTCCAGCAAATTGCGCTTTAGCAATTACTTCGAATTAAAGAAAACAACTCTAAAAACGATCAATATGAATATTCTTTTGTATTGAAACTTTTGTTAGTATTATTACCAGTGAAGTAAGTGAGTGACGTGCTATATAATTTACCAAACCAAGCAAAGATAAAAAGTTAGAACATTTTTTTTATTTCATTCTAAATGATTTAATTTCGAAATCCACGTAAAATAACGATTAAAATCTAATTAAATATAAATTTATAATACAACATACGTATAATCTATTGATATATAATTAATATTTTTGTTTACATTTTTAAAATACAAAACTACGTATATCGTTATTACACTTTCCTATAATTGTTGAAATCGAAAATCTACTAAGAAACAAAAATATTTTATAACTAATGTCTTATTCCTAATTCAAATTAAATATGGATTTGAATAAAAACATTGAAATGAAAATATATTCGTAATTTCGAGTTTTATAAAAGAATATTAAGGATTTTATTGAAAATGGATAGATAGAGAGACAATGGCATTTATAGAGAATGAATTGAAATTGTATATATATTAACATATCTTTGTCTATTCAGTCACATTATATCTTTAAATTTAGTTTAAATACTTTCTCATTTCTGTGCAACCAAATACATAAATATTTAGCAAATTCAAATATTTAGCGAATACCGAATGTAACAAATATTGAGTGTTTTTTTCCGGCTGTGTTGGAATTTCCAACATTTGACATTAATAAAAAAGGTAACGTCAATATAATTCTGGTTATTTCAGTTTTTTACCTATAAACTTACTTTTATACACACACACATGCACACACACATACACACACACACATATATATATATATATATATATATATAAATTACTAATTAAAATAACGGGAATTATATTAACATTATTTTACATATATATATATATATATATATATATATATATATATATATATATATATGTCACGAATGAAAACTGCGTTCATAATTTATTATGCACAAAACTTGAAACTTTTATTTAATAGTATAAAAAAATAATAAAAAATGTTAATATTTACTTGACTAAGATTATAATTAGTGTACATTGTCTGTGTGTTAAGATTTTTATTTACATAATCTAATTTTCATAAAATTAAATTCTAGACAAAATTAAATATTTTTTTATTATTTTTATCAATTTTAATCAAAAGAAATGATAACAGTCATCTAACATTAAAAATTAAAATACATTGTAGTTTGAAATTATTTGTGTTTCTAATCCTATACTTAGTAAACTAAAACTATGATAAATCATAATATATATATATATATATATATATATATATATATATATATATATGCATAGATGTGTCTATGTGTGTGTACAGGTAAGTGTGAGAGAACAGCAAAGAGAATAAAATACTATTGTCTCTGCACTACTTTTACTTTATACTAATAATCGTAGATTAGTATCTCTTGTCTTATAAAACAACCTATTTGTATAAAAATCATGTAGTCGCACAAACTTACTTTGAAAAATCTAACAGCCCTCATTTAAACACAAATTTGGCAACTGTGCAATAAAATAAATGCGAACAGTTTGAACTGAAACGTCTTTGAAATACGTAAGTAAAAGTAATTAAAGATTAAAGTGTCTTTATTAAAAAAATAAAAGAATTTTTTGTGCGATGTAATAACATAATATAATATTTTTTTTTGTATAATGAAAACTATTTTTATACGCATCCTTTACATATATATTTACGATATATATATATTATATATATTAATAATGTAACTATTACTTTATTAAATTATAAGACCAAAAAAATAACTGAAAATTCTTATTCTATTTAAATCGAATAAATTGATTGAAAAAACCTCTTATATAAATATATAAAATAGAAATGTATAATTCAATAGTTACTTGATGTTGACACATTAAACAGTTAAAATGCCTATATAGGCATATATATATATATATATATATATATATATATATATATATATATATATATATATATATATATATATAATTGACGCATTATTATTTAAATAGAATTTTAAATGGTTTAACTGTAACTGTTATTAAATTATAAAATCAAAAATAATTGAAAATTGTTACACTAGTTATATGTATGCATACAAAACTTACTAAAAACTCTTATATAATTAATATAACAAGAATTTACAGTTTAGTAGATACTTGATGTTGATACATTAAACAGTTCGAATGTCTGTATAGACATTCATATACATACATATATGATTTTGTTTGTTTTCAAAAGTACTTTAGTTCATCAAATAAAAAAATGAAATAATAAGACAATAAATTTATTAAGTGACTACATAATCTATCTTGAGTTTGTTTATCGTTCATATATAATATACATTACTTGAATGAAGTGTATCAGTTCAAATTTGCATTTTGTTTTCAATTAAAAGTAATAAACATGAAAACGTGTATGTTTTTAATGTTGATAGTGAGTGTTAATGTCATATATTGTTCAAATATTTTATTATTGGAAAATGTTGCCTCTCGAAGTCATCACTTATGGCATAAACCATTGATAAAAAATTTATTGGATCGAGGACATAAGATTACACTTTTATCAGTGTTTCCAGCAACCCCAAGGGAAAATTTAACAAATTATGTTATGGAAGGTAAATTAATGTCATATAATTATTTTTGTTTATAAATGTAATATTATAAGATGTTTTTTATTATAATCGTAATTTTACCAAACAAATCTTTGTTATTTTGTAATAGTTTATAACTAAAATTTTTTTTTAAAAAAATAATACTTTTAGAATTGTTTAATATTGAACAAAACATTAAATTGTTACATCGATTAAACTTGTCAATATACCAGATGTTTAATTTCTTTATAAATCGAATTTTTAAACTCAATCTTTTTTATAATTAGCAAATATACTATTATTTTTTAGCTTATTTTTTACTAACAATTACTTATCGCCTAATACATAATTAGCTATTGTATATTATATATGTGTATATGAAAATGCATATGCATTTTTATGTATGTCTGTATATTTTAAACGTAACTTATTATATAGGTGAAAAATCAAAAGAGGTACGTTTTTTATTATATATTTAATTTATTTAACAAATTCAATAATTAAACACAATTGATTTTTAAGAAAAATTCTTTTTAAACTTTATTTTGAGATACTTTAATTTCTTGGAGCTGTAATTATGATTTATACAAATATCTTTATTGAGAAATTATTAAATTTCGTTTTAAGATCTATATTCCTTTTTTTACTGAAACCTATTTTCATAAATCATAAAGTAAAAATAAATAGCTTATAGAAACTTTGTACATTTATATTATTCATACTGAAATATGTCTTTTAAATAATTAAATAAAATAAGTATTTTGTAAAATCTATATAAATCTTTATTTAATATTTTTACATTTCCACTAATTAATTGTTAAATCAAAATATCTTTAACTATATATTTTATAATATTGATAAATATTTATATGAAATTAATTTTACTTTACGAGATATTAATATTTTATAATTTCGAGATATGCATAAGAATATTTGAGAATTGATTACATTTTAAAAACTGTGATTGTTAATTAAATTAAAATTTATTAGGAATAGTTAAAAAAATCATTAAATGCCAAATTTTCAAATATATTTTTCTATGCACTGCTTTTCATACAAACTATTTAAAATTAAATAATTTCTTTTGCAGGTGTGTTAGAAAAACTTTCACAGAAATACAACTTTCTACAAATGTCCAACATGAACACATTCTCGAGTATAATGCAATTATTCCATCGTGCACAAGATCAATGCGAAGCGGAATTATCTTCAAATGGAATTCAACGATTTATTTCTGAATCGACTAAAAATCATTTCGACATTGTTCTCATGGATATAGGTAGTGCAGCAGGATCTTGTTTCTATTCACTGATCGAACATCTTGGAAGTCCACCGATCGTAGCTACATCTCCGTTTCTTTTACCACCGATTTCTGTTTACATGACAGGTGGACCTGCTTGTCCATCTATTTGTCCACATTTTGCATTACCTTATACAGATGCTATGTCGTTTTCACAGAGACTTGTCAATACTTTACTATCAACTTGGTATTTATATTATTACAGGTATTATTCATTAGTAATATTTTTAATATTATTTCCTTTATTATTTTATAAATAAATATAATTTATAAATTGATATCATATATGAATAACATTAAAATGAATGATTTATTTATCTTTAGAATTAATATTTTGATCTAAAACTTTTACTTCACATTATATTTTATTCTATGAATAACTGCATATTTCAAATTAATTAAAGTTGATACAATATCAGTATAATAAAAATTTGAACATATTTATTGACCTTTTCAAACTTATCTGAATATTTTTAGTCAATATTTTAAAATATTTACAAAATCAATATTTGAGGACTTTCAATAATAAAATATTTCATAACTTTGAACTATAACGTCACAATTTTGATATTTATATCAAGTAATGTCTACTTATAATATAAACAGTTATTAATTACAAGGTTAAAAATTCATAAGCTGTACTTATATGCATTTATGTGCATACATTGTGTATATTTTAAAAGATAAGTACAAATACCAAGTAAATAAAATTACTAAATTTAAAATAACATTGTTATCTTAATTGTAAATATTAATCTTATGTTGTGAATAAGTAACACAAGAAATTTAACTTTATATTATAATTTTATTATATCAATAAGAGTATTTTAAGTATTAATATATATCAATGTTTGAACTTCAGTACTTTAATACGTAATGTATTTTTTGTTGAAATTAATTTAAAATAAATCTCAAACGTATATACGTTATAGGAGCTATTTTTAATAGAATAATATTTTTCGTGTCTTAAATATTATTAATAATCAAATAAAAATAATAACATTTTATATAGTCTACGTACAAATATGGAAAGTAAATTTTATTTAAAATACTCTATGGAATTTGTATCAGAGAACTAAAAGAGACTATTTATTGAATCTGAAATATTACATAAAATCTATGTCTGAATCAAATACATGATGTGTTTGTAATTATTTTTTTCCCGAGACAAATTATTTTGTTAAATACGTTATTAGCACAAAGGTAATAATATTTGAAAAAAAGATTAACTCTAAAACGCTGCAAAATATTATTCCTAAATATGGTTAAATTGTTAGTGTACTAATGAAAAAATTGTATACATAAGTAAAGAAATTGATTAAAATAGAATTTATTTGTCAAAGCAATCAGATGCAAATGTACTTAATATTATTTTGTCTGTGCATATAGGTAAATATATATATATGTATATATATATATATATATATATATACATATACATATACGCAATATATACATATACATATACATATACACAAAATATAATTTTTCGTTATTTCAGATATCATTCCGTTCCGGCATTAGAATCGATAGCAAGAAAATATTATAACTTTAACTTTAGTACAACTTTTGAAATGGAAAAAAATATAAGTTTCGTCTTAGCGAACGATGATCCAATTATCGGATGGCCTCAACCGAATCTTCCTTCAGTTATATCGGTAGCTGGATTACATATACAAAGTTCACAAACAATGCCAAAAGTAAGTTTTTTTTTTTTGAACGTGCAAAGAATTCTATTTCTATTATTTTATGAAAGATATTTAAATTCAATAAATAAATTATTCATGTATTTTTATTAAAGATGTATATAATTAAAATTTTTTGGATGTTAGTATTTATCAATAATAAATACTTTCAAATTTAAATTAAAAATAAATAATTATATATATATATATATATATATATATATATATACGTTTTTAGGAAATTTATCAATTCTTAGAAGATGCAAAAGACGGAGCCATTTTATTCACGTTAGGTTCTAATATGCGATCCAGTCGTATGGCACCCGATAAAATAAAAATATTCGTCGAAGTATTTTCAAAAATTCCACAAAAGGTTTTATGGAAATGGGAATCAGATCCACCTGAAGGTCTCTCAGAAAATGTTATGGTTCGAGATTGGTTACCGCAAAATGAAATTTTAGGTAAACAAAATCAGTTATTATTTGTACTTTATATGATATGATTGATTTTTGTAGGACATAAAAATACAAAAGCATTTATAATGCATGCAGGAGTACTGGGTGTCCAAGAAGCGATTTATAATGGTGTTCCAGTTATCGGTATACCGTTTTTCTTTGATCAAAAATTCAACTCTCAAAAAATCATTAAAAAATCTTTCGGTGTAGGAATCGATTATAGTACATTAACAAATCAGATTCTTTTTAATGCGCTTCAAGAAGTGTTATATAATCCTAAGTAAATGAACATATATTCTTTCATAGTTTTGCACAAATTAGTATACTTTCATAATTATAAATTTATTGTTTTTTTATATAGATATAAGGAAAATGTGCAGAAAGCATCGATTCAATTCAAAGACCAGCCACAATCACCATTAGAAAAAGCAGTATTCTGGATTGAATATGCAATCCGACATAAAGGATCCGAACACATACGTAGTGCTGCAATAAAAATGTCCTTTTTTCAAACACATTCTATAGATGTGTTAATAGTATTAATCGTAATATTGATTTTCAACATTGTATTACTATTCAGCTTTCCTTATTGGATATTTAGAATGAGTTATTCTTTTAAAACAAAAAAAGAAAAGAAGAAAATAATTTAGAAATATTTTTTCATTTTGAATGTGGTTATATTTATATACATAAATTATCTTTTATTCGAATTTTAGTTTTATATTAAAATATCAATGAATTTTAGTTCGAATCCTTCTCAATGTTTCTCAGTATTTATATCACTGTACCTAGTATATTTATTTCTTTATAAAATATAGTTTAGAAAAACTAATTTAACTACTAAAATCAATAATCAGTTACACTAGTATTTTATATACATATTATGTTTGTTTAATTTAAATATAAATTAAAGTATCCTTAAGTATTTGTTCACTCTATATAACAATAGAAATACATATTAAAATAAATCATTTGATAAAAATATTTAGGAATTAATGTGTTAAAAATTATTTTAGAGTTTATTCTATAATCATTTTATCATTTTAGAATAAAAAATCTACATTAAGTTTAATTTGTAGTAATCAATTTGGAAAAATATTTTTAATTATAGTAAATTATTTATCTTTTAATGTATGTTTAAACATTTTTGCATATTTTTTTAAAAAATTACAACTGCAATTAAAATTTAAATATATCATTTAATGGAAAATAAAAAAATGCTTTGTATTGTTTAAAATGAATTAAGAGACAAATGATTACATATATTAAAAGATATTTAAGATTTCATTAAAATGATACATAAATAATATTCTTCTAATCTAATATTTTAGTCCGTACGTAGTTAAATCAATAATTTTTTTTTCAAAAATTATTTTGAAAATGCAATCATCTATATCACAAATCAATCTTAGGCCATTGAGAATTTCAATTAAATATCACCTAAAAATCATTTTCATCTGATCAATATAACATCTCTACTAATAAATAATCGACGAATTAAAAATCGATGTAAGAAATAATAAAGGTAAAAATATATTTATTTACAATGAAACAATAACAGTAATTTATTATTAATAATAATTTTTTAACATATATTTAGGAAATAAAGTATCGAACAATTTGTTACAAGAAATTTACCCTTGCAGAATTGTCGTCTTAATTTAACAAAAAAAAAACTACTTCTAAAAGGTAACATAAAAAATACTAATTAATACAGTTTAATATAACTATCGTACATAAATAATACTCATTACTATTAAAATGTCACAGAATTTAATTAGTGTCCAATAATAAATTATTGTTCACTTTTTATTTATTTAAATTTCAATAGTAACTTTCAATAATAACAACATTCGTTCTTGTAAAAATTGCCTAAGAAAAAATATTAAATTTGTTGATATTAAAAAAATAGCCTATTACACACAAAATCATTTACAAGTAGTAAATAAATAAAACGAAAATCAAATAGAATATAATTTTAAAAAAATCATGAATTTATAATTGACTTTTAATTTGTCCTAATATAAATACGACATAACACTAAAATATTTTTATTAATTAATAAATTAAGTAACACTTTTTGTTTAATACCTTAATAATGAAAGTATGTAGTTAATATTAAATAAAAAATAGGTTTTAAATTCTATCACATTAAGTTTGATTTTTGATTTTTATGAATATTTTCTAAACTTGCAAACATGTTGCAAATGCTATTGAACACCAGAATATGTACATAAATATATATATATATATATATATATATATATATATATATATATATATATATATATATATATATAAGTAAAGTGATTTTTTATTAATGAACTAAAATATAATACATATTTAAGAATATTCATACAAACGTATAAACTATTTTTCGTTTCTAAAATATCTTGTTAAATTCCACGTATTTTTTTCTTATGCAAGAAAATTATTTTGCTAATAGTTTTATAATTATCATAACATAATAGAATAAATATATGTATGTTAGAATTTCCTTGAAAACTAAACAGAAACAAGTTGCTATTAACTTATTAAAATGTCGTGAAAGATATTTCAAAATAATCTCAATTAAAATAATTCAGAATCAGCACATTGTTGGGACAACGTACAGAACAGTAACAACAGTTGATAGTAAATCATTGATAAGATCACATCAATATATTACATAGTTCAATAATAATTATTCGATATGTGGATTAATTTAAAATTTGTTTGTTTTGTTGTATGTTCTATAGAATTTATAGAAAATGTAGTTTCGAAAAATATTTTAGCTTTAACGCCAGTCGCGTCGAAAAGCCATCATATATGGAACAGAGTTATCATTTTGGAATTGGTTCAACGTGGATACAATGTTACCTATTTTGGTCCAGATAGTGAAAAAAATCCACCGGAAAATTTAACACATATTTTAGTAGAAGGTATGTGTATTTTATAATAAGTGATAAATATATAAAATAAATTATTTATAGTCAATTAAAAACAATTTTATTTGCATTCATACATATATAAATTATTTCATATATATATATATAAAGTACATTGATTAATAACATATCTGTTTAAACTCTGAACTGTTAATTAATGTATTATAATTGAATTATGATTGAAATATTATGTTTCATAAAGAAAATATTTGTTTTGTGAATAAATAAAAATTGATAAAAAATATAATGTAGAGATTCTTGACAAGAATATTATAAATATAATTTTCAATTTATAATTTCAATATAAATCATATTATACTAAAATTTAGTATTTTTGTGAAAATATATTTTTGTAATCAAATTTTTTTGTAGTGATTGCTTAAGTATTTATATATTTAAAATAAAATATTATAAAAGCACACATTGTAAAAAGTACAAAATCCTCTTCTCTCTATGTTTATATATATATATATATATATATATATATATATATATATATATATATATATATATATATATAATGTGTATGTGCTTACTATATGTGTATACCATATTACTATTATCATTATTTGAACTTGTGCTCATCCACACTTTAGTATATTTCTATTTTAAACATTTCTCTGAAATTCACTCTTTTCTTATCTTTACGCATTATTCTTAACATACATCTTTACATTCTTTGTATTGTCTAGAATCATCAAATAACACTGGTATTTAAAATACATATTTCACTATTATAAATGAAAACATATAGAATGTACTGATCTTAAAAAAAATTTTCAAACATAAAAGAAGATTTCCCTCATAATATGAGAAGTTTTTTGAACTTACATATATATATATATATATATATATATATATATATATATATATATATATATATATAAGAACATAAATAAATATATCATATTTTGTTATGAATATAATAAAAAATGTTTTCAATTCCATGTCATGATTTATTATAATTAGCATGACATCGTTTTTAAAAAACGACCTTCTTTAAGTAAATTATGTATATATTTAAATATTTTCATGACAAATCATTACCTGCACGCACTATATAAACAAAATACCTGCTGAAAAAAAATGTAAACACATATGTATTTATATAACTTTTTATATATTAATTATACATGTTTTTTATTTATTTTACATATCAATTCTTACGTATATTTAATTCATAATGACAGAATTTCAATAATCAGTTAAAAGTTTCAGAATAGTTATTTGAAAATAGAAGTTTTAAGAAGTTTCATTTTACTTAATATTTATTTTTTGCTGTCATCTCCGTATCAATATCCAATAACAAAAAAAAAACTATCTTTCTTACTTCAATTTTAATGCTATTATTTATTTCTAAAGAATAAACTATTTTGATATAGCTTTCAGACTTTTATGGTACACACACACACACACATAAATATATACCACCTAAGCCTTTACCGAAAGTAAGTAAATTACTTTTCAGTTATATATTCAGTTATACATACATATATATATATATATATATATATATATATATATATATATATATATATATATATATATATATATATATATGTTTGTCTCTGGGTGGGTGTAGATGTGTAATTAAAAACTGGATTTTTAATTTTAATTATTTTTTATTATCAAAATATAAATACAAAACACATAATACATTTCAAAATCTTTTTTAAGGAAAATAATATTTTAATATATTATATTTTTTAGATATTTATGAAAATTTACAAGGCAGTTTAGATTTTGAAAATATGACAGAAGATGGACCACTTGCAGCAATGCAGTTATTATTTGATTGGGTAAAAGCTCAGTGTGATTTAATATTGGAAACAAAAGCATTACATAAACTAGAATCATACCCACAAGGATCATTCGATTTGATAATAATTGATTTAATTGGAACAGAGTGTTTATTACCAATCATTGAACGATTAGGATCTCCACCTGTAATAGCTACATCCCCATTTGGCCACACTCCGTGGATGACATACGCTACTGGAGGCTATGAGTATCCCTCATTCATTCCAAACTATGCATCTCTTCGATTCACAGATGACATGAATCTCAAAGAAAGATTTATTAATTTTTTAATTAATGCTTATACAATGTTTTATAGAAAATATATATTGTTACCCCACATGGAACAAAATTCAAGAAATCATTTTAATTTCGAGTTTTCTCCACTTGAGAAATTAGAGAAGAATATATCTATAATATTATTAAACAGCGATCCTTTGATGGACTGGCCACGTCCAGTCTTGCCTCATGTTATTGAAGTAGCAGGATTACACGTACAACCACCTAAGCCTTTACCAAAAGTAAATAAATTACTTTTTAGTTATATATTTTTTTTATATTTATCAATTTATATACAAACTTATAATATATATATATACATACAAAGATCGTTTGATATTTATTGTTTAATTTAATTAAATTTTCCAATTAGTTTTTCTTACTTTTTTACCATACTTATCAAACGACCCTTGTATATATATATATTATATATATATATATATGTGTGTGTGTGTGTGTGTGTGTGTATGTGTGTATATGTATGCATATGTACATGTTTGTGGGTATATATATATATATACCTGTGTATATATTTAATAAATTTTAGATATACTTTACATACACTTTTGTGACATTATAAATCTGTTACATAAACTAATCATTATATTCTTGCATATATAAATGTTATTATTTATAATTGAATATACGTTATTTTTTCCATTATATTTTATATCAAATAAATAAAAAAAAACAATAGTAGAGATAATTTAACAATTTTACTAATGGAGATAACTATAATAAATACACAATTGCATCAGCAAAAAGATTTTGTTGTAAGAAAAAATAACTGTTTAATAAAGATTTCCAAAAACGATCATTTTTTTAAGTAAACATAAGAAACAATATACGTGTATTAATTATTATACATTTATAATTATTAATAATAATAGTTATATTTTATTAAAGAATAACTAACTGACACTGTTTATAAAGTCCATTGAATAAAATATAAATAATTATTCTTTGCTTAAAATTTCCAAACTTTCTTATTTTTTCAAAGTCATTTATCACATATATACATCTGTTTGTGTGTGTGTGTGTGTATATATATATATATATACCTTCTGTTCGGAAACTAATGGAATTTCGTATTTAAACTGCAGACACTTGTGGAATATCATATACATTTTTTGAAGTTGGTAAATCCATTAACGACATATGTGTCAAATTTCACTACGCTACACTTATTGGTGAATAATTTACAGTGGTTTATGTAACTGTTCATGGTGATTTTTTACAATGTGGAGATCAGTTAATCAAAGTATTTGCATTAGTTTTTGTGTTACAAATCAAATAAACTTCAGGAAAACGTTGGAAATGTTAATAAAAGTATACCCTGAGGATTGTCTATCACGAACAAGAGTTTTTGAGTGGCATAAGGCGTTCAAAGAGGATCATAACCCCATCGATGATAAACCACGATCTCGACGTCCATCGACATTAACTGACGACGAACACGTAGCCAAAATTAAGTCATTGGTACTCAAAAATCGTCGTATGTCCATCAGAGAGTTAGCAGCTGAAGTGAGAATTTCAAAAACACAACGCCATGTCATTTTAACTAAAATGTTGAACATGAAATGTGACGCTTCTTGCACGGTGCCAAGAATACTAAATTTGTTCGTCAGTGTTTGGCCAAAAGCTCAACCAATTTAGTTCTGAAAGCTCCGTATTCGCCTAATATGGCTCCATGAGACTTTTTCTATTCCCAAAATTCAAATTGCCACTTCGAAGGCATCGTTTTGAGTCAATTAAATCCGTAAAATAAAATTTGTTGTGTGAACTGAGGATTATACCAAAAATCGCGTTTGCAGAATCGTTCGAGGAGTGAAAGAAGCGTTATAATATGTGATGTATTGCTTCCAATGGGGAGGGCTTTGAAGGCGACAAAATAAATATTGGTGAATAAATAACTTCTTATGTGTTTTATTTCAAAAGTTCCGATAGTTTCTGGACTGAAGATATATAATATATATATATATATATATTAAAAATATAATATGTTGCACTTTGTTAACACAAACAAATTAATAATGTAATGATTTTAATAATGGAGATAATTATACAGTAAATACATAATTATATCATAAAAAATAATTGTAAAATATTGAAAATGATAACAATAATTTATTTTTTTTATAGAACATTCAAACATTTTTGGACGAGGCTGTAAATGGAGCAATAATATTTTCATTAGGTAGTAATGTTCGTTCAGATAAACTTTCACCTAAAAAAATAGAAAGTATTTTGGAAGCTTTTTCACGTATACCACAACGAGTTATATGGAAATGGGAATCAGGCAACTTGCCTAATAAGCCAGAAAATGTAATGGTGCAAAAATGGTTACCACAATCAGATATATTAGGTAAATTTTATATATATATATATATATATTATTTTATAAGATATTTATAAGTTTGTTTTATTACATTCTATTAATTATTAAATATTACGAATTTTACACTTTTTTGTATAGTATTATTAAATAATTTTAAATAGTTTATGGCAAATAATAATACATAGGAAAACAATATTAGAAATTTAAAGACTTTATCATTTTTCCTCTTCAAATTCTTCCCCATTGAAGTTAATTATTTAAATATATTAGAATAAAGGACAACTTCAAACACATGAAAAATTGAACTTACACCAATCTGCTATTATAATTTTATAGTTAATTGATATATGGCATCTTTTCTTCCATAAAAAGAAGAACTCTTCTTTGATAAATTTCTTTCATCCTGCATACCTTATAAATACTTTAAATATCAAACTAAATTTTATGTAAACTAATTACATTCTTGTTATTTAAAAAAATCTTTATTAAAAAATAATTTTACTTTACAGCACATTCCAACATTGTAGCATTAATCACACATGGCGGTGCTCTTAGTTTATTTGAAGCACAAGCACGTGGAATACCATCTATATCAATTCCATTCTTTTGTGATCAACATTCAAACACACATCGTTTCGTAACAAGAGGTCTTACTGTTTCTCTTAAATATACTAATCTGACGGCGGATAGTTTAGAAAAAGCTATTAAAGAAGTCATTAATAATTCTACGTAAGTATTTAAATTTTCAATACCAACAAAATTCACTGAAATCACAATATTAACAACAGTTCATTCGAAAATAAATTGTTCATTTTCAAAAAATCAGTACAAACTAATACTTTTTGTATCATTTCCGAATACAAATAAGTTTTAACATTTAAAAATCAAAATATCAATTAGTATAACTACTTTCAACTCTTGACTTCTAGATATCTCACCATAACATTATTATTAGGTAGATTTTTAATAACCCTATTCTGAAAATCACTTGAGTAAACTAATTTTACATGTTTGCCTTATAATTATCAATAATGTTACTCTTCTTTGAAAAAATTCCAGATACAAACAAAAAGCAAAACTGGCATCTATTTACTTCAATGATCAGCCAGAAACACCATTAAATCGTGCAATTTATTGGATAGAATATGTACTTCGTTATGGTGGAGCTCAACATTTACATACAGTTTCAAAAACAATGTCTTTTTACCAAACACACTCCATAGACATAGTTTTAATTTTATTTACTGGATTAATCACACTTTTCATAATATTTAGTTTGATCTTATTTTCAGGATACAAACTTACTCAATCGAAAATCGGTACAAAAATTAAAATTAACTGATAAAAATCATTACTTTTATTAAATTAGCTAAATATATTTACTGTTATTAAATTAACTTAATTATTATTTAATATTAACTTAATTATTATTTTACTTATTATTCTTTTATTGATTAACATCATATTGTAAACTGTTTAGAATAATATTATCTGTCGAATATTTTAAATAAAAATAATATTTCTTCAAGTTGATTCAATTTCATTTATGAACAATAATTTTAAAATCATTTACTGTCATTTTTATTATACCATTTTTAAAGATTTATTTACATATATTTTATCTTCAAAATGATTCAAAAACAGACTAAAAAAGTTTTATATTTAAATATAATGTAAAATAAACAAGTATTCAAATCTGCACAAATACACACACACACACACACACACACACACATATATATATATATATATATATATAAATTAAGTTTTTATTAAACTCTGGTGTTTAATAATTTATTAGATATTGTTAATAATTTTAATAATTCCCTGTATTGAATAAAATATATTAACATTACTAATTACATTAACCATACATTTTGAAATATTAATCTGTATTCTTTTGTGTAATAATAATAGATCAACAGATGAAATAAGATTAAGTACATTCAAAGAACGCGCATCTCAGTATTCTTCAAGAGTAAAGTATTTGAACAATACATTCTACTAGTCATGTATGGTAGTGAAACAAAAGCCCTTAATAATAAAATAATTTCAAGACTTCAACCAAATCAGAAAATAGATGTGGAATGATGCATATTAGAAATAACCAGAAAATAAAGGAGGAAAATGTTTTAGAAATAAACATGAGTCACTAATATAATAAGAAGAATGAAGTCTGTAGTAAGAATAAAATGAACATATCATAAAAAATGAAGACAACTGGTAGACAATGGAAATTATTAATTAAGAACCTAAAATCATTAATGAGGACCCAAAAAGTTGAATAAACGAAAATTCGAATTATTTATCGTTTTCTTTTAATTTCACAAAAAAACGTAAGTATGTATAAGACGTTATTGATTACATTTACATTCAGCTTGATACATTTTAAAAATTCATCACGAACATACATACAACCTAATTAATTTAAATTACTGATATCATAAATGAATTTTTTTTCTCGAAAGGAATTAATGAAAATTTAGAATTCTTTATAGTTTTCCTTTAATTTTGCATTCTTTATACATTTCTTTTAATTTTGTATTCTTTATAGTTTTATTTCAATTTTGCATTCTTTATAGTTTTCTTCCAATTTTGCATTCTTTATAGTTTTCTTTCAATTTTGCATTCTTTATAGTTTTCTTTCAATTTTGCATTCTTTATAGTTTTCTTTTGATTTTGCGTTCTTTATAGATTTATTTTAAATTTGCAAAGATCGCAGATGTGTACACTTTTATGATTATATTGATGATCAGACTTGAACGCATTTTCAGAAATTCACGACGGACAAACATGCAATCCTAATTAATTTAAATTACTAGATAGATTGATAGATAAGTATATGAGAGGGAATGAATAGGAGAATAAATTAAAATACAAAAAAAATACTTTTAAATATTTTATATTATAAATTATAATTATGTTTTAAGTCACTATTGATAATAACATGTTAATGTATATATACGAGATTGTCATTTCTATCCAATTTTTTATCATTGC